>CM060948.1:33076066-33313566 GCA_030765055.1 Mantis religiosa
CCAACTTTCGGGAGACGGCCATCTTGTCATTTACACCAATATGACATTACACGTACTAGCAATTCCTTGTACTAATGAAAGCAGTATTGATACCTTCACACATTCTTGTAAACTGGAACATTGGTTTAGAAATAAATGAAAAATAAACAATACCTAAATTTATTAAAACAGATTATTATTAAAGTAAACACAGATTTGATCCTCTTGTACATAACAAAATATAACATGTGCAGGTGCAGTACATATATAACAAATTGCTTTAAAATAAAGAAGACAGTTATACGTGATTTTTCATGTTGGAAAATAAACATATCTGTTATAATTTAGCTACGGAATTGCATTACTTAAAAATACATTTAAAATAATACAAATGTTTTTTTAATGACAAAAGAGAGATTTATTTAATTTATTAAAAGTTGGGATAACGGAAGCTATGCATTAGTCTCTACGAAGATGTAACTTCTGCTTTTGAAGCAGGTCTTACAAAATTGTAGCATTAATTCCTTCGCATTCTCAGATTATACAAAATTCATGACCAATAAGGAAGAGAACCTTACAGGCTAGTCGTCCTTGTCGTCTAAGGGTAATAAGCTTGCCTTTGTTCCTAGAGGCCACGGCTTCAAAACCAGCGTCTTTTTCTATTCTCATCGCTCGTAAATCCTCTTAGCAAAGGGAACCAACGCTACTGGTCGATTGTTGTATACATAATGTCGCGAGCATTGTTGCGACCGGCGCGCACAAAGAGACAGATAGTGCACAGTGGAGATAAAATGCTTTCCGAAACAGATAAAGATAGATAACTGGAAGGTTCTAGTGCCATCTAGTTTGTTACAGAAAATGCCGGTAATTTCTCGGACAGTGAGCGGAGCTATAAAAGAAGCGGCGGATCGCCAGTGAGAGACAGTCGTAATCCGAACTGATATCGTGTGCCTGCAGCTGTGTTTTGAAAGTGAACTCTTATTTACGTGTGCAGAAGTGACGAGAGATTGTGTTGGTTTATGTTACGTCATCTTGTTGCCAAAGGTGTACAAAGTGTATTTCTACGGAAATAAAAAACATTTTGAATTTCTACAAACTGGACTTTAAACTCAATAAGGAAATGATGCATGAGATGAAGATAGAGCACCAGTAGAATGAAATGGGAGGAAACCGGAGATCCAGGAGAAAATCCGCCCTAGCGCCGTTTAATTCAGCACAAATCTCACTGTGTGGTCGCCTGGGATCGAATCGGGGCCACTTTGGTGAGAGTCGAATGGTCTAACCACTCAGTCACAGCGCAGGTGTAAAGAAAAAACATCAAGCTTCATAAAGAGGCCTCTGAGCCAAATTAATTCTTACAAAATTAAGGGGTCTTTCACTCCCCGTATACAGCAAAACGCCGAAGGCCGTAGCAGTTAAAGTGCGTCCATAAACGAAAAGTCAATTTAATTCTTCACAGCCTTACACGTACGTACATATCACCGGTAGAGAGGGCAACCTTATTTATCTCAATCCCAGTTTGGTATATGAAACCGTAGGTGTGACTGTACCTGCTTCCTGAAAATAGCTACCTCAATCTCCTCTTTCTAGACTAAATAGGAATGATCTTTTCTAAGAATATGATTAAAAGATGTAAAAAATGTTATTACTCAATTGAATAATGACATTTTCTGATTTCTAAGGAGTTAAGGTTGTGTAAGATGTCAGCAATACTAACTTTTTATAGAAATCAATATGAAGGCAAGAAAATAGCTAAATAAAAGAAGATAAAGGTAAGAAAGTTTGTTAACAATAATATAAAATCCAGAAAAAATATCACAAAATAAAACATGATATAAAATCACCAAAAGAGAGATCTTTGTGACGTGCACTTTCATAACACTGCTCTGCAATTTAATTTTTTTAAGCTTTGGTTCGGAATGTCATTTCCCCTAGTTTTGGGCAACTGATTCCAAATATTGTCACGAGCATGGTGCTGTGACGAGGGACGTAACTGTGAAGGAATCTTCAGGGGTAGAGATTACTCGCAAGCTGCTAGATAACCCACTTTATTATGGCAATAGAAGCGTAAGCATAACAGTATTGACAGTAATGATTGATGGCTTTGGAACACAATTGTAATGAACAAGTTACATACTCGCTAATATGGGTTGTCCCACAAGGAGCTTACCTTTGGGCAGGTGTGGTAGTGCTGTCGTGGGTGCAGCCGTCTACGGAGTGGCTTCGGAGAAGTCGAGAGCCCCCGGCTTCACGGACCCCGAGGGTCCGTTGAGCCGGTCGAGCAGCGAGTCAGCGAGAGAGAGAGAGAGAGACCCACTATGGGCCAGTAGCTCTATTATATAGGCCAATTCTGCCTAGTGGGGGTCCCCAGACAATGGCGCAGATTTACCAAATATGGTGTGTCGCCTGTCTGGGTTCTGGAACTTCCGGAGAACTTTCCAGAGACGCAAGATCAGTACCAAAGTCTTGCATGACTGGGGTTTCTTACAGAAAACGGATATTCTAGAACATCCGGTAAACTTTCCAGAGACACATGACTAGCCTAAGTCCTACGTGACGGGATATCCTATAGGAGGCTGATGTCATGGTAGCACTAGGAGTGCCATGGGAAGTGGAAACCCACAAAGTTCCTGTTATTCACAAAGAGTTGAGAAACTCCAGAAAGTAAGAAATGTTAAATATGTAATTTTCTCAAGAATAACCAATTACCATGATCCCCAATAAATGTCCAAAGTTTGTGTGTTTCTTGCACCTCTCGACAGCACTTGTGACACTTGCCCCACCGGTAAACTCGGCGCCCTCGCCGAGGAATAAGACAACACTTCTACCTCGCTCAGAGCGAAGGCACGTACAATAAATGTTATCACAAAAATTACAAAAAGAAAGTCTGAAACAGTACCAAAATCTTACACAATAATAATTAAACATTGAATACAAATAGAAAAACATAAGGATATAAGTGTAGCACCGAAAAAAAGTAAGGATGGGACAAAAGTAGGGAATGTTACACTATGAAGTAAAACAAACACCGTCCATGAACCACACAACACCAGTGGTCACCTAAGCGAGGTTCATGTTCCGACACTGTGACACAACACATCGAGCGCACCACAAGGAAAGGGAGACGTCCCCTGAGTTCTGCTGCCGAACGCACCTATCACGTACTGCACTGTATGTTCGCTATGTCCAAAGCGCTGTCGCTAGGCGCACGTATTGCGCTCACATCAACAACTGTTCGATGACAAAGTTCGACGGCACATCAATATGCCAACAAGACTTGGGAACACCAACACTCTTCGGAGCACCAATACGTTGAGCAACGAAGTGCCTTCAATATAGAGGCCAATCATGCAGTTAGCAAACACACGTGTTAGTCCATGGTAGACGTGCGAAGCATGATACAGTAAACCAGGTCACAAGGGCTCCTGAGGGCTCTAGAAGACCTCGCGATGTTCCCATGATGATAGCGGCGGGCAGGACCTCTCCCGCCCGAAGATAGCCAGGCAGTACGGAGGGAGGTTCGTGAAGTTCCAGGTCGCGAGGCGCTCCAGGTGTGTCAGGCGGTGTAAATAAGGTCGTGTAACTTTGGGCAGGTGTGGTAGTGCTGTCGTGGGTGCAGCCGTCTACGGAGTGGCTTCGGAGAAGTCGAGAGCCCCCGGCTTCACGGACCCCGAGGGTCCGTTGAGCCGGTCGAGCAGCGAGTCAGCGAGAGAGAGAGAGAGAGACCCACTATGGGCCAGTAGCTCTATTATATAGGCCAATTCTGCCTAGTGGGGGTCCCCAGACAATGGCGCAGATTTACCAAATATGGTGTGTCGCCTGTCTGGGTTCTGGAACTTCCGGAGAACTTTCCAGAGACGCAAGATCAGTACCAAAGTCTTGCATGACTGGGGTTTCTTACAGAAAACGGATATTCTAGAACATCCGGTAAACTTTCCAGAGACACATGACTAGCCTAAGTCCTACGTGACGGGATATCCTATAGGAGGCTGATGTCATGGTAGCACTAGGAGTGCCATGGGAAGTGGAAACCCACAAAGTTCCTGTTATTCACAACGAGTTGAGAAACTCCAGAAAGTAAGAAAATGTTAAATATGTAATTTTCTCAAGAATAACCAATTACCATGATCCCCAATAAATGTCCAAAGTTTGTGTGTTTCTTGCACCTCTCGACAGCACTTGTGACAATATGTCAATCATTTTCTTGTACCACGTCCGGATTTTTTCAAAAAAGTGAAAAAAAAAAAACATTTTAGTACTATATATTTATACACCTCTACAAGATCTCTATTATGCTGAAGAACATGGTGTGCATAAACAAGTATATAATTACCTCATTTTAAACACAATGTGCGCACATTTTACAAGTATTATCAACTTTAGATAGAAAAAACAGTGGCCCAACTAGGAAGAATTGTTCTTCTTTTTGCACGTTCCCTTTTCACAGACCAACAGTAGTCTGCCATCATGTTAACACTCCATCCACCATGGTACCTTCTTTCTATGTCTTTCAAGTCCTGGTGGAAACGTTCACTGTGTTCTTCACTGTAAAATCCAAGACAGCAATCTGGAAAATAGTCAATGTGAGCATGAAGGATATGCAGCTTCAAACTCATGCTACAACCAAGTCCTCCAATATGGTGTTCACTTTAGTTTTGTAATCTTGACTCCTTGTGTTTCCTAAGAAGTTGTTTACAACATTTTTGTAGCTCTGCCAGGCACGTATTTCTGTTTGGTTCACTTTATTTTCAAAATTCGGTCACACATTAATTTTCGGATCTGTGATGCTGTAAAAACACCTGCTTATCTAGGATCATTCTGTTGTAAATATTACATGTGCATTTAAAACACTCACAATACAATGGTGTTACACTTTAGCAATAGAAACTTCCCATGCCGTACTATCGCTTTTATGAACTACAACTTTATATTTTCTCAAAAACCTGACGTAATAGAAAAAAGGGATTTCACCTTTGAACTCAGGGCAAAAATTCCGTTTAGAATCAATCATTGGAAAATATCATTTTTGCTGCGGAGTAGTGAATCTGGGAGCAATTAAATGATTAAACGATTATAAGGTAATTCAGATTCCTCAAAATCTATACAGTTTGGAACATATCGGCGTTTAAAATTTAGTAGAGACATAGATAACATATAGGGAGTTCAGAATGATACCAGAAAGTTAGGAGCCTATACAGTAACCAACGTTAACATGATTATACTTATATTGTTGTATGCAGCCCAATATATAGGCTTCCTTCGTTTAACATTAACCATTTACTTGGTTCCAAAGTCAGAAATATTTGTTTGCTCATTTAAATTCAATTCAGAAACGACTGAGCTGCTTAAAATACTTAACATGAATATATCAATGCTATCATCTCTGCAGGAGCTCTACAAAATTGCCCAAGATAATATTGCATCAATGCGGTTCGAATTTTCGTCGGCTTTGTTGTCAAGTCTACTTCTTTAACTTTTCCTAGTCATACCACTTATCGTAGTGTTAGGGCAGTGTTGTTCCTTTTGCGCTCATGAGGGTTGAGGAACGGATAACGCTGGATCAAAGAGAGAAAACCCAGGATGGGTGATCAGCCCGATGCCTGGTATGAGAGTGAGAAAAGTGGATGACAGAATGAGGGCAAGATGAAATTATAGGAAAAATGATGGAGAAATAGTTGGAATGCTGGAGGGTGAAACCGAAAAACCTGAAGAAAACCGCCCGCCTCGGTAGCGTGGATGGTAGCGTGTCTGCCTCATGTTCAAGGGGTCCCGAGTTCGAATCTCGGTTAGGATGAGTTACTTGGGTAAGGTTTTTCCGGGATTTTCCCTTATCCTGAAAGACGAATGTCGGATAACTCTAAGCTCTATGGACCCTGGACTCATTTGAGCATCATTTCATCCATTCCCCTCATCGTCCGATATGACTTAACGTTGGAGGACGTAAATTACAAAAATAAACAAGAAAATATAAACTGAGAAAACCCGTCCCAGCGCCGTGTTGTCCATCACGAATTTCACATGTGTCCACTTATGATCGAACCCGGACCTAGGCAACTTAAAAATATGGCCAAATCTGGACATATGGATTACGTTTCTTTCAGATCACCTTCTTTTTCTGTTACTGTACTGTTTGCTCAGTGTCTGAAGCACTTATTCCTATAAAGACAGAAAATTTTACACAGAAAAAAATTATGTTATCATTACAACAGGGTGGATGTAAGTAAACATATAAGTATATACCGTAAAATTGATTCCTTTGGGCCAAAGGTGTGATGTAAGTGTAGGTATGAGACTGAATTCCTGTTTTAAATTTCCTAGCTGCTTATAGAGTTACAAAAATCTAAACTGACTTCTTAATGGGCTTCTACTTCTTAGCCAATTATTGGTACAAGAATTGGTGACTTTAGAGAGCTGAGGTAAAATCCTACACAACACCCAGTATTTTTAACACTGTAAAACAATCTAATCCGGGGCTTCGTTACTTCTTACCATTGTTCCATAAAATGTACAGTACATATTTGTATAGAGGCTTCAATATCGGCAATAAGGATTTTCTTATTTGCCCAAAGTATAGAAGTATTGCTGTGCTTTATTTATCTATTTATTAGCAAGTAATAGTCTCATGCTAAGTAAAAAAGTATTGCACATTTTTAAACTTAAGATAAAGCAAATAATATTTGGGGGAAAAATCGAGTTAAACTCTATAGCTTTGTAAGTATCAACTTTTTCCTATGACAAGTTGTACAAAATTATTTTCTTCTCTGTAATTTACGTCATCCAACGTTAAGTCATATCGAACGATGAATGGAATGGTTGAAATGATGTTCAAATGAGTTCAAGGTCCATGAGCTTAGAGTTACCAGACATTCGTCTTTCAGGATAAGGGAAAACCCCGGAAAAACCTTATCCAGGTAACTCACGCTGACCGAGTTTCGAAGTCGGGACCTCTTCAACGTGAGGCAGACATGCTACAGAGGCGGCGGCGGCCAAAATTCTGTAAGAAGTTCAATACAAACATTTTATTTCCTATGCCTATATCTCATACGTTAATGGTTTAATGAATTCTATCGCATCATTCTTTGTTTATGAAAATAAAAGCAAAAGAAGAAATTATTCCAGGCAATGAGCTGTTTGGGACGGAAATGTGGATGTGCACTTGTGCAGGGGGAAACAATGAAAAATTAAAGTAAAAGATGAAAAGAAGCGGAAACACGTTTGCCTTCTTTTCCAATTTCTGAGAACTTTAGTATGCATATTTTCACTGACATTTTTGGGCCCCGATGTCACACTACATTAGTATCGAAAAATATCGATTTTTTAAATCATTTCTGGCATAAGAACACGACATAACAAAAACCGTTAAGTTTCTAAACTGCTTTTTTCCCTCACGGGATCATCTAATATAGAATTTCGAAAATAAAATTTTTAAAAGGTTTTGAGGCAAAGTAATAAACCCAAAAGATGTAATTTTAAAAAGCATAGGAAATAATGCACGAAATGAATAAAATCATATGGATCCATTTATAGGTATAAAATAAATAAACATAAGAATTTAGAATAAATAAGGAATAGCATATGTAAATAAAATTAAAAACAACATATTAAAATAATAATAATAATAATAACAATAATAATAATAATAATAATAATAATAATAATAATAATAATAATAATAATAATAATAATAATAATAATAATAATAATAATAATAATAATAATAATAATAATAATAATAATAATAATAATAATAATAATAATAATAATAATAATAATAATAATAATAATAATAATAATAATAATAATAATAATAATAATAATAATAATAATAATAATAATAATAATAATAATAATAATAATAATAATAATAATAATAATAATAATAATAATAATAATAATAATAATAATAATAATAATAATAATAATAATAATAATAATAATAATAATAATAATAATAATAATAATAATAATAATAATAATAATAATAATAATAATAATAATAATAATAATAATAATAATAATAATAATAATAATAATAATAATAATAATAATAATAATAATAATAATAATAATAATAATAATAATAATAATAATAATAATAATAATAATAATAATAATAATAATAATAATAATAATAATAATAATAATAATAATAATAATAATAATAATAATAATAATAATAATAATAATAATAATAATAATAATAATAATAATAATAATAATAATAATAATAATAATAATAATAATAATAATAATAATAATAATAATAATAATAATAATAATAATAATAATAATAATAATAATAATAATAATAATAATAATAATAATAATAATAATAATAATAATAATAATAATAATAATAATAATAATAATAATAATAATAATAATAATAATAATAATAATAATAATAATAATAATAATAATAATAATAATAATAATAATAATAATAATAATAATAATAATAATAATAATAATTTTTTTTTTTTTTTTGCTTTATTGATATCAACAGCATGCTCCATTACATAGTAATACTACATGCTTTATAGTTACATGTCCTATTTTGAATTAGTAATTGTAAACATTACAACAATTTTACATTGGGTTATTCTGTGTTTTAGACACTATGTACATTAAATTGAGTCTATTCTTCTAGCTGATTTTTTGAGTTCACAATTTGTAATTATTTCAATTTAAATACTTGTCATATTTTTAGAAGTAGTGCTTTATGTTTTAGTTAATTGTAAGATTATGATGAAACCGGAGTAAGTTGATTGTATAGAGTTCACAATTTGTCGTTGTTACACTCCAAATCCTTCAGTCCATGTCCGTGATTTTTATAGAAGTTGCAAATTTTACAAACGACTTCAGGTGATTATTCGCAATCTTCTCGTTGGTGGTAGGCCATTTCCCTCCATTGCTTGTTACACTTTTTGCCAATTCTAGTCTTTTTTCATCAAGTCTTCTGCAATTAAATATTATATGGTTAACGGTCTGTTCTTCTTTTCCGCAGGGACAGAGTGGGTTATTTATTATTCTAAATCGGTATAGGTATGCGTTTAATTTTCCATGGCCAGTTAACATTGTAGTGAGTTCTGGGGATATTGGAATCTTTTGACGCAATCTGTTTTTCACTAACGGGAAGAATGCTTTAGTCACTGCACCTTTCGTTGTGTTCGTCCAGACTTGTTGCCACCTGTTGAGTCCATATTCCTTCGCTCTGGTTACAATTACGTCTTTTGGTATTTTGTCGTACACTATTTCATAATAATAATAATAATAATAATAATAATAATAATAATAATAATAATAATAATAATAATAATAATAATAATAATAATAATAATAATAATAATAATAATAATAATAATAATAATAATAATAATAATAATAATAATAATAATAATAATAATAATAATAATAATAATAATAATAATAATAATAATAATAATAATAATAATAATAATAATAATAACAATAATAATAATAACAATAATAATAATAACAATAATAATAATAATA
Organism: Mantis religiosa; assembly: GCA_030765055.1. Classification (NCBI taxonomy): domain Eukaryota; kingdom Metazoa; phylum Arthropoda; class Insecta; order Mantodea; family Mantidae; genus Mantis; species Mantis religiosa. The sequence goes on from CM060948.1 coordinate 33,085,562, forward strand.
ATAACAATAATAAGAATAACAATAATAATAATAATAATAATAATAATAATAATAATAATAACAATAATAATAATAATAATAATAATAATAATAATAATAATAATAATAATAATAATAATAATAATAATAATAATAATAATAATAATAATAATAATAATAATAATAATAATAATAATAATAATAATAATAATAATAATAATAATAATAATAATAATAATAATAATAATAATAATAATAATAATAATAATAATAATAATAATATCTACATTTGTTTTAAGTCTTTTCTTACAATTTATGCGAACAAAAAAACCCGTAGTTTGTAGGAGGGACAAATAAGAAATCATGTAGGTATACAATCGAGAGGGAATCGAACTACAGTACACCTACGCAGAAGCATCAAGGCCGCCGCATGGTAACAAGAACACGGGGCACGCGACTACCGTGTTACTCTTCAGTAAGGAAAAGAGCAGGTAAAAAAAGGCGACCAGAGCCAAGGAGAAGGAAAAGGGGATAAAAAGACAAAGAACGGACTCGTGAGAATAAACAAAAGAAGAAACAAGACAAGCAAGAAATTGCTCCAGCATTCAATGCGCATGAGCAGGCAGGCAGCATGCGTCTAGAGGTATCTGATGTGAGCCGTAGAGCGTGTGCGAAGAGACGCGAGCCAAAAAACGAACACGATCAGCCCGGCAAACAAAAACAAAAAACTGTAATGGGAGAAAGGAAAAACAAAATACAATGACTTGCTGTTAGCCACGCACAACTCCCCACAGATGGCAGCATCGTGCAGACAACTGCAGCGCCGCGGGCGGTGAAGCGAAGTGCCGGCTCGACCCAACAGCAATAATTGTAACTTTTGTAGCCATTCAATTTGAATTATTATTCCCTTCCAACAAATAATGATATATACTTTGATCGAAAAGCTGTTTGTTCGCCCGCCCCGGCGTGACCCGGTAATTCCGATTTGCACACGAACACACTCCTTATCTGCTGCACACTCCATTCTCACTTCCACCCCCTCTACTTCTCTCTTTTTGCTCTGTTTCCAAATTGAATACTTGCCTCAGGGTTTATACCTTCATTATCATCCAAACCATACGGTCGCAATTCTTTTCTTTTTCTGTATTCCTTGTTGTTCATTCCCATGAACTTCTGACACATTTCTCAGGCGGGGTGTCCTACTTCATTAACAATGTCCACCTAAAACAAAGAGCTTTAGCGCCAATTCCTCACTTCGTCATTGTTTTTTATCAGTAGTTCAAATACTAACAACACCTGTCAGATTGGAGTAAGTATAGTTTTGTATTTAGAACTTTGTTTTATCAATATATGCCATCAAAAGTATTTAGGATATTGTATGGGCATATACAGACAACAGAAAAGTCCAGAGCTACCAAAGCTTGAATCAACCACACATTCATCTTTAGATATGAGATAAATATGAAAATGCATGTGCTCCATAGCCTCACTGTTCAGAACTGGTGACTATATCTGCCTGGTTTGACTTGTCTTTATAATTTGTTATTTTTGAGAGCAGCTAGAAGTTATCTAATGTTTAATATACAAGAATTAAGACATTGAGGTTAAACATGAATTTCGCTGGAGAATGACAACAGTAGTAACATTGCAGAATTGATATGCTCGATATAAAAGCAACTGATTCTTCTCTTTCGTTTTTCATTTAAGAATACTTATAATGTATTTATTTTGAAAACAAATAAGTCTACCGGAGTTTTTTTTTTTTTTTTTTTTTTTTTTTGTATGATAACCATTGCTTTAATATCAAACACGGCGTTATAGCTGAAAATTGTATTTTAAGTGTATAATAAAGATTGTCTTTTTCTGTATGAAAGAATAAACAAAAAACACACCTGTATGTTTGACGTTCAAACCTTGGTAATCCTAACTGCTCTGAATATAACTGTGTTCTATTGAACACATAAGTAACGCATCTATGAAATTTCAAAAATATACAACTTTCACGTACTTGCTACAATGTTTCTACCCTATACGAAGAAAATAAAACATGCATTACATAACAATTAAATAAGCCATGTCAAATCTTTGTGCACAACAAGGTTCAGAGAGGTGACTGGGTTGCCACTATGAGGGAGGGATGAAATAAGAGGATACTAAGGAGCCAACGGGACAGCATAATTGGAACTGGGCAGGCATTCTACTAAAATTAAAGTATTGTCAAGGGCAATGAAATATTTATACAGAATCACTAACTTGGAAGATGGCAATATTATTAAAGAATGTTTTCATATTCAAAAGAGAAGTAACTGGGGTGGTTTTTGGGCACATAAAATGAATGACGTGTTGAAGCAGATAGGTATGGGTCATTCTTGGATAAATGCAGAGTATGGGTATAGAGGCTTCTGGAAAGAAGTTAAGCTAAGTTTAGAAGATATTGACAGACAAGACATTTTCACCAATACAAGTGACAAAAGCTCACTGAGATTATATAGAGAAATAAAAACAACCTGGGGAGGGAAGGATATATAGATATATGTAGTAAGTTAGGGCGAGAAGGTTTTGCTTGGGCGAGAACATAAGTGAGAAACTTGAAAGGTATAGGTCAAGATAGAGGGAGCTAGATAAATGTCCATTGTGTGGAGAAGAGAACGCAGATTTCCATTGTATATTAAATTATAGTCAAACAAAGATATGGAGAGAGCAGGCCTGGATATGTAAATGGGACAATTTGGGGGGGGGGGGTGAAGTAGTAATTAGAAAAATTTTGTCAGAAAAAGGAGAAAAGAAGAGGAGAAATATAGGGAATTATTTAGGGAAAGTTAAAGAAAGATGGCTAAAAACAATTAAGAGAAAAATGTAGATTATAGGTAAAATGGCAAAATGTGTAAAAAGGAGTACAGGTCCTCCAATACACAAAAACCTAGGGCTAGGTGTATGGGGACCAAATTATTATTTTTCAATGGCAAGCAACATGGTAGAATTCTCGGGATTTAGGAATATATGGCGTTTTCCAGTATGGATTTTATAGCTGTAATCTTGATTTTGTATTTCCCTTTGATGATGTAAAAGGAAAGATGATAAATAAATTACGAAATTACTCAAGATAGACCAACCTGAAAAGAGACGGCAGTAGGAGGCGGGATCCCTAACAACTACAGATTGAAACTCCCAGAAGGGAGGTGAAGGACTGAAAATCAGTAATGAACACTACGGCTTTCTTAGAGAACATATCTACTCGCTAAACAGGCACTGAGTTTTAATTCAGACTGCCATAAATTAAAAAGTAATTGTTGTTGTTACTTCACAGAAAATGCATGTAAAACTACAAAAGTACTAGATATTTCAATTTGAACAATATGCATAAATAGTCATGATTTAGTGGCTATAAAAACAGAAGACGCCGCAAATAGGTAATTTATTGCATTTATTGCGACTGGACGGAAACCAGGAAAACCGTGGTTCAAATTCCGGCCGTGGTATTGAATTTTTTAGTTGGCTCTAATTAATTAATCTATATCAATATTTATTTCTTTGGTTCTCAGTTCATTGAAATGCTTCTACAGCATGCAGCATATAAAATTATTACACAAGAAAACTGATTCAGTTTCTTTCTCTTATTATGCAGATACGAAGTTCCTGGAGGCCAAACTTTTAATACCACCTAAGTAAGAAAATTTTGCCTTATTTATTTTTACTCAGTGTACATATGGTGACAGAAAATTGTGTACAACGTAACTCAAAAAGCAGTCTGCTTAAAATTTACATTTGACAACTGAATTTGCTTACAGTGAAGATTCATATACTCGCCAGATTTTCAATATTGATATCAGAGCTTTCTGTATTTTATGAAAGCTATAGAACCTTCATGTCATTAAATGACTCTGTGAATAACAAAGGTGGTACGGTTTGAGGTCTTATGTCCAATATAAAATTCATCTATCATTCTTTGGCCCCTAAAATACGAGGGCTGTTCAATAAAGAATGATCATCATTTTTAAGGTCATAATTTTTCGCACAAAAATTCAAAATTATTATATTCTGTTAGCTTAATGTGAAACAAACACGCCGTAGTAGCTTCATTGTTGGTACTCCTGGTTCCCGCCTGTGAGAACCAGGCAAATTAAGACATGTTCAGTATCGCCTACCGCGGCAATGAAGGTAATATGCAGTTAAAGTTGATGTTAGAGGAAGATCCGGAGTTTCTTTCAAACGTAATCACTGCTGATGAAACTTGGCTACATCATTTTGATCCTGAGAGCAAACAGCAAAGCTCAGTGCGGAAATCTCCTTCATCACCAATCCCCAAAAACGCAAAAGTGGTTGCTTCTGCTGGGAAAGTTATGGTCATCTCATTCTTTGATATTCATGGAATGGTTTATCAGCATGTTGTACCTGCACACACATCAGCAACTGGACAATACTACAGGGATGTCATGAAAACATTGAAAGTCCATATCAGGCGCAAAAGACCACATTTCCATGAAATGATGCTGCAAAACGATAATGCGCGGCCGCATATTGCCAATGTTGTTGCTGAATATCTTGCTAAAGTCAACGTGAAGTGCCTCCCTCACCCTCCCTATAGTCCGGATTTAGCCCCATGTGACGTTTCTCTATTCCCTAACTTGAAGAAACGCCTTCGTGAGAGGCATTATCCATCATCAGAAGCAATGGTGAAGGCTGTGGAGGCGATTTTGAAGGATATCTCAAAAAATTGTTTCCAGCATGTCTTTGAAGACTGACACAAACGCTGGGACAAGTGCACCGCATTCAGGGAGACTATTTTGAGAAGGACATTCAAAATTATGAGAATGAGTAAAGATACGTTGTCAAAAAAATTGTGATCATTATTTATTGAACAGTTCTCGTATATTTACCTACAGGCTATACGATATTCCTAGAACACTGCAGGCTGTCAAAGCAGGAATTCGGAAGTACAATATGAGTCGATGTTTCATTCGCATTTCTGTGAATATCAGGATGTTTTCGGGCGTTATTCTTTTATCACGGAGCTTAGGAAAATTTAGCACAAACATGGAGAGGCGTGATCAGTGTAAATTGCTATACTATAGCACATTTTCACTGTAAGCTGAATAAACAGTAGAGATTTCTAAAAGTTGAGGTACTATATAACATGATATAACACTCTCACCTTTTCATGACCTCAAACCTTTTGTATATTTGCTCTGTAAGCGAAGTAGATATTAGGAGTTACTAAACTAAAGGCATAAAAACTTAATATTTTTGCTGGAAAAAAAAACTAGCAGAATATAACAAATAGAAATAATATACATGAAGATTGAAAATCCCTACAAGAAAATTAAAATACTCTCAACTACTATACGAAAAAGGAGGATAAATTTTTATGGCCATCTTCTCAGAATGAACTTTAGCAGATTAACTAAACTAATCTTTGATTTCTACGCAAAACAAAACCTAACTGGTTTAAAGAAACTGAAAAAGACTTAGCAGAATTAAAAATCACAGAAAATCCATTACTTTACGGGACAGCGAAAGTAATAAATAAAAATGAAAATAAAAGGTTCAAAAATAAAGCTGAATTAAAATCCAAACCCATTATTTCGGCAGAAGAAAAGAAAAAAAGATTAGATAGAATGAAGAAATACTGGGAACTAAGAAAACAGCAACACATAGGGAAATGATTGATTCAACGTACCACAAAGAGGGTGTAACGAAAAGAATAAATAGAGATAATGCTTCAATCAAAAAGAATTACACAAATCTACGCAGATGTTTAACTTTTGGACTGTAGTGCCTATAGCAGACCTAAAATATTTCTGAAAAAAAAAGAGAATTTTATGTGATTTCAGAAAGAATGCTGAACAGCTACAGCCTCCATTTCCAAATTCTTTAGTTGAGACATTGGTGTCTCTTGAGGCTTGTGAAAAATCACCTAAGCAGTAACAATCGGTCTGTAGACATAAATAAACAAATTTAAAGCTAAATGCAAGTCGAGCCATTTAAATAAGCAGCAAAAGAAGATGCATAAAAAATTATAGGTAATCTAGATATAAATATAGATTCATCCACAGAGTGACCCATGTGAATGTTTACCTACCATCTTTGAAGCTAAATAACTGGGAATCAAAACTATAATTTTTGTGGAATCAAAAGCCTGGTTTTCAGAATTTTAAAATACCCTTTATTGCAGTAAACAGAAAATTTGTACAACCCTTGCAGCGGAAAAAAGACGTGACATTGACAAACAGCAGTCTTCAAGGTCAACTCGGTGCTCCGCCGCACGTAAGAGAAATCGCTGCGGCACACTTCAAACGTCTCCTGTCGCAATAACCATCACACAACTCACACTACAACACAACTAATCTGCCGTTCTAACACTTTGTGGGGCGTTTTATACTCCAGCCATTGTTCCCAGAAAACCGCAGACCATTCGATAACAATCGCGACAGCAACAGAAAGGCGGAAAATTCCTGAACTTCTCTCTGTTTCTCTCTCTCCCTCTCTCTCTCTCTCTTGGCAAGCGTCCAGCCCTCCTGCCCGCGTAACACTCTCTTTCTCTTTCTTTCCTACCCACGCGCACAGCTCTGGTTTTGCGGCGGCTCCAGCACAACAATGCGGTCGGTGACAATATGTTCAAAGCATTACTGATGTTGTTTTAATGTGAAAGAGGTTCAAGATGTTTTCCATTAGTAGTAATATATCATCTAGATTGCCGTGAAATTAATGTCAGTAAAGTTTAAAGAGCTTAAGCCTCTTTCTAGGTCCTTCCCTATGTACCATGAGATTAAATATGACAAACTAATGACTTTTTCACTACTTAAGATCTACAATGGAAAGTACTTCGAATGCCACTAACACTACAAAAAGGCCAGGGGTATCCGTTTTAAGGAGATCCACATTTTTCTATAGTAAGCTTGCAACATTCTTAACCCATCAATTTGAAACCTCACCGGATGAAAAGGGTTTAACAGGCAAACTACACAACACTTAAGATATACATTTCAGCTGTCATACTTTATCAGAAAAGTAGATATATTTTAATAAAAATAGCTGGAAAGCAAGAACTAAGGAAATAAAAGGTATGGTTAGTGCGAGAGAAATTCCAAGACTCTTCAACTTTCATCCCCAGATGATTAATGACTTAAATACCAACTTTCGCATTTAACAATTTTCGTCAATGGAATATAATGCTCTCTCTCTCTCTCTGTTGCACACACACACACACACACACACACACACACACACACACACACACACACACACACACACACACATACACTAACCTAACTGTTTCTACAAGTGCATACCTTATGATCACAGGCACATCTAATTTGACGTATTTCATTTGACAAACTGAATGTATCACGATCATTTTATCTAAAAATCAGTCCCAAAGGAATGTACTTCTTCCGAAATGAAACCCTTATTCCCTTCTCAGCGAAATGTTCTCAAAACAATTTTCAAACATAGTGCAGAGACAGGGTTCTGGCTAAGAAGGTATGGCACCAGACTTCTCTAAAAGGGATCTAGGGTTCGATTCCAAGCTTGGGGATAGAAGCTCTTCTCTAGCCAAGTACTTGCAAGCTCACAGCCAAACTTACACAATTTAAACTAACCATTTTAAAACTGTGCCATCAACAAAATTACTAAAACTTTTAGCATACTGAAGCATAGACTTACAAATTTGAAACACTTGCAAATGATACACAAACACTATACACTAATATATACACACAGTTGTCTTGGAGTAGCCAGCCCTTTTAATTGTGGTCGCCAAATTGTATGTCTTTTGCGTTCCGCAGCCCAGAGAGTCGCGGGTTTGAATGCCGCCTCGGCCATGGGTGTTTGTGTGTACCGTGTCTGTATATGTAGAACTAAAAGGAAACAGAAAAACAGTAACGTGCAGATGTATAAAAGGAAGAAATATAAATCCAAGGAGAAGGAGAATAAAACAAAACAAGTTATAGATAGTCAACATGAAAAATTCAATGCCATGGCCGGGATTTGAACCACGGATCTCCTGGTTTCCGTCCATTCGTTCTTACTCATTGAGCTACCATGGCCAATGTACCATCATGGCATTAAATTCTCCAATTGACTCATATATTTTCCTGGTAAACCATAAGGGTTCTGGCATTTGAGATACACCGTTTGTGGCAACTTACTATGTAAGTACTTGAGTCCCATAATTCATCACTTAACTCTTATTATTTTAGCTTATTATTTCAATTATTTTTCATTTTTGCTCTATCAATCAAAAACCTTAGCCTATATATGGCTAGTGTGAAGAAATGATTAATATCCATCAATTAACTAAAATAATAAGAGTTAAATGATGGAGCCTGCGACTCAAGTACTTACAAGAGTAAGTCCCACAAACGGTGTATCTCGGATGCCAGAGCCCTTAGTGGTTTACCTGGGAAATATATGAGTCAAATGGAGAATTTAAATCATGACGGCAAGTTGGCCATGGTAGCTCAATGTGTAAGAGCGACTGGACGGAAACCAGGAGATCCGTGGTTTAAATTCCGGCCATATAATTAATTTTTCATGTTGACTCTATCTATCAAAAACCTTCGCCTATATACAGCTAGTGTGGAGAAATGATTAATTTCCATCAATTAACTAAAATAACACAAGTTATTTTCATACAAGTAATCTCTTTGGGTTCTGAGGCAGAAATCTCCACTATATATAAGGATACCTACAAAGTGGAATTATTGAAACATTTGAAAATACAAAACATTCATAGACAATTCAAAATAAAGGGCTCTTTAAATAATAAAGAACTGAGTTAAAATATCATCATCACTGAGAACTGACAGCAAGATTAGTTTATTTAACTGTGATTCAGATTATTTGTTTTTGAAGAATGTTTTAGATATATTCGTGTGGAAGAAGTTACTTGTGCAGAAACAGAAGAAAGTAGCAAAAATTTTAATATATATATATATATATATATATATATATATATATATATATATATATAAACAAATTTGGAGATAGATTTGGTAATGGAAGGGACAACTTGCACCTCAATCTAGAATTGGATTATTTGTGTACACACCCCAGGAGGAACAGATAAGATGAAGGAACCGCGGGAGAAGTATGGAGTGCAATAACGGACGACGTAAGGGTCAGAGAGGCGCAGAGTTCCTAGGCATCTATTGGCTGGACCAGCCGGCTGGGTCTCGAAAGCGGAAACTTGCCCAAATCGACGCTTGGTGACTGAGAGGCTCCTGAATACGAGCCTCATCTGTTAACTGGCATGTATTTTTCTACGCTTTACAACTTTCCATGACTCCTTGATTCATATATGTGTTTATACGTGTTAAGTTACTCAGATACATTTTTGTTTAATAAATAATAAATGAAACAACTACATGCGTGATAGAAAAATACAACTATCCCATATCTTAAGCCAATTTTTTGTCGTTAAGGAACTTACAGTGGGAGCAGAATTGCCTAAGATGCTTTACAGATGACAGTACCAGTAGGAAAATTATATATATACGAGGGCTATTCAATAAAGAATAGTCACAATTTTTTTGACAATTTACCTTTACTCATCTTCATAATTTTGATAGTCCTTCTCAAAATAGTCTTCCCTGAATGCGACGCACTTGTCCCAGCATTTCTGCCAGTCTTCAAGGATATGCTGGAAACCATTTTTGAGAGATCCTTCAAAATCGCCTCCGCAGCCTTCACCACTGCTTCTGATCATGGATAATGCCTTCCACGAAGGCGTTTCTTCAAGTTAGGGAATTGAAAAATATCACACGAGGCTAAATCCTGACTATAGGGAGGGTGAGGGATGCACTTCACGTTGATTTTTGCAAGATATTCAGCATCAACATTGGCAATATGCGGCCGCGCATTATCGTGGCGCAGCATCTAGCCTGCTTCACGGAAATGTATTCTTTTGCGCCTGATATGGACTTGCAATGTTTTCAGGACATCCCTGCAGTATTGTTTTCCCAGCAGAAGCAACCACTTTTGTTTTTTTTGGGGGGGGGGGTTGGTGATAAAGCAGATTTCCACACTGAGATTTACTGTTTGCTCTCAGGATCAAAATGATGTAACCAAGTTTCATCAGCAGTGGTTACGTTTGAAAGAGACTCCATATCTTCCTCTAACATCAACTTTAACTGCATGTTACCTCCATTGCAGCGGTAGGCGATGCTGAAGCTGTCTGAACTTACCTGGTTCTCACAGACGGGAACCAGGAGTACCAACAATGAAACTACTACGGCGCGTTTGCTTCATATTAAGCTAACAGAATATAAGATTGAATTTTAGTGCGAAAAATTATTATCATTCTTTATTGAACAGCCCTCGTATATATAACTAAGTTAACCACGGGCGCGACAGCCCTGAGACGGCTAATGCCTACCAACCCGACTGCCGGCCTCACGCCCACTAACGCACGGCAGAGGTGGGCGAACATTCAACCGATACGGGGAGGAGATGTGGTCAGCATCTCGGCATCCCCCAGCCGAAATGTTGGTTTACGTGACCAGGGCCGCTTACCTAGCGTAAGCTCCTCACTTTCCTCACAATGCTGAGTGGCCACCGATCCTACACCCGGGACCTAAATCCCGATCGAACCCGGGCCGCTTTCTGTGGCCAGGCACGAAGGCATACAGCCTTAGCCCGCTACGCCACGGCACAGGACTATGTATATAGTCGGTCGAAACTAGAACGTTTCTCTTGTAAACGTATGGGAGGCCAAAAGGAGAGAGACAGAGATGCTGTAATTGAACGCTCTTAGGCTTTTGGCTGCTGCTTCCGGTGACATCCACCTCTAAAGAAACTCCTCCATAAAATCATTAGCCTAAGAATATGCCGTTTAAGTATGTCTCTCTCTTTCTCTACTCCCATATGTTTACAAGAGATCCTTCTAATTTGAAATAGACTATAATTATACATAATTCAAGAACGTCTACTTTTGGGTTATTTGTTGTAAATTGCAGGTGTCAATGTTTTGTTTGCATGTTTTAATAAAGAATTCAAAGCTTACTTTGTTTTAAGAGAAATTCACAGAATCAATTAATTTAACATGTCATCAAAGCCTGTCTGTATAGCGTAGGTGGTAGTATATCTGCCTCACGTTTAAGAAAATCCGGGTTCGAATCTCGGTCAGGAGAATTATCTGAATAAGGTCCTTTCCGGGGTTTGCCCTTATCTTGAAAGATGCATGTCTGGTAACTCTAAGCTCTATGTACCCTGAGCTCATTTGAAACATCATTCCAACCATTTCATTCATGCTCTGATATGACTAAACGTTGGAGGACGTAAATTTAAGAAAAAATTGTAAAAAGATTTTTATGTAATCTGCTTGAAATAATTTGGAGAAAATAAAAAACAATATCGCTTTTCTATGTAACTAATGATTTGATTAAGGAAATCATTTTAAAAATCTTTCCCTGGCATGTCAAAATCTTGTCTTACTCAGATGTGAGGTTTACTATGTATTTGAAGTTTTTTTAGGTATACTGTTCACAAACAGAAAAAAACAGCTTTTTTATTTCTTTGTACATGTGTGTAATTTTTTTTTATTTACATCCTGCAGCGTTAAGTCATATCGGACGGTGAATGAAATGGGTGAAATGATGCTCAATTGCGTCCGGGGTACATAGAGCTTAGAGTTACCTGACATTCGTCTATCAGGATAAGGGAAAACCCCTGGATAAGGTTTATTCCGGGGTTTTCCCTTATCATAATAAACATGTGTGTATTATAATATGATATACTGATAGTGTAGATAACAAGTTTGGAAATTAAAAATAGAATGACACAACAAGTAGAGCAAATGAAGCATATATATTAACCAATGTATGTGGGATTTTAAAATTATGTGGATTTGTGATATCTGCTTAGTTAATCTCAGTCGCAGTAGGCTGAGATGAAAACACACCTTATTATATAAGAAGAGAGTTTCATCAGTCTGAAATTAATTGATTGGTCATCCATACCTGGCAGATTTGGTCATCAGGTAAAGACGCGCGAAAAAGAAAGAAAACAAGTGAAGGAGCAGTTGGCACAGATCCTGCCTTCCTGGACGGGCACGAATCCTCGTCTCTAATTGGGATCAGCTAACATGTTTTATGATATAATGATGTTTGATAACCAGAAAAAAGAAACCGTTCCCATGGCTGTCCGTCTTCAGGAACGGAACTGGGTCGCTGGAGATCCGCGTGTCTGGATAAATGGTTCAGTCACTCAGCGAGGAATGTATGGGAAAATGTAGGCACTCCTTGGTGGGTGTTCCTCGTGTCCAACAATCATAAAGAAGTCAAGCAGATAGATTTGTGGGCTTATAAATGGTAGGCATCAAGTGGAAATTCGACGGAAATTCTATTGCTTTAATCCCTTTCGAACCATCGTTTAAATTTTCCATAATCAAGCTTTTGCAGGTTTCAGTGGCATGAAATATATTGCTTTGTTAACTGCGGCCGTTCCAAGGTCACTGCTCCTCACCCTAATTATTACTGCTCCGTTATTTTCTCCAAATCGCAATCGTTATTTCCAGAACTTTCGAACTTTAACTACAAATTAACTGTTTTTCTACTTCTGTAAGATTCATCAAACGTCAAGAAAAGTACACCGTAGGTTCATAGGCAGCAAAAGTCTCGAGCGGTTTCTAAATGGTGCCAGAATGGCCTCACTACAACCTTCAGAGTTAAAACTGAAAATAATTTAATAACACTTTATTACCTAACAATAACAATTCTTTAACTACTAGACAGTAATCACTGTTCAACAAGGGTTATTTTTCTCATATGGAATTAAGTCTTTCCAAAGGATTTTCATGTGAGAAATTCAAATCTGAAATCAGAAATTCGCTATCAGACACAGTGTTTTAGTTATGTGAAGATATATGTCTAATGTAATCGATAATTTAAAGATGTGTTAAAATTGGTAACATTTGCTTTGCAGCAGCTGCCAAAAATTACTTTTGTTGTCAATTTATATTTTCAGCTATTTCCTTTCATATTATAAATAAAATTATCTCAATATACCAGTCATTGGTACAGCACTGTTTAAAATTAAGTCTTAAACTGGAATTTTAACTAGTGGAAACAGTTTTATGTACATTGATATATATTTTAAATATATTATTACTAGGGGTAGTGATATTTAGCATTTTAATTTTTACATTTAGCATTTTATAGCAAGTTAAAGAAATTTTGAGTTAATTTTTTTAAATGATGAACATCAATATTATTTATATGAAATTTAAAACACAGTTATGGAGGGATATTAATGACGGTGAGTTAATAGTGCATAAAGGGTCAATTTTATTTCACATTCATATAGATTAAAGTAATACACAGAAATATAGAACAATCTGATACAAACTAAAGCACACTACATAACACAAAAAAGATAAATCCATACTGATGTAAAACTAACACAATAAAAAGAAAATGCACTAAATTATCCAAATTTATAATTCTGTAATCCTGTTGAATGAAAGCATTGGGCATATTTCAACATTATATTCGGTCATTTGAGTTCTCCTGTCACTCACAATCAAATTATATTTCCTGAAATATCTTTCAGCGTCTACGCTGTTGGTAGTATCCCAAATACATTACAGAGCTGCTTGGGCAAACTCTGACAAACTTAACAGCACAGCATTTGCAGACAGTCCACATCTTTATTATTCTGCATTGTTTGTATCAGTTGTGAATGAAAATATTCATATCCCTCAACAAAACTATGCATTTTAACATCACGGAAAAATGGGATCTTACTTTTACTTTCACTTAAAATCGTATAATTTATTGAAGTTACTCTGCCAGTAGTGACAGGATTAAAAAGCTTACCAACGTCTTGGAGAAAGACATTTGTCACATTTTCCGTCTCTGTCCGCAGTTTGATATTTTCGTTCTCGCCATCTTCACACTTACTGACGTCACCTACGCATAGAATGACTGAAAGTTGCGCGTACAGCGAACAGAACAATGAAAATCGGAACTTTGGCAACTGAGAACTCCAACTGGAATTAACATGTGCTTATCACTTCCTTAAAATTAGGACTGCTATTAGTTTTCAGAGACAAGGATTGAAATTTTCCGTTAACTGGGTTGTGAAGATAGATTTTGAGAGTCATGACGCGTGATAAGACGGGTCTCTTTTGTAAAACAACTGAACTCGCTTCATGTACAAACATACCTCATATGGGCAATGGTGGTACAATAAGCTAATTTAGCAAGAAGGGTTTTAGCGGGTTTTTTCCGGTATCTCCGGTTTCCCCCGCCATCTCATTCCACCGGTGCTTCATCTTCATCTCATGTATCATCAGTGTCATCGCCTGCGGCGCCGTATGTAGTAAAAGCGGGCGTTAAACACTACACACACAATTCCACATTCCAGAAGGGTGGTCACTTTATATCTTTCTAAATATGCAAAGGTTCTACAGACCCTTCAGTTAAAGTTTCCAGGAGAAAGAGCATCGGGGAAAGATAATTACTTTGGAAAATCTTCGATTTCGCATTTATATCGCATTTTGAGTCAATTTCGCACTTTATCGCGTTATATCGCATTTGCGAAAAATCACCACCCCTAATCATTACATATCTAACTTTAATATCAAAAATGTAAAGCTATCCATATTTCCCATTTAAAAGAATCTCTTTAACAATAGAAGTGGACAACACAGATTGTAACACTAAGAGGGTGTGAAATTGTGAGGTTATCCTGACTTTCTTGGTAGATGACCTGAGTATCTTATATACTATTATATTTAGTATTATTTCATTGTTTTCTGACAGAATATACACGAGGGGGACCGAAAAGAAACCGGATTGTTGTCATGAAAACTTTATTGATGAACCTTTTTACAAAATTACTTCAGTCACCTTCAAAGAACTCTCCATTACATGCGCTGCACTTGTCAAGTCTCTTTTCCCACTGTTCGAAGCTACAGAGGCGGGCTAGCATTTCGTGTAACGAATTATGGATTTAAAAATTGTTGTATATAACTTAAAGATATAGGATGAAATGAAAAATAAGACCTGAAGCTTTCCTGGTGACGAATATGCTCACTTTCTTCTCGGGCAGCAAGCCAGGTGAAAAGGCGATTAGATATCAACGTCTCGGGAGTGTATATCTCTCCCATCATCAGGAAACACTTGATATAACCAGTTTTATATCCAGTTATATCCAGTGTTTCGTTTGTGGTTATAACATTTAATAAATATCCTGATGATGGGAGAGATGTACACTCCTAAAACCTCGATATCCATTCGTCTTATCACCTGACTTGTTGCCCAAGGAGAAAGTGAGCATGAAATGATTTTATAGCACATTTAACACGTTGAAAAATTAAATAATATGTAGGTATACAAAAGGTTCTCGTTAATATTTAATTTTACTTATTTGTGCAATAACCGAACTAAAATTTCTTTAAGTTTTTACAAAGTGGGAGCAATATGATAAACCTTAAGTCCAAGGATAATTTTGCATTACTATTTAAAAATGTAATTAATTACAAATAAATTAATATCCTAACAAATGTTTGCGATAACACTAAAATGTTTTATGTTCTGGATATCTGGTAACAAGTCAAATTAGTTTTAAGAATCTGGAAGGTATTAGAATCTTTTTCAGTGGTTTTAGACAGTTTTCTGTGTGTTTTAGCATCAACGTTACGTTTCTTTGGCATTGCTATTGCTGAAACGCTAGGTGTGTCTATGCTGGGTCATGTATCTCACCTGTGTAGATGTCGCTAATTGCAGGCGCCACAGTAACTCTCTCATCCCGGATGCGTTGATTCACCTTAGGATTTCCGACTTGAACGTACATTTAGAATACCGTCACGTAGAATGGGGTAACGATGGGAACAGAGCGGCGCTTGTTTTAGGAAGCAATTCTTGTCTAACGATCTCATGATTATTGTAGTGTCTATTCCAGGGGTTACCAAAACTACAAACTTTTCATATATCACCGCACTTGTCTTACCCGACATCCTGAGTAAAGGATGCTTTTTGAAAGTCGTATTTCACTTGTTTCTAAGAAAAAGTGGCTACAATTTTGAAATTTTGAGGTCCTTTTTTTCTAGTATGCAATGATTAAGTCCTCCATTTCGATATTCCACCTTCTATATCTTGCATTTAGACCGTGTTTTCTGCTGTCATCAAGCGGAATCATTTCTTTTGTATGCTTCTGTCAATCTAGTACACTCAAAATTCTGAAAATAGAATAGTTGCCTGTAAAATAAGACGCAAAATTAGAGTAAAAGCACAGATACTTTTCTCTTTCAAAAAATAAAAAATGGTGCATTACATTGAGAGTTTATGGAATTCAATCTTCATACTTTTGAAGGTTTTAGAACATAGTTTTCTTTTGTCATTCATACTTGCATTTAACTTCAATGGTCATATAGGCGGCCGTTCTCCCTTTTTTTTAAATTTACGTCCTCCAACGTTCAGTCATACCGGAATGGATCAAATGATGCTCAAATGAGCCCAGGGTCCATAGAGCTTAGAGTTACCCGACATTCCTCTTCCAGGATAGGGGAAAACCACGGAAAAATCCTGACCGAGATTTGAACTCGGGACCTCTTAAACGTGAGGCACACACGCTACCATCTACGCCACCGAGGGGGGCGTTCTACTTTGGCACATATCGAAGGTGTTAACTCGTATGCGTTGGGTTTTAATCATTAGATCACTCACACATTCGCACTCTCATTCATACTTCCAGACTCTGGGAAAGATGAATTATTTTGGTCGGAGAAAAATTCCCACCCCCACTGCCGGGAATCAAACCCGATACTCCTATCACGGTAGGCAGGTGCTCTACCAAATGAGCTCCGGGACCAGCCCTTATAGCCTTTTATTAACTATTCATTTGTCTTCTTCTGACAAATTGTTTCCATTCCTGCATCACAAAAGCTGAAGTCTGCTAGGTATGTCGTCGATAACAAACTTTTGTTTAAGTTAATTTGGAAAAAGGGATGAAAAAGATAGGTAAGTGTAGCAAGGGACTACCAAGCGTGATGGTAACATTGGAGATGTCCCAGATTAGATACCCTAGCCTGGGAATTGTCGTCGGTAGGAGAATGTAGGAGTGGTGTATCACATAACACGATTTCCTTTACTTTATTTTCCTTTCGTTCCGTTTCCTTCTCATGTTTCTATAATTCATAGCGTAGTGTGATGCCGACAGATGGCGAGGATGCTTCCTCAAAGAACAGCGTACTCTCCATTCACACAATAGGGCTACTTGGTCGATGGGTCATTCAACACCCTGTTTAGATATCTTTAGCAAGGAGACAGCTGAATTTTTGGGGATTTTGCAAGTCTCTGGGGGCTGTGTGCCTACGACTTCCACCCTCCTGTAGTTCCTCCCTTCCTCCTGTGAGGTAATGGCTTAAATGGATATACGTAAGTGTAAGTGTGAAGGGGTATCCCAGCAATAAGTCAACACTAACTTTATCGTACCGCAGTTGTTCACAGCGTCGTCTACTTTGTCCTTGAATTATTTTGCTGTCCAGAACACCCTTCGTATAGCGCCCTTATAGGATAGGCCCTTCAATGTCACAATTTCACTACAAATAAATAATTTGAAGTCCTCAAATAAACCGTTGATTTATTTTTATATCTGGAGGGGGATAGATCAGAAATTAAAAACAGTATGGCTCCCAGATGTGGTATTTTGTCAGATACCTCCCTAGAATACAAGATTAAGACGTAAATTTAAAATAAAGGCATTCCTCTTTAATGGTATTAACTATTTGCATTAAATTAACCTGAGTTTAAGGAAATTAAGTGAAAAATAAAATAGTTATTGTTTAACCCCAATGCTATGAGACTTGATAATTTCACTGCTAAAGTCAATTAAATGGAGGTGAACTTATGTGGCATTTTACAATATTGTGACTTTGTGGGTTTGTAGAATTAAAAGTCCAGTTTGTAGAAATTCAAAATGTTTTTTTTTATTTCCGTAGAAATACACTTTTTACACCTTTGGTAGTAAGATGACGTAACATAAATCAACACAATCTTTCGTCACTTCTACACACGTAAATAAGAGTCACGATATCAGTTCGGATTACGTCTGTCCGACTCATTACGACTGTCCACTCAACTAACCGCGGCTCCCTTTATAGCTCCGCTCACTGTTCGATAAATTACCGGTATTTTCTGTAACAGACAACGGCACTAGAACCATCCAGTTATCTATCTTTATCTGTTTCGGCAAGCTTTTTATCTCCGCGTTGCACAATCTGTCTCTTTGTTCTGACGTTACTAATCCTTGTTTCACATAAGCTTGCCCCGTATCTCTTAACGGTCACGTGACCTTATCACATCTCATTGGCTGCTGTTGTGGTGCAGACTGTTGTGCGGTAAAAATTAGTTCGTTATTTAACATGGTGATATGTCTTTATATGTTGGAAGAAAACTGTCAAATTTATATTTTCGTAACTGTTTGAATTAAATATATTACGTAACAGAGTTGATTTATCTGAAATGCATGTTAATTCTTCAACGAAGTAAAGAGGAGGTTCCTTGGTTCTCAAGCACATGACACGATAGCACGTGCTTCAGCGGTAGTGATGACATATTTGTTTATATGACTTTTATCACTGACCTTGTTTTTAACTGGATTAGTCATATATCGTCATTCGACGGTGTGCTATGCCGAATGCGAGAGCTAAATTATTTTATTGATCGTTTATTGCGCGTGTACTTATGGCAGAGTCTACCACCAGTTTTCCGCTGAAGCATCGCAAGGGAAAACCTTTACAAAGCAACGAAAAAAGAATTGTGGTGCTTGTGTTTAATGCACTCACAGAGAAGAACCCGTCTTTGTCAGTGAGAGAAGTCGAACAGCTGTGCTCTGAACTTACAGGTGTGTTAGATGCGTAGGAACATCGCAACATGGAACTGAGACAACAGGAAAACTTACCACTCAAGGGACGATATTGCTGTGTGGCGAAGACGTTATTTAAGGACAATCAAATTGTCCAAATCGCAAAATATACTACGTTGACGAGACTTGGGTGAATGAAGGACACACGACAAGTATGGCGTGACACGACTTTTAAGACTGAAAGACAAGCATTTATGCAAGGTATGTGTGCTGGTTTAAAAAAATCCCAGTGGAAAAGGCCGAAGGCCTTTCATTATAAACTTGTTCCAGTTTCATTGCTCATTCATTCAGTTTCAACTTACTCAGTTTCATTATAAACTTCATTATTTTTGCATGCCTTCATATTCTTATTTCTATCTTCCTGGCAATTATTATGGCGTTTACTGCAGGTTTCAATGTGACGGAAAGGCACCGCCTATGGCCTATTGCGCGAAAGCATTAACCAACTAGGATGAGGAGGAAGTTAGTTGCACGCGGAGTGATACATGTCAGCGGGGCAAGGTTATATGAAACAGAGATTAGAGGAACCTCGGGCCTAACATTCGAGCCCCTCCCTGACTGGGCGTTGTTCGGATTGGGTTGGACTCGAGGGGGCAGTGTGTTCCCGAAACCCGTGGGAGACCGGGTACCTCCGGCCAGGCTTCGGCCGCCCAGAGGGGACAGGGGGTTGCCTAAGAAGTCGCGGGTACTTGCCCGCAGAGCTAGTAGAAGGTGTGCTAGATCACCAGGCGGCCCCACCGAGGTTATTCGATAGTCTTCCCTGCGGGGTTGACGCGTGTAACTGGCGTATCTACTTCCACACGTCTTGACGTTGTTGTCGATGGTGGGGGGCAGTTAGACTCAAGATATTGCCCCAAGGAAAGACCCCCGGAGTTTTCCATCGCTCCCGGGCTGATAGAGGTTGGAACCTTCTGACTTTCGGGTAGACCACGCGTCTAGACCTCTTTGTGTTCGCCGGCAGCGCATCGTCGCAACAATGGATTCCCGACAATATTTATTGAATAAATTCATTAACGATCTCTATAATTTTAATGTTACTAAACCTTATTATAATACTTAAATTTCTTATTTTTAAACCTCAGTACCCTTTTATTTTAAATAGTTTATTCACTATATCCGAAGAAATCAAATCGGTTAGACTGTGTACTGTGTGACTGCTTGAATCGGTAGCCTCTCTTTGACAGAAGTGGTCGATAATGGTCTATAGGGAATAAAAGGAATTCCCTCTTCAATTTCTAAGCAGGTGTCATTAGTTTTGTAAACTTTGCCGGAGGTATAATAAGTATCATTATTAATAATTTTCTTCTTGCAATTATCTCCCTCACTGATGGCTAAGACATAATCTCAAATGATATTAATTCTTTGTAGTAACCTTACACTTTTCAAGCTTCTAGTACTAATAAGAACAAGATCAGGCATTGTCTATGGTTCAATGGATTATTCGTCATGATCTTTTCTTTTTGGTGACTGGAGTAACGTATTTCCAATCATTTTATTCCATCTCGTTTCATCCAAGGGTTCTGCTCTCTCATTTATTTCCCAAAGAACAATTCTTTTTAAATTGTCATTCCGCTACCTCGTTTGACGATTATCAAGTTCCATTCGACCATTGGGATTATGCATTGTATTTATTTTAAGCTGCTTTTGCGTCAACACTGATCTTCATTAATACGAAATATAAAGGAATATAATATTTTATATTATAAGTGTTTCAGTACATAGGACATCCATGAATTAACATACTAACTCTGCAACATTTTATTCTAAGACAAAATCTATTCCAAAGGTTTCTAGGAGGTGTGTTCTAAGTGTAATATGTCCATAGTTATAGCCATAAAAGGTGTGATATTGTCTGTACCCTGGAACCCTAGCGCGTCTGCAGTGTAACTGTGGACAATGCAGGTACGACGGCTGTTCAATAAAGAATGATCACTATCTCTTTTTGACAACGTACCTTTACTCATCCTCATAATTTTGATGGTCCTTTTCAAAATAGTGTCCATGAATGCAATACACCTGTCCCAGCGTTTCTGCCAGTCTTCAAAGACATACTGGAAACTATTTTTGAGAGATCCTTCAAAATCACCTCCGCAGCTTTCACCACTGCTTCTGATGATGGATAATGCCCCCCCCCGAAGGCGTTTCTTCAAGTTAGGGAATAGAAAAAAGTAACCTGGGGTTAAATCCGGACTATAAGGAGGGTGAGGGATGCACTTCACCTTGATTTTTGCAAGATATTCAGCAACAACTTTGGCAATATGCGGCCGCGCACTATCGTGGTGCAACATCCAGCCTGCTTCACGGAAATGTGGTCTTTTGCGCCTGATATGAACTTGCAATGTTTTCAGGGCATCGCTGTGGTATTGCCTAGTTACTGATGTGTGTGCAGGTACAATATGCTGAGTGTGTGTAGTGTTTAACGCCCGCTTTTACTACATACGACACCGCAGGCGGTGACACTGATTATACATGAGATGAGGATGGATCACCGGTGGAATGAGATGGCGGGGTAAACCGGAGATCCCGGAGAAAACCCACCCCAGCACCGTGTTGTCTATCACAAATCTAACTTTGCGGTCGCCTGGGATTGAACTCGGTCCGCCATGGTGAGAGCCAAGCGGTCTAACCACTGAGCCACGGCGCGGCCGTACAATATGCTAATAAACCATTCCATGAATATCAAAGAATGAGATGACCATAACTTTCCCAGCAGAAGCAAATACTTTTGCGTTTTTGGGGGTTGGTGATGAAGCAAATTTCTACACTGAGCTTTGCTGTTTGCTCTCAGGATCAAAATGATGTAGCCAAGTTTCATCAGCAGTGATTACGTTTAAAAGAAACTCCGCATCTTCCTCTAACATCAACTTTAACTGCATGCAGACTTGCATGCGAATGTCCTTTTGTTCGGGAATCAACAGTCTTGAAACCCATCGTGCACAAACACGTCTCATGTGTAATGTTTTTGTCACCAACGTGTGGGTGGCACTCAGTGAAATGTTCAGTATTTCAGAAAGTGATCTTAAGGTAATTCGTCAATCCTCTCTCAGAATGGCAGCAGCAGTGTTGTGTTTTCTTCCGTAAGAGCAGTAACTGGAGCACCAGGTACACCTTCCTTTGAAATTGATTGTCTCCTTTCTTTAAACATTTTAAACCACCTTCGAGCTGTGCTGTAGGGAAGAACAGACTCTTCATAGGCCTCCTGTAACATTGTATAGGCCTCAACTCAAGATTTGTTCTGACGAAAGCAGAATTTCAAAGCTGCATATTGTTCCTCGCGTTTTCCTCCATTGCAGTGGTAGGCAATATTGAACATGTCTGAAGTTGCCTGGTTCTCACAGGCGGGAACCAGGAGTATCAACAATGAAACTACTACTGCGTGTTTGTTTCACATTAAGCTAACAGAATATGATAAGATTGAATTTTAGTACAAAAAATTATGATCGTAAAGAAATTATGATAATTCTTTATTAAACAGCCCTCGTACTTTAATTTAAAATGACCAAAGTGATTTCACGCATCTATCTAAAAAGTATTTTCAGTAGTAGGATTTGAATACAAACCAAAGCTTAAAACGACCACAAAAAGAAAAAAATATAGAGTTAAAATAAATCATCCTTTGTTATGTATGTTTAAGCTTTAGAAAAGGCAAATATTGAGAGAAAATAAAACCTGTTTTCTTAGATCTGCACTAAATGATTTGGGAAGTAATAAAACTCTATTAAGTAGACCTTAAGCTGTGAGAGAAGGAATTACTTAGGTATTGCCATATCTGCCGAAAGAGGCCATACAAACCTGTTTCTGCAAGATAGACGTATCTAGACCACACGATTCTTCCTGATAAGTTTAGAAGTAGTAGAAAAGTAGACATAATTACTTGAAAGCCGCTTGCCTCTTGGTCTTTATTGCAAACACTAGGCTTCGTAGCAAAATATGGTTGTGTAATGTAAGTTGTTCCTGATTTAAACATAAATATTATGTAATAAGGTACACTAGGTTTAGGTGGAATAAATCGCACCAAATTTTACAAACATTAACTTGATAAACATGCGTAGTCGTAATTGGAAATATTGCTCTTTCACATTGTCAGTATGGGACTTTTTGGGTTCGTAGAAATATGTCCAAGTTGCAGAAATTCAAAATGTTCTTTTTTCCATAGAAATACATTTTTGTCAACACTTACAGTAGCAGAATTACGTCACATACACAATTACAGTCTTCCAAGGTCGTTGACCACAATAAAGAGTTCAGTTTCAAAACACCCACCAGTTCCAATTACAACTCTCGTTACGACTGTCCCTTGGCGAGTCACGGCTTCCTTATATATACCACGACTCATATTACTAGACATTTCTGGAATTTCCTGTAACAAATAAGAAATCGAATGTGCTGTAAGATGGCACTAGACGAAACATGAACGCTGAAGACGTGTAACTTCATCTGTGTCGGCAACCCTTTTATCTCCGCGTTATCTTTATCTGTTTCGGCAGGCTATTCATCTCCACCCTGCACTATCTGTTTGTGTCTGTCGCCAACAGCCGGGACAGTAAGTATTCTCTTATATTTTTGTCAATTTTTTCAATCGGTAGGAAATATTTTTTAAAATCTGAAACAGTTTTGCTTGCAACTGATACCATTTGGAAAACAATGGCCAAAATTGCACTTCCCTAATTGGCACTGAATTCAATAGACTTAAATTTTTTTTAAAAACTCTTAAGTCTTCTAACATTTCATATAATACAGGTGCAAAACAATTAAAAAGACAAATAATACATAAAATGACTAAAGTCAAAGTGTTAAATATCCCAATAGCAAAGTGTTACAAAAAAACAGTGTCCTTTTACTCTTTAGTTAGTTTGAGAGCATCTAGATTTGTTAATGTGTCCAATGGCTATCAAGCACAAGCAAGACTTTCTCTTCAGCAGAAGATCTGACAAAGTTTATAAAATGACGTAGACACTTTACAAACAGATCTGAGTTAATTTAGCCTGCCTCAGATATTTCAACCAAGATGCCCTCAGGAGCTTCGGTTTTGAGCTACCATTGAGTTACAATGGCCAACTTGCCAACATGTCATTCAATTCTCCAACTGACTCTTTTATATATATATATATATATATATATATATATATATATATATATAATGAGAACTCCTAGTGGTTTATGGGGAAAAATGCGAGTCTGTTGGAGAATTTAATGTCATGTTGGCAAGTTGGCTATAGTAGCTCAAATGGTTTAGAGCGGCTGGACGGAGACCAGAAGATTCGTGGTTCAAATCCCGGCTATGGCATTTAATTTTTCAGCCTGGCTCTATCCTTTCGTAATATAAATTATGTTTCTTCCCTTGAAAAACTAAAACATATTTATAACTTTAAAAACTTATAATCTTCCTTGGGCTATTTTTTAAAATAATTGGGTATACTCTTGGTTCCTGAAAATAAATATAATATAAAAAAGTTACTACATTTTTCTAATAAAATATAACATTTCAGATAATGAGAAATGGCATTTATCAATTTAATTGTTTAAATTTTGACCGGGTTTACATTGGAAAAACCAAACGCAATTTGGAAACCATAATGAAGGAGCGTGTTAGAAATACTAATATACACAGATTTATAAATCATCTGTGGCAGATCATTTTTGGACATTTAAGCATGAAATAAATCCAGAAGTTAAATTTTTAAGGCAATTAAATGGACCGATATATCTATTGGTTTGGGAGAAAATATTTAACTTGAAAAATATAAATCGCGTGAAGAATTTTGAAATATCGCCAACTAATTCTACACATACGTAACTCTATTTTGCTTCTAGTAGATGGCAGTACGATAGCAAACACTCTTATCACCTAGATGCAGTAACCACAGGAAAATAAAATAGTAAAGAAGCTGAGGATGCAATATAAATTTTGCAAAATTAGTCCGGAAGAATTTGTTTAAGAAATAGTGTAATTTTTCATAATAAAATGCAGCAAGTGTTGCTATTTTCTCTATGTATGAGCTCACGTTACTTGTTTGTGTCTCCCAGTTTTAGTCCACCACGACCCTTCAGTTTGAGGACCACTGCATGAGACTAGGTTTTGCTTTTTGACTGATTTCCAAACAGTTTTCGTTATTGAATATGTTCAATACTATCAACAGAGCAACAAATTCATTAGGTGCTGGTTTGACCGAAGTGCATGATGCAATACCAAAACCCATGTGGGAGCGGATCTTGAGTGGTTGACGCGTGTTCACACATCTCAACAGTTCCTCTCAGAATGACAGTAAAATCACTCTCCTTCTTGCAATTTTCGAGTCAACCACGCGGAGAGCATCACGAACATCAAACGAGCTAATTGGACCATTGGGGTGGGGCAGGAAGCGTTTCCTTCACTTACTCCAATTTGAGACTGATCGTGAGGTGAAAGAACGTTTCCGTCAAGTAAACATCACATCTTGATAGTTGCTTATTAAGGAAGCAATATTTCATTTTATCAATAACCTCTCCGATAAAGGTCACGGAAATGCGACATACCGACCGTGGGAATGGCCGGCTATGTCATTCCAACCTCGAGGCCACCACGCGAGCCCCGACAGAACTCCTAGAGCCCACTTTCACACGACCAGCTCAGTTTTTGTCTGGAATATTTGCTATCTTGAGACATTGTTTCCGTCATGTATTTGCACTTATTACATATTTATCTACTTTAACTAGATTCCAAACCAATACACTTAATCTCATTCAATCTTTTCATTTGTCTTATTTACATCCTCCAAAATTAAGTAATACCAGACAATGAAGGAAATTGGTGAAAGGATACTGAAATGAGCCCAGGGTCTTTAGAGCTTACAGTTACCCGACATTCATCTTTCAGGATAAGGAAAATCTCCGGGAAAATTCGTATCCAAATGTATCTCCCTGACCGAAATTCCTACTCAGGACCTCTTCCTCGAATCTCGGTCAGGATAATCCATCTGGATAAAGTTTCTTCCGGGGTTTCAATTTACTTCAAATCTCGTGCAACTTTCTTAATATTCATTCATTCATTCGTTCGTTCGTTCATTCATTCATTCATTCATTCATTCATTCATTCATTCATTCATTCATTCATTCATTCATTCATTCATTCATTTATTTATTTATTTATTTATTTATTTATTTATTTATTTATTTATTTATTTATTTATTTATTTATTTATTTATTTATTTATTTATTTATTTATTTATTTATTTATTTATTTATTTATTTATTTATTTATTTATTTATTTATTTATTTATTTATTTATTTATTTATTTATTTATTTATTTATTTATTTATTTATTTATTTATTTATTTATTTATTTATTTATTTATTTATTTATTTATTTATTTATTTATTTATTTATTTATTTATTTATTTATTTATTTATTTATTTATTTATTTATTTATTTATTTATTTATTTATTTATTTATTTATTTATTTATTTATTTATTTATTTATTTATTTATTTATTTATTTATTTATTTATTTATTTATTTATTTATTTATTTATTTATTTATTTATTTATTTATTTATTTATTTATTTATTTATTTATTTATTTATTTATTTATTTATTTATTTATTTATTTATTTATTTATTTATTTATTTATTTATTTATTTATTTATTTATTTATTTATTTATTTATTTATTTATTTATTTATTTATTTATTTATTTATTTATTTATTTATTTATTTATTTATTTATTTATTTATTTATTTATTTATTTATTTATTTATTTATTTATTTATTTATTTATTTATTTATTTATTTATTTATTTATTTATTTATTTATTTATTTATTTATTTATTTATTTATTTATTTATTTATTTATTTATTTATTTATTTATTTATTTATTTATTTATTTATTTATTTATTTATTTATTTATTTATTTATTTATTTATTTATTTATTTATTTATTTATTTATTTATTTATTTATTTATTTATTTATTTATTTATTTATTTATTTATTTATTTATTTATTTATTTATTTATTTATTTATTTATTTATTTATTTATTTATTTATTTATTTATTTATTTATTTAATATGAGCACAACAGGCTTATAAGCCCAATTACAATGTTCGTCATATGTATCATTTATACATAGTAATATACAAATACAAATAAAACACAAGAAAACATAAATTAACACAAAGTAATATAAAGAATAGAAACCACTATAAAACAAGAATGAAGGGAAAAAAGTGAATGTGGCATACGAATAAATAGTTAGTAATTATGGAATTTTTAATTGAGTCACAGATATGTTGTAAATATCTACATTGAAGTAATGAAGTTTATTATATAAATACATAATTCTGTGTAATGGCGAATTTTTATGGATTTCTGTATTTGCTCTGGAGGTGAAGAAAACCCTCTTGAATCTGCTTATTTTATTGGGTACATAAAATAATATATTTGTTGTAATATTAGTATCATCAATATTCGAATGCAATATTTCATATAGAAATATTAAACCCGCAATGTCTCTTCTAAAATGTAAACTTTTAAATTTAAATAGAGTTTCATAATTTGTGTAAGTAGGGTAATATCCCGTTCTTTTAAATAGCATGTATTTTAGAAATTTTGACTGTACTTTTTCTATTGTGTTGATATACTTTATTGTCTTAGGGCTCCAAATAATAGATGCATATTCGAGATTTTGTCTCATAAATGAGACAAAAGCACCGCTGTGTGATGTATGTCTTAGAAATGTTACTTTAGTTTAAAATTCTTAATCTCTCGACTAATATTACTGCTTCTTTGGCTTTTAAAGTGAGAGACTGCTGAGTTTTATGATAAAAATGATCAAAAATATATTAGAAGGTAACCTATTACGTGAGGTACCCTGGGACACTTTCAAATGGCGAATTCATGTCCTTTTAATAGCTCACGCCCCCCTTTAGGGGACAAAATCTTTCAAATTTTGCAGTATTCTGTCTTCCAATTTTATTGGGAATCCGTAACGCCTGTTGAAAATAACGGGAGTTTTGGATTTTCTAAATAAACTTTCATAACTAGTATTTATTTAGTGCTTCGTGCTAAATATTTAGATAATAAGTATATCTAGGACTTACATCTATATTATTTGGTTTAGCTTTGGAATATAAACAGTTTCTTTAGTTATAAACATTTATTTTGAGTGCATATCTACAACAAAATTATGCTGGTTTGTTCACGTTCTTCTTTCATATGTTGAAAGTCGTGTTTCAGACAATTAGTTATTTCATACACAGAGTCATCAGAAAATGACTGTTAAGTTAGTACCTCTGTTTCAAAGGTTAGCAAATCTAAATAGATGTGCAAGGGGTCAGATATACTCTATTATTTGAAACAAATGGCTAAAACAGATATTTGTGTCCACGCCGTAAGTGAAAGTAATAATTAAATATGCTGTAGCTGAATTAATTATGGGTACACTTGCTTGTCAGTACATGAAAATGGAGGTTACAGGTAGAAACATTTGTCTGCACCAAGACGATAAGTGATTAGCATCAGAAAAAATTGACTGGAAAGTTTTAGGAAGAATAATAAAGATATAAAAACTGCAACAATAAAGAAAAAGGTTTCCAAAATTTCTGTCGATAAGAGAAAAAGTACTCAGGAAGGAGAGATATATGGTACGGGGATGTTTTGAAACAGATATTGTGTGTGTTTCATTAAGGTTACAATTTACATGAGAAAATCAAAATCTTAAAAATATATAACCTCTAATTAAACATATTGAAATTGCTTGGAGAAAAAGAATTAATCATATAGATAATGGATGATTTAAAACTAAAAAATAATTCTTAATGTAATACTTTACTAAAATTATTAGATATAGCTAATATTCCTTTATTCCTCAAATAATTCCTTTAAATTGGTTAATACTATTTTCTTAATTTTCCATTATATTACTTTTATTCAATGTAATAAATTATAAATTAACATTATCTTTATTATTTTTAATAACTGGGTTTAATTTATTTTGTTTCAAACGAAAATTATATAATTTGTTTTCAAATTTAGTAGTTCTATTTTTCATATTTAAATTCAGAATATGAAATAACTTGGATTCTAAACTAAGCCAAATTGAATTACATAAAATCTTTGTTAATTTTAGATGCAAATCATATAGTTTAAGTTCAATATTATTTAAGTCTTTTAAAAGTTAACTTCTTTCGAATTGAATTACTTCTTTATGATAGTATTCATCAAAAAGCTGCAGAGAAAAAAGTAATTCAAGTCGAAAGAAGTTTACTTTTAAAAGACTTAACTAATATTTAACTTAAATTGTATGGTTTGCATCTAAAATTAACAAAGATTTTAGGTAATTCTATTTGGCTCAGTTTAGAATCCAAATTATTTCATATTCTTAATTTAAATATGAAAAATAAAACTCCTAATTTAAAAAACAAATTATATACTTTGCGTTTGAAGCAAAATAAATAAAATCCAGTTATTAAAAGATATTATGTCTATTTGATATACCTAAACATAGCGTTTTCTAAAACATTCAAAATGCTAATATAGCACCGGTTTTGGCCTAATTGGCTTTAAAATTTGTATGTGCTTAGCATGTCCTTATATTTAACGCCTGGCATGAATGTAATATTATATTACCACTTTAAAATGAAATATATTGCAATTACCTAAAAAGCTTTAAAATAAGAAATTAAACTTTTTGCATATGTAGAAATTATTAATCACTTAACCTTGCATAAAATCTTATAAGAGTAATACTAATTGTTCACATTTCAGTTATAATTTATAGGAAAGAAGGTCAAAGTAACATTTGAAAAACACATACGCATGAAGCATTTTGAAAATTGTGGAATAATTTTTACAGAATATCCTATATATTGGAAACTAAATTACCAAACGAACTCAACATCCGTATTTATTTTAATTGTAAATAGTATGCCTCACCTGCGAAACTTTATCTGAATTTAATTAAATCCGTAACTGTATCTAACTTCCCCCTAACTTCCCTGAGCCATGTTGCAGCCAACTGAACGCCACGTAATTTAGACCAATACTGTTGTCAATATTGGAAGAATTGGCCGTTGACCTGGCATTAATGCGTTACGTGAGAAAATTCTTCCCTTTCTCAGTCAAAGTACTTTTTGTCCATAATCTTCGGAAGGAACTGATAAGTAAATAATTCCTGGTACGCTGAACTCTCACTTCTAGTTGTGTTTATAACAGTAGTACCATTGTGACTGCGTGGGTTACGTGGATGCGGAAATCTGGCTTGCATAAATTTCACAACGTGAAATTGACAATCAGCTGCCTTAGAGCAGTCTTTTGCTGCACGAAAACAAATGAAAGAAATCACTGCGGTACACTTCAATCGTCGACTGTCGCAATAACCAACAAACAACTGCCACTCTAACACCTTGCGGGTATTTATACCTCCCCAGCCATTGTTTCTAGAAAACGCGAACCTTCCGAGAACTTCCGCGGCAGCAACTATGGAACATTCCGGAGCCTTTCTCTGTCTCTTCCTCTCCTGCCCACGCGCCCGGTTCCGGCCAGTGGCAGCAGCACAACAATGCCATATGGTACCTATATTGTCACAAAAATATTGAGAAGAAATTATTATTCCGTTCCATGTACTATTTAGCTTATAAAAAGATGACACTACCTAAGGGAACAGTCAACTGAAAATCTTAGATTTTGAACCAAATATGAGATTTTTATTTTCATGAATAAAATTCTGTATTTAAAAATGCTCTAATTTTTTAATCTGCAACAGTTTATATGTCTGAGCGACCATCTAAATATGTGACTGCACAGCACTTAAATGATCTTTAAATTGTACTTTCTTCCTTTCCAAAAATAATTCTTTATTCTCCTAAAAAGTCCTTGGGATGCAATTTTTGTAAAACTGTTTTTAAACTTAGAACACAAGACTCTTAGTATTAACTTTATTTTACAATTTAGTCAGGGTTTTGTTGTGATATGTGCTCTTTATCACGATAAGTATCAGTAAATAGTGAAATTTACTAACTAAAATAATTGCTAATAGAAAACATGGCTGTATATTTTGCTTGTATTACACAGGAAAATCCAGACTCTTCTCTGTATATGTTTCACGTTCAAGAGATCCCGAGATCGAATACTGATAAGGGCGAGTAATCTCGATAAGGTTTCTTCCTAAGTTTTCCCTTATCCTGAGAGATGAATGGACCCTGGGTTCATTTGAGCATAATTTCACCCAATTCATTGATGGTCATATATGACTTTATGTTGGAGGATATTAGTTTTTTAAAAGGAGAGTAAGAAAAAGCCAAGCCAAACTTTACCAAATGTTATGCCTGGAATATAGCAACTGCTCCACAGGGAGCATTTTACAGTGTACGAAATTTTCCTAATTAAACACTTAATAAAGCGGAGACTATTTAGAAAAGAAGCCACAAAATTGGCAGAGAGGCTCTCTATATTAGAAACAAATGAATAAATTTGAAAGACCTCACTTTAAAACTGTGCACAAATCGAGATTGGACACATTTTACTGGAAGAACAAGGTAGATCGCTGCTGCCATCTCCCAGAAATGTGACAGTGCTATTGATGACGCTTAGCACTATCCCAGCGATCACTTTCAACCCCCTCTCAAGCACCCCGCCGGCCCCAAGCGATATACCTACCCTTAAGTAAGTTACCTGCCACATTAATTTTCCTAACTATATGTTTCATATTGGCCCAAGCTAGTTCTACCGATGTATAGGTTTCTGTGTACGACGATGTGACACAGGAAGCAAATATGAGCCCACTTTAAACAACCTCGCTTTAGCTTTGTTTATTTTAATCCATTTGTCAAGTTGTTAACTCTCATATGAACCCCTTTGTTTTGTAACCACGGTCTCTTATCAAATGTCACAGAACCGCTGGGTAAAGGCTTTATAGAAGGAAGCACTGAGGAGCCAGTTTTTCTGGAACCCAACTTTTCCAATTCCACATAGTCCATTTGTCCATGGCACTCGCCAGCATTTGTCCCGTCCTTGTGAATGGAAAAAGTATTTTCGAAAAACCCGTTTACATTACCCACTTGAATTATTATCAGTGTGATCTATATGTAAGTGTTTACTTTGACGTCAAATTCCTCTTTGCTTTTACCAACCTTGTCAAATGTGATTTTAGTGTCCTCCTCACCTTTGTCAATACAGAACATACGTTGCCCACTTTCTAGTCAGCACTTTATTTGATTAGATAATGTCACCAGCCACCTTTCTTTGGTTCTGATATTACCTTCCAAAATGAACTTCATTCCCTTAGAAAATTAATATTATTTAGCACAACAGCAAGCAAATTACTGATGGTAAGAACACGCTTCCCAACAAAATAAAACTCATTTATGATACACAGCCATCTAAATCATTTGTAGGTATTCTCTACAGAATGTTCTAGTCTTTTTCTCCTAGGTTAAAAAGAACACCCTTTACACCACGTCTTCCATCTATTTGTGAATTCTTTTAATCATATCTTCAGAATCTGCTCTATAAGTGACAGTTCTTGCAGTAACTTGACTCACTGGACGCTTAAAGAAATTGTTCTTAGCTTCCTCACCACATACTTCGGTTAGTTTTTAAAGACGTCTCGACCGTCAACTACATCGCCTTTTTTCTTTGCTTCAAGCATTGCAGATACAAACGCATTGTTCATTTCAAACTCAGAAATCAGACGACTCTGAGGGCTAAAGCGCAGATAAAATCCAAGTTAATGACGTAAGCAATAGCAGCTGCATAATAAGAGCAATAGGGATATATAGATTTATAGATTTATTTGTACAGTTTCAATTACAGTTTCACAACAATAACTTTAACGTCCTAAATGTACATCCTGTACAAATACATGAAATTGCTGACCCTAAGATTTACTCGCTGACTTAGGTAACCTGGATATAAGCCTTTGGTTTTCCTGATCAGCACGGTGTCATTTCTTCTTGACCTTTGCTTCTTTTATCCTAATCCACTTTTCTCTTATCCTATATAAGAAATCTCCTATACATCTATTTTTCTTTTTACCCCTGCCTTTTAACATGCGAGACGTTACTGCCTCTTTGCTCACGCTGTCCCGTTTCTTATTCCATATTTTTCTCCTGCAATTTGTTAACTCCTTACATTCTATCAGGTAATGAACAGTGCTCTCTTCATCTCCACAAAATTCACATATCCCTACCTCGTTATTTTAAAACCCATTTAGATATATTATTCCTACTTTCATCCATGATATGCCTTCTCTTTCAGTTTTGTCACATTGATTTATTTTTCCCTATTCCATTCTGTCTTTAATTGCTTATAAAGTTTCAAAGATTTCTTTCCTTCTATATTTTCCCATATCTCTTGCCTATCTATGTCTTGTACCCTGGTGCCACTTCCAAAAACCGCTATAATTTGACTGCTCTGCTCTCCATAAATCTCCCATGTCTATCTTCGATACCATTCTTTCCAATTCGAACCACCAACTATTTGTGTTCTTAATGCTTTTCTGTTGCTTCATTCAGAGATTCAATAATTCCCGGTTCTGCCCTATAATACACTTATACCAGAATTTCAGTATTCTCTCTATTATTATTCCCCTCCTTTTTGTATTACCCAACTCTAATAATGCCACTTCTCTTGGTGCCGATTTTGGCAGCTCTAGCAGTTCCTTGCTAAACAATCCATACATCTGGTCTAATTGTGTTCCTATCTCTGATGTGTCCCATACCTGCACTGCATACATTGTTCTGGATTCAACGATCGCTTCATACATTCTTTCTAACCATCTGACAACTCCAGCTTATGTTTACATATTCTTACCCCTGACATTGCCGCCCTGTCGTTAGCTATCACTTTTCTGGCTTGTGCAGCCCACCCTCCACTGCTACACATTCTTACACCTAAATAGTCATACTCCTTTACCACTTCTACCTTTTGGTCTCATATGAACCACTCCTCTCCCTTCCTCAGTATCGATCCTCTTTTAAATACCATTATTTTCTATTTTTTGATATTTCTCCTTAATCCCCAGTCAGCGCAAAACCTATGGATTGCCTCTATTGATTTTGTAGACCTATTTTATAAATTGCTCCTACCGTTAAATCATCCTCATACAGTAAACCAGGAATCTCTTTGTTCATTATTATTGGGCTGTGGGCATTGCTTTCCTTAACCCTCCTTATTACGTCATCTATAAATAAACTGAATAGGATAGGACTCAATTTGCACCCCTATCTCAAGCCTAACTTCTGTTCAGCCTCTACTGATAGTACATTCAGCCCACATCTTATTCTGAATGTCAACACACTATACATTTTGTCAATTTCATTTATAAACTTCTCGCTCACCCCCTTTCTTCTCAATTTACATTTTAGAGGCCCCCCCCCCTGTTTATCGTGTCGAAAGCTTTCTCAAAGTCCACAAAAAGACATATACTATCTCCCCCTTTTCCTGCTCATGAACTTATCAATCAGCGTCTAGATTATAATTACATTGTCCATAGTTTGCCTTTTCGGGGGGTCCGAAGCTACGGGGTAATGATACAAGCCGTTCTTGAATCACCTCTTCCATCCCATAAACGCAGCAGTAATGCACTCAGATAAGATTAAGTACGAAGACTGTTCAATAAAGAATTATCATAATTTTTTACGGTCATAATTTTTCGCACTAACATTCAATCTTATTATAATCTGTTAGCTTAATGTGAAACAAACACGCCATAGTAGTTTCATTGTTGGTACTCCTGGTTCCCGCCTGTGAGAACCAGGCAAGTTCACACATGTTCAGCATCGCCTACCGCTGCAATGGAGGTAACACGCGAAGAACAATATGCGGCTTTGAAATTTTGCTTTCGTCTCCACAAATCTTCAGTTGAGGCCCATACAGTCTTACAGGAGGCCTATAGAGAGTCTGTTCTTCCCTACAGCACAGCTCGAAGGTGGTTTAAACTGTTTAAAGTGGGGAGACAATCAATTTCAAAGGAAGGTGGGTCCGGTACTCCAGTTACTGCTTTTACGAAAAAAAACATCAACGCTGCTGCTGCCATTGTGAGAGAGAATCGACGAATTACCTTAAGATCACCTTCGGAAATACCGAACATTTCATTGGGTGCCACATTTCCATGAAGCAGGCCGGATGCTGCACCGCGATAATGCGCGGCCGCATATTGCCAATGTTGTTGCTGAATATCGTGCAAAAAGCAGCATGAAGTGCATCTCTCACCCTCTCTATAGCCCGGATTTAGCCCCATGACTCTTTTTCTATTCCCTAACTTGAAGAAACGCCTTCGTGGGAGGCATTATCCATATCAGAAGCAGTGGTGAAGGCTGCGGAGGTGATTTTGAAGGATCTCTCAAAAAATTGTTTCCAGCATGTCTTTGAAGACTGGCAGAAACGCTGGGACAAGTGCATCGCATTTAGGGGAGACTATTTTGAGAAGGACCATCAAAATTATGAGTATGAGTAAAGGTACGTCGTCAGAAAAAAATTGTGATCGTTCTTTATTGAACAGCCCTCGTAGTTGTCTATTACGAAATGAGTACGTTCTGTGAGAAGAGAAACTAAATAGTTACGGAACAAGTGGGCGTGGCTGAGAGATAAAGAACACATCTGCACTTGTAAGTTGCAGACATAGTGCTGCTTCCGTTTTTCAACTGTATATTTCTACTATCGCTCTGGCCCTTACTCCCTTCTGATGACATTATGCATTGTCAACAGAACAGTGTCGCCCTGCTAAAGAGCACACTTAGCTTTATATAGGACATTCTAATGTAATAAACAAATGTTTCCCCTTCATATTATAAATTTGTCTTTAGTTATCCAAGAGTTTTATTTTTCAAAATGTCCGTACCCATATTTCAGAACTCATAAACTT
Organism: Mantis religiosa; assembly: GCA_030765055.1. Lineage (NCBI taxonomy): Eukaryota > Metazoa > Arthropoda > Insecta > Mantodea > Mantidae > Mantis > Mantis religiosa. The sequence goes on from CM060948.1 coordinate 33,121,261, forward strand.
CACAGACTTGTATCTACATAGCCCTCAAATTTATGCAAGGAAATTTTGATAGAAGTTGTGTATTCTAAATGATAGTAGTGTATATGGTTGGAAAGAAACATAAATTTTGGATTGTTATTTTTAAAAGTTTATATAAAATAAGCACATACAGGAAACTTTCAGAGATTGAATTATTTTATTGTAATAAAATAAACAGTGCACGAAATTTCGAGTAATAATTTATGAAGGGTATTTTTAAATGGCACATAAATAAAATTCTGATTAAAAATAATTATGGCAAAATATTTATTCTAATTTTATGGTATTATATAATATTTTAAAAATGGATGTGGCCAAAATTAGGACAGGTGTGATATGTTTTGTGATATCCCACATCTCCCCTTAACGTTTCATGGTAAAGGTGGAGGATGTCGTAAGCACTTAAATAAGGAACCACTCATTACAGAAGTTTTGAGATATTCGCTTTGTGTACACATTAAATATCTACTCGTAGCACGAATTCTAAAAGGTAATTGGATCGATGTTTCAGTTTAAGGGTTAATACTGTGGAGATGTATCACACATGCACCAAAACCGGTAGCTGGGGCAATTTATTCCGGTTGATGGATCTCCAGTAGCCGAGTTGCCACGCCCCCTACACGATCGTGATTCGCTGGAATCAATTGCCTTCACGCTGCTACTGGGCAAGTCGGTAGAGATGCTGCTGCGACACGCTCTCCTGTGTACGTGGACCACTTTACAAGATACTACACCTAATTTAACGTTCAGGTAGCTCTTCATTATAAGGCATTTCTCAACATGTTCTCTCTGGTATGGACAGATGTGCTCTACTGCACGTGGGCTTCCACCCTATTACACGTGCTTTCGTCGTCCAGGTTGAAACCGAAGGATCCTCCCATCTATTTACATTCATCTCTGATGCATTAACTCCTTGACTTAATGTATTTAATTCATACATAAATTAACAATTATCTTCGTATACATTAAATAAGTGATCAAGTCATAAGAAACTATTTTGACCGCAGCCAATGGGAGTTGACTAATCACGTGACAATTAAAGTGATACTACGGGGCAAACTTATGTTTATAATTTGTCATCCACTATGTACCTGTTTATCGCTGCCTGTACATCATTGTGGCCGCGCCGTGGCACAGTGGTTATACCGCTTGGCTCTCACCAAGACGGCCGGGGTTCGATCCCAGGCGACCGCAAAGTGAGATTTGTGGTGGACAACACGACGCTGGGGCGAGTTTTCTACAGGATCTCCGGTTTCCTCCGCCATCTCATTCCACCGGTGCTCCATCTCCATCTCATGTGCCATCAGAGTCACCGTAAAACCGGGCGTTTAACACTACACATTTCATTTGTACATCATTATTTAGACATTGTTACATCAAAAGGACAAGAGCAACAATCAATTTATCTAGGTAGTGCAGTACCATAATACAGTGCTGTTAGTTCAAGAGTCGATGTCTGCGACAGAATATCCGTGACGCGGCGGTCACCGCTTGCTTGCCGATACTCGGGAGTTTTAACTCGTGGAAATAAAAACAACGTAACTTACTTACTGGGCTATATTAATTACAGAATCTGTACTCACCCTAATCGCAATAGCTGCTGGAAGTGCTGCCCATTTTGTCGTAAAATCTTGCATTCCTTATAGCAATTCCTTCTTACCAATTAACTTAGGAATGTTTTACTTAACCCGTAACCAGTATGGTGCAGTTTTTGTAGCACAAATAGTATGGTGGGGTGAAGAGAATCCCATTTCATTTTTGACAATTATGGAGGATAAGGGATGATAAAGTGTAATAAGCTAAACACAAATGTAATATTGAGTTATATTTAGAGATTAATTAGGCATAAACTACACTGGAAGTCTCTGCATGCATGTCTACAGGATCTTTTTACCATATATATAATATTCATTAGTCGAATAATGATAGTTTTAAGAATCAGCTATTTTGAATAAAATCACATGCTTTACTCTGGAAACAAGGTTTGAAGTATGAAGTTAAAGAGGAATAGTAACTAATTAAATTGTTAAAAATGAAATGAATATAGCAAGTGGACAAAACGACAGTAGGTGTTTACAAGTAATCCTCACAAATACTTCTTGTGCATTCGCTAGATATTGGTGTACTGCAAGCTACACAACATACTTTTTTTCTCCTATCTTTTGTTCTAGGACACTTTGTACATCTAACCCGTTTTGTTGTGACTCCTAATTGCTTGGGGATTTCGCATTTGAGCATCCTGACAATGTTATTTCTTAACCCTCGAGGGAGATGTGAAATACTCATCCTTCTCTATAGAAGTGGTTCAACTAGCTGCCATGACCAGAGACCTGGTGAACTCGAAGCGTTATTTTTTATTTTTTTCCATTAGTGATAAATGTATTACAAACGCATTCAGCATGGAAATGTTCAACATTGTGTACAAAATAGTAAGAAGTCACCTTCTACAGCGTCTATTGGTCGCATAAACGGTGCATTTCTCATCAAGTGCATCTATTCCTCCTTCTGTGGCATTGTAGTACTCAATTATCCCAGGTTTCTTTGTTTCCTGGTTCACTGAAGCACTGTAGCACTGCTTTTTTTCTACATAGGAGACCAATGTTAAATTGTCTCCAAATCCAAGCAATGAAGATCCAGGTTTCCTGGCTTTGGATGGCAAAACCTCTGTTGCAATTTCTTTCTTGTTTTTCTTTAAGGTTCTCACATAATAAGGCCCCTCTTCCTTAGTTCATTAACAAGTTCGATGCAATATAATGCATTTTGTTTACGTAAGCCGTTGGCATTTCCTCCTGAAACATAGCGCAATACGATATTAAATACTTACGTTATCTACGATCGCGCGGCTTGATTACACAAAAGGAACTGATAGGCGGGCAGTGTGAAAACCAAGAACCCGCGGACAAAGATAAAGGTCTGCCAAAACAAACTGAGATAAATGGAAATTTCTAGTTACTTCTTGACTGATAGAGACTGCTCGGGTTCTGATTTATTTTCGAATAATCTAGAAATTATCAGGAGGTATCTAAGGAAGTGATGAGTTTGCAAAACGAGAGTCAGCTGTGTTGGTGTTGTAATCAGAGCTGTTTGTTATTGTCATCGACCTTGGTGCTGTAGATTGTAATATGTGATGTAATTCTGCTACTGCGGAGTGTATTTCTACGCAAAAAGAACATTTATAATTTCATCAAATTGGATTTTTAATTCTACGAACCCACAAAGTCACAGTATGGCGGGGTCACCCTGACCCCGCTAAGCAGAAAAACAACTGTTAATGATGTGTACGCACTCTTTACACCACGCCCTCAACACTCAACAACTCAAAGAGTACTCCCTGAAATGTACTAAGAGCCGCCCCGCCACAATGCGGAGAAAATAGGTTTCACATGGTATATAGTTTAAGCCGGGGTCCTCCTGACCCCACCATACCGGTTACGGGTTAAGTTCATCTGAGCTATATTGTGTGACGAACTGACATATTTTGAAATATTAAATACGTATTTTCAGCAGAATAATGCGACCACGCATACTACTGGGGCAACCATGACAGAGCTTCGCCATATCACTGGCAATAAAATTATAAGCAGCGGACTATTGCCGGCCCGTTCCCCTGAGCTCACCCAATTAGATTTTTATTTCTGGGGAGCAATAAACGGTAAAGTGTATGCAAATAATCCACCTACCTTACATGAACTTAAAGAAAACATTCGTAGGGAAATAGGTAAGATTGGTGCAGTGGAATTGATGAAAGGAATGCACGTTTTTTACGACGTGTATAGGTCAAAATGGACAGCACTTCCAGTAGTTATTGTGATTAGGGCTAATACCGACTTCTGTGATTAATATAGCACGGTAAGTAAGTTACGTTGTGTTTAATTCCGCAAGTAAAAACTCACGAGTATCGGCGAGGAAGCGGGTGACCGCCGCGGCATGACAACTGTCGCTGGCGTCGATTCTTAAACGAACAACACTGTATTATGTAGAGTGCAATGAAACATCCCTATGCCTCTTGTTTGCTTGTTTAATGGATGAACCAATTTCTTACTGCCCAACACAGTCGCAGTAGTCTACGAAGGAAGTATAGAAACATTTCACCTGAGTGGGTGGAAGGCAAGCATGGAGTCATTCTAATCGATTATCTTAAAAAAGGAAAAACCTTTACAGAAGCATACTACCTACGCATCGTTACTTGATAAGCTGAAGGCAGAACTTGCGGAAAAACGGTCAGATTTTCAGAAAAAGAAAACCCTGTTTCACCAAGACAACGCACCATCTCACACCTCAGCGTGTGCAATGGCGAAAATTCATGAATTACAGTTTGAACTGCTCGATTATTCGCCTTCCTCACCAGATCTAGCCCCAAGCGACTTTTGTTTATTCCCTCATCTGAAAATTGCGCTTGGAGGACAGAGATTTTCGTCAAATGAAGAAGCAATCACCTCCGTGAACAATTATTCTACAGAGAAAAAACCCGAGTACTATTTGGACGGGTTACGGAGATGGGAGCATCGCTGGGAGAAGTGTGTAGAGTTACAAGGAGACTGTTGAAAAAAAATCTGAAAAAAAAAGTCTTGTATCTTTATTAGGTTAGAAACTTTCAGACCACCCTCGTATATATAGTGTTCAAGTAAGCTAGCAACGTGGTAAACGTCTACCGATGAGGTATAACATTTTGTAAAAGAAAGAATTAGTACATTGTAATAAACCATTAACCTTAATTTTTAAACACAAAATAAAATGTTAAGCAGCTGATTTGAGCCTGGCATTTAAAGACTTGCTTTCTGCAATACGCTACTACTACATAAATTGGCACTAGGCATCTCTTAAACGGCGCCCAGGAAATCTGCAACAGAATTGGACTGGAGCACGCTAAGGAGGGGATTCGGCACGAAGGTCCAACTAGGTCTATTATACCTATGCCCCCCAAGTAGTGCATCCCCGGGGGATGGGATGAAGCGAGAGGAGATAAAGGGCGGCTCTCCCAAGGATTCACGACCGTGAAGAGGGTAGCATCCCACCACTGTACCAGTTGGAAGCTCCCCGTCAGGCCAGTTCAATCGGCATCCCTCCCTGCTGTGCTCCGGAAACAGTTCGCAGACCGGAGACCCTCTTTCCGAAAGAGACACCCGCAACCCCGAGACACTTCTACCCTGAAATGGACCACTGGAAGACGGTGTGAAATGATAATGGAGATGAAATGGAGGATTTAATTAACCTACCGAGCATTCGCCTGGCGGCCCGGGTAAACCCCGAAGAAACCCATGGGTCAGGTAGGTCGGCCACGGGAATCGAACCTGGGCTTCCCGAATGCGGTCCACAGAGAAACTGCCTGAGCCATCCGGCTCGGTATGGTTATCTTGAATTAATAATAGTATATACATATATAAGAATTTGTAAGTTAAAACTTCACTTATCGTATAAGAAATTATATTTTTCTTATAAACTGTCCGGGATCGCGATTTCATGTAAAACCTTTACACATCCTAGATCTAAAAATAATAATAAATAATAATAAATTGAACTTTCGTATTTATAGGAAGTATACTCATATTGATAATTACATAAAAAAATAAAAGTTTAACCCTTTTCACATAAATTTGCTGTTTTCAATAGTTTGCTTTATAGATTAATAAATATTCCCCTGAATAAAGATGAATTTAATAAAGAATGTAAACATATTATTAATACTGCTTTAATTAATGGTTTTATAAATAAAAAAATAAAAATTCAAATATCAAAAAAATCTTAATGATATTTCTAAAAATTAAAAGACGATTATAATGTTATAAATTTACTTACCATCCTTGGGTTAATAAACATTTCCAAAAAAAAATTAAGAATTTGGTATAACTTTAGTTAATCAAAATAAATATAGTATTAAACATTTATTGAATTTATCTAGAAAAGAAAAAATTACTGATAGTAAAAAATCTAGTATTTATCAGTTTAATGGTTTCGATTGTGATAAAGTTTATATTGGAAGGACAAAACGTAATTTGGAAACCAGAACGAAAGAACATTTTCGTAACATTAAGTATAAACAAACTAATAAATCGGCCGTAGCAGATCATTTTTGGTCATTTAACCATGAAATAAATCCTGAAGTAAATTATTAAAACAATTAAATGGCCCGATAGACTTAATGGTTTGGGAAAAGATATTTATCTTGAAAAACAAACTCGCGTAATGAATTTTGAAATACCGGCAGTCGATTCTGTTTTTAAATTTGTTTTATTTTTAGATTTTGGTAGTACTAACCAGAACATCAGAACATCTGGCGTTCGTAACGATGGCGACAGCTTTGTTGTTTCCGGCTGAGGATGTGTAAAAGTTTTACATGAAATCGCGATCACGGACAATTTATAAGAAAATTATCACCATTTCTTATAAGTTAAGTTTTAAGTTACAAATTGTTATACTTGTATATATTTGTTTGCTTCACTGTTAATAGCTTCATATTTTACGTATTTACTAATAATGTATTTACTGACAGTTGTGTGGTTATGATATACCACATTTATTGTCACTTATAGAAGCATGTTTTATTCTTGTCTTATGAAACATGTTTACGCTGTAAAACCTTTCTATATGAACAGCTGACAAACCCACAATAAATGATGAACCATGACAAAGGTAGCTAGTGATTTTAAATTAGGAAAGACGAGTAACTTCTCGTGTGCTGTTTTGGAGAGATTTTGTGGTTTCTCTTGGAGTTTTTTTAGTCATCCTGAAGGCACTAAGTATATGGTGGAAGCTTAGAAGTCATTAGGACCACTTGCTCGTTAGGTTTCGCCTTGCAGGAAATGAAATGAAATGACCGAAGATCGTCTAATTGCAGTAGCCACAAACGCAATGTCTTTGTGCTGCAGGTCTAACCAACAATAGACCATTAAGTACACTCTGTTTCTCTTGTCATGAAACCACAACGGTTAAGACATTGTTAGTGACGAACCGCAAACTCTCTCTCTCTGTCACCCAGTTTTCTTGCGTACAGTGTATATATAGAGAGATTAGTGCTGTAGATAGATCAAAATTTTAATTGATTAACCGTGTTAATTCAATCGACTATTTGAGATATTATCTGTTCAAAAATTAGCTGTAATGTTTATATAAAGTACTTCAATACTCTTTACATTTCATTATTTATGAAACCTTTAAATATTTAGATTCATAATTTGTGTTTGCATCAAGTGCACATGCTTTATATACGTATTGATTTAGATCTCCAATATTTTTGTAAGTAATTATCTAGTAACCTATTATATCCATATCAAATAAGATTTTTGAGATTGACATGCAGATGTTTTTATAACGTTTTTCCTTATTTTTAACTTTTTAGCACAAAACTTTCACTCACTGTCACGAACTCAGAAACGTTACTGTCCTACTGCAGTTTACAGCAAAGTTACACCACCACCATCCCTCAGAAGAGAGATCAGCTATTGTTTCTATAGCTGCGTAATCGAAGTGTTCGGTTCAAGGTTGTACAGTTCAGTTTATGCTAGCAAGCGATAAATAATCAGTTGTATACGATATGTTGTCACACACAAGCTGTAAGGAAAGAAACCTCTCTGTCAGCAATAACAATAATAATAATAATAATAATAATAATAATAATAATAATAATAATAATAATAATAATAATAATAATAATAATAATAATAATAATAATAATAATAATAATAATAATAATAATAATAATAATAATAATAATAATAATAATAATAATAATAATAATAATAATAATAATAATAATAATAATAATAATAATAATAATAATAATAATAATAATAATAATAATAATAATAATAATAATAATAATAATAATAATAATAATAATAATAATAATAATAATAATAATAATAATAATAATAATAATAATAATAATAATAATAATAATAATAATAATAATAATAATAATAATAATAATAATAATAATAATAATAATAATAATAATAATAATAATAATAATAATAATAATAATTAATAATATGCATGAGTTGCCGTGAGTCATTGAAATGCTATTCGGCAAATCCCCTTACGGCTACCGAGAAGTGTGAGCTAATCCTAGGCACTACGGACTCCAGTAAGATCAGAGTAAAACACTTTTGTAACATAAAGAGATAGTAAGACTAAGACTGTAAGACACGAAAGTCAGGAAGATTAGAAATATACGCCCATTTTTCTACAAAAGTGCAGCCAGCTTTATGACTATTCCATCAAACCTCCTGCTTACATTTTGCCAAATGTTACGCTTCATATTCACATCGGAAAGATGACTTCTGTTCTGTAATTTGCTAAATTCCCAGTATTATTTTTCCTATCTAATCTTATGGATCTACATGCATCCAATTCTTTGGAAATTAATTGTTCTCAGTGTAGGACAAAGTTTGAAAAGGTAGTCAGATTAAAAAATGTAATACCATAGCCGGTATTTGAACCACGGATCCCCGGTCTCCATCCGGTTGCACTGACCACTGAGCTACAATGGCAACGGGCCAGCATGATATTAAATTGTCCAATTAATTCGCATTTTTTCCAGCAAACCACCAGGAACTCTTATATACAAATGAGAAACTACTTTAATGGCAACTTAAAAAAGGTAACTACCTTAAGTCCTGGACTTCATAATTTACACTACATTGCGTTGTGTTGGCACGTAGCCGTGGTAGCTCAGTAGTTACAGCAACAGGACAGTCTGGGAGATCTGTGGTTCAAATTCCGGCTACGGCATTGGATTTTCTAGTATGACTCTACCTTTCCAAAATGTTCCCTGCACATAGCCAGTGCGAAAAAAAAAGTTAATTTCCATTAATTGACCTAGTAGTGGTCTAAACTATAAAGTTTAAGTGCTTACAGGTTGTAAGTGGCCGTTAAGGTAGTTGTATATGAGAACTTCTAGGGGTTTACCAGGAAAAATGCGAGTCAGTTGTAGAGTTTGAGGTTGTGCTGGAATGTTGCTGTGGTAGCTCAGTGGTTACGGTGACCGGAGTGAGACAGAAAGATACGGGTTCAAATACCAGCTATGGCATTGAAATTCTCAGTCTGACTCTACTTTCCCAAGCAATTCTTTGATTTATGAAAGTATGAGTTCTGATTAGGTAACTCTAATTACTAGAGTTCATTGTATCGCCTAAGCTACGCTGATTTGTAAATAGGTATTGGAGACATATGGTGATTAGAGGAAAGGAATACAAACGATGTGGGTAAATTAGTAAAATACAGAATAGAAAATATAGAAAGACAGGACATATGGGGAAGTCTAGAAAATATGAAATTATTACAATTTTACAGAAATTGGGGACGAGAAGCATATGTAGATTACTGCAATATACAAGAGAGAGAAGGTCTAGCTTGGATGAGAGCAGGAACAATATTTCTAAGAGGGTTAAGAGGTAGGGAAAAGGGAATTTTTGAATTGTGTGGGAGAAAAGAAATCATAGAACACTATGTAATAGAATGCGAGGAGGTTGCAATGTGGAGAGAAAAGTTTTGGAAGCAAAAATGGGAGAAATTAGAGAAGAGGATAGTAGCTATAAAAATGTTAACGGGCAGGGAGGAAAAGAAGGTAAGAAGTATTGGTGAGTTCTTGCAGAAAGTAAAAGAAAAATGGGCCAGAAATATAAAGAATATAAGAAAGGAAGATGAGGGGGAAGAATGGGCTAATTAAGTAACAATGAGGCATGGAGGTTAAGACCTACCTGGCAGAGCAGAAGACCAGGGTGTCATGTAAGCCAAGGTAGCAACTAGGTAAAGACAAATAAATGTAGCCAACAGTTATAAATTGTAAAATTTTGCAATATGCACAATAAATCTAATCTAATAGCTAATTCGAAACTCTTAAATTATCTGGCTAATGTCTTCTTATTTTTCCGAAAATATTGCAACTGGTGCTTCCTACGCTGTGCATTGATTTTAACATATGCAAATCATTTATCACAACTTTATCATTTGTTTACAAAATTATTTACCTTAATTTCTGTATCATTATAGAATGGTGTAAGAATCTTTGTTTGGCACAAGTAAATTGTGAAGACGGTGGCCACAACAATTGTGATAAACCTAGTTACATTTACAAATGATACATTAAAGTCTAGATGGACAGAAGATGTAAGTGACAGTAAGTTAGATTTAATCATCAAGATTGGAGCCAGTCTTGTTGAGTTGGCGCCATACCGGTGCTGGAAGTGTATCATTGCACTAACCTGACCGCTCAACTCACCCTATATTTATCTCTCGCTGCCCTGACCACAACTATAATTTTCTACCGATAACGTAATATGAAAGCTATAGTAAATTATCTGAGCACAAAGGTGTTGCCAAGGTATCGTCTGACAGTTCCCGTCTACTGTTTACTGGGACTGACGACGTTGGACCTGGGTAATTAGTTCTGTCTTAATAAAGGCCGGCACAAAGTCGTCTTTTGGTAGGTACACGTTACTCTCCCAAGTTTGCTGCTTATAAAGTTTATATTTCACATATATTCACATGTATTCAAAGTAGGGGAGGGAGAACAGTTTGTTTAATTCTTGTATTCGTCCAATTGATCAAATGTTGTGAAATGTTAAAAATATTACACATTTTTCTTCATAAAATTATATGAATTCCAAACTATAACAACATTTATCACTTCAATTACTTCGCGCATTTGGACCACACATTAACTGAAGATACATAAGAGCAGGCGCAAGTTTATTATTAAGTAGCAACGAAATTTAAACATTTTAACAAAATTTTTCCTACTGTCACGGCGGCAGAAATGCCTACCGTAAAGGCACCGGGTGTGAGACACCCCGTTCCACCTTTTCTGTTGTTTGCCGTCAAGAGAAGCAAAAAGTGGAAGATTCAGGGGCTCTCGTTGAAGTTATGTGCCCAGAAGTAGTCCCTTTCTTGTCTCACGCTGGTGTTTCGGACCTTTGAGTTTCGGCGGATCTAGAAAATTCGATTTCTACAATATTCCATTCCATAGTTACGAGAGGTTTCACTTCCCCGAGACCCACTAACTATAAAAACTAAACTATAAACAAAAGCCAGCCTGATCAGGCAATTAGAATTCAGTTGCTAGTTGACTAGTGAAAATGAAATGAAATGTTTAGTGTTTAACGCCCGCTTTTACTACATACGGCACCGCAGGCGGTGACACTGATGATACATGAGATGAAGATGGAGCACCGGTGGAATGAGATGGCGGGGGAAACCAGAGGTCCCGGTGTAAACCCGCCCCAGCACCGTGTTGTCCAGCACAAATCTCACTTTGCGGTCGCCTGGGATCGAACCCGAGCCGCCTTGGTGAGAGCCAAGCGGTCTAACTACTGAGCCACGGTGCGGCCTTTGACCAGTGAGTATTACATGGCAGTGTTGAGGCGTATTGCCCTTCAATGACAAAGCGCTGCATTCGCTTTTCTTCTTCACTAGAAGAACGAAATATTAGTACTTAACCTAGGTATAGTATGTGACGAAACATAAATAAACTAATTCGGAGCTAAGTGTGTGAAATGAAAGTTCATGCAGTTATATATTATACACAAATGTAAATTACCATTGCTGCGACCGGTTTTGTAGCTTGGCACAAAGGGATTTTGATTCCGTCTTCTTTCTCCTTGTCACAACATTCAATCACGTTATAGGTATATGATTTCTTGGGCCTACCAAAAGACAGGATTGCATCTGAACAGAGTGTACATACACTGACTGGCCGTATATGCGTGATAGGATTGCGTAAACAACTGCGTTATCGTTTGGATGATTCCCCACCTCTGCCTTGCGTATGTGGGCGTGCGGCCGGCAGTTGGGTTGGCAGGCCTCGGCCCTCTATGGACTGCCGTGCCATGGGTTATTATTATGTACTTACTCTGTGAATTTGTAAAAAGTGGTTGTAAGTTAACATTAAGCTAGCGATTCTAATGACAAATAAAAATGGCTTACGTACAATTTCCGTGTTGTCAATTTGTTAACACTGCGTACGTGACTTTTATTCGTTTGTTTCGATGAAACCTAGATGAAAACGACCACACCGTTTGTTAAAATAATGTTCCAGTTCTGAGAAGTAAATTACTAGCTTTTGATAAAGTAACAATTTTGGAGAGTACAAAAAGTAATATTTTTGTTCTACAATAATTAGAGGCAGATATAGTAAGTGTGACAGAATAGATATTTTGGTTGACTCATTTATGTAAAACCAGTACTTTTTTTATGTGAATATTTTTAAAATACTTCACGAGGAGCCTTTTTTTTATTACAGTAAGAATGTTCATATTTAAATAAGCATCCAAGTTACTTTTGCCGGCCTCAATAGCGTGAAGGTAGCGTGTCTATCTCACGTTCAAGAGGTCCCGAGTTCGAATCTCGGTCAGGGTGAGTTACTGGATAAGATTTCTTCCGCAGTTTTCCTTTTTCCTGAAAGACGAATGTCGGGTAACTCTAAGCTCTATGGACCCTGGACTCATTTGAGCATCATTTCACCCATTCCATTCATCTTCTGATATGACTTGACGTAAAATTACAACAAAAAAGTTACTTCTTTGAAACATTTCAAAAAAAATACTGTTGCTTTGTGAATAACTAGTGTAAATTTGAACAATATGTCTTGAATACCTACTGCAGATTTTTCAAACCTAAAGGATAACTATCTATGTTTAAGTGAATGCAAATAAGTTTAGAAGATAACTCAAATCTTTAAAGAGACATTTAACTACAGTCCAAGATGGATGAATAGGGTCAGATGAAGAATAGGACAAATTTGTTATATTTTGTACTCGCTCTCAACCAAGAAGTACTCGAGGAAGTGCCACTAACTAATGCAGTATTAGAATTCCGTTCAGAAGTTTGGAAGCGAAAAATTAGTGTAAAATGTTCACTTACTTCTCGGGAAGCAAGCCAGGTGAAAAGACGATTAGATATCAACGTTTAGGGAGTGTACATCTCTCTCATCATCAGTATATTTATTAAATGTTATAACCACAAATGAAACACTGGACATAACACAAATATAAACAAAGACAAAACACTGTCAAAATTCGCATTACTGAACAAAAGTATGTTTTCAGTAAATTATATGTCAGGTCAGGAGATGGCGTGAGTATAGTAAATTGAGACAAAGAAACGTAACTACTTAACTTGATTATCAAGCTGTATTGATCTTTGATTCCTAAATTCGTATTTATTTATTTGTGTCCTATATAGAACAAACCGGAAGGACCATCACTACTAGAATAAACGAACATGAACGGAGCATTCGTTTAATGCAACCTGAGACGTCTGGGCTGGCAGACCATTATTTTGATAACGGCCATAGAGCCAACATTCGGGAGACGACCATCTTGGCAATTTGCAACAGTTACTGGGAGCGGAGAATTAAGGAGGCTTTGGCCATTTCCCCCGAAAGGAGCACGTTTAATCGTGATGCTGGATTTCAGTTCAGCAACTCTTGGAAACCGGCCTTAAAAATGGAAATCCGTTGAATTAAGAATATAATAGTTGCGTTTCTTTGACACAATTTTCTATACTCACGTCATCTCCTTACCTGGCATTGAATTTACTGAAAACAGTCTTTTGTTCAGTAATGCGAATTTTGATAGCGTTTTGTCTTTGTTTATAGTTGCGTTATATCCCGTATTTAATTTGAGGTTATAACATTTTACAAATATCCTGATGATGGGAGAGATGCACACTCCCGAAACTTCGATATCTAATCATCTTTTCACCTGGCTGGCTGTCCGAGAAGAAAGTGAGCGTATTCGTCGCCAGGAAAGCTTCAGGTCTTATTTTAGTGTAAAAGGCCCAAATGACCTTGTTGTCGACGGGCCCTAAAACACCACACACACTTTAGTGTAAAATGTGTTTATCTGTGTGTAGTTTATTGTGTATAGTTGCTCTGAGTGGGCTCGGTTATTATTTGCTTATCTTTTAAAAGAGTACGAACGTTATATGGAAATTTTGGAAGTAATTTAATTAATTATTTATTGAAATTAGTTGTCTAACATGTGAAACAATCCTGTCGGAGTTTATCACACCTGTGCAGGTATACCAACACAGCGACAACACAAAACCCTACACATGAGTCAAATAGTATCACGGCACTGGGTAGATATAGATAAATAGAAAAACCGGGACGGAGTTCTGTTCTTTGCTAAAGAAAACTATTATACTAATGTGTCAAAGCCTACATCATGAAGAATAACAAGAGCTCGTCCTTTTTAAATAAAAGAAACTTACCAAAGATATCTTAAGCAATGAAGTGGCTCGATAGGATTTTAACCTAGCACCTTCAGAGAGGTTTATGGAGGTTAAATAATTTTGGGTGTATTGCAACATAAAACTTTGTATTGTAATACTCGTCTATTGTGAAAACATAACTCCAAAAATATTTGCCGTTCAGAACATATAATTCAACAACAAGGGTGGTCTGAAAAGTTTCTGACCTAATGAAAATACAAGACATTTTTTCATTAATTTTTTTTTTTTCAACATAGTCTCCTTGTAACTCTACACAATTCTCCCAGCGATGCTCCCATCTCTGTAACCCGTCCAAATAGTACTCGGCGTTTTTCAACATAGTCTCCTTGTAACTCCTTGTAACTTCTCCCAGCGATGCTCTCATCTCTGTAACCCGTCCAAATAGTACTCGGCGTTTTTAAACATAGTCTCCTTGTAACTCTACACACTTCTCCCAGTGATGTCCCCATCTCTGTAACCCGTCCAAATAGTACTCGGCGTTTTTCAACTCTACACACTTCTCCCAGTGATGCTCCCATCTCTGTAACCCGTCCAAATAGTGCTCGGCGTTCTTCAACATAGTCTCCTTGTAACTCTACACACTTCTCCCAGCGATGTTCCCATCTCTGTAACCCGTCCAAATAGTACTCGGCGTTTTTCAACATAGTCTTCTGGTAACTCTACACACTTCTCCCAGCGATGTTCCCATCTCTGTAACCCGTCCACATAGTACTCGGTGTTTTTCAACATAGTCCCTTTAAACTCTACCCACTTCTCCCAGCGATGTTCCCATCTCTGTAACCCGTCCAAATAGTACTCGGCCTCTTTCAACATAGTCTCCTTGTAACTCTGCACAATTCTCCCAGCGATGTTCCCATTTCTGTAACCCGTCCAAATAGTACTCGGTGTTTTTCAACATAGTCTCCTTGTAACTCTACACACTTCCCCCACCGATGCTCCCATCTCTGTAACCCGTCCAAATAGTACTCGGCGTTTTTCAACATAGTCTCCTTGTAACTCTACACACTTCTCCCACCGATGCTCCCATCTCTGTAAACCGTCCAAATAGTACTCGGCGGTTTTCAACATAGTCTCCTTGTAACTACACACTTCTACCAGCGATGCTCCCATCTCATTAAACCGTCCAAATAGTGCTCGGCGTTTTTCAACATAGTCTCCTTGTAACTCTACACACTTCTCCCAGCAATGTTCCCATCTCTGTACCCCGTCCAAATAATTCTCGGTGTTTTTCAACATAGTCTCCTTGTAACTCTACACACTTCTCCCAGTGATGCTCTCATCTCTGTAACCCGTCCAAATAGTACTCGGCGTTTTTCAACATAGTCTCCTTGTAACTCTACACACTTCTCCCAGTGATGCTCCCATCCCTGTAACACGTCCAAATAGTACTCGGCGTTTTTCAACATAGTCTCCTTGTAACTCTACAAACTTCTCCCAGCGATGTTCCCATCTCTGTAACCCGTCCAAATAGTGCTAGGTGGTTTTCAACATAGTCTCCTTGTAACTCTACACACTTCTCCCACCGATGTTCCCATCTCTGTAACCCGTCCAAATAGTACTCGGCCTCTTTCAACATAGTCTCCCTGTAACTCTGCACAATTCTCCCAGCGATGTTCCCATTTCTGTAACCCGTCCAAATAGTACTCGGTGTTTTTCAACATAGTCTCCTTGTAACTCTACACACTTCTCCCACCGATGCTCCCATCTCTGTAACCCGTCCAAATAGTACTCGGCGTTTTGCAACATAGTCTCCTTGTAACTCTACACACTTCTCCCACCGATGCTCCCATCTCTGTAAACCGTCCAAATAGTACTCGGCGGTTTTCAACATAGTCTCCTTGTAACTACACACTTCTCCCAGCGATGCTCCCATCTCATTAAACCGTCCAAATAGTGCTCGGCGTTTTTCAACATAGTCTCCTTGTAACTCTACACACTTCTCCCAGCAATGTTCCCATCTCTGTACCCCGTCCAAATAATACTCGGTGTTTTTCAACATAGTCTCCTTGTAACTCTACACACTTCTCCCAGCAATGTTCCCATCTCTGTAACCCGTCCAAATAGTGCTAGGTGGTTTTCAACATAGTCTCCTTGTAACTCTACAAACTTCTCCCAGCGATGCTCCCATCTCTGTAACCCGTCCAAATAGTGCTAGGTGGTTTTCAACATAGTCTCCTTGTAACTCTACACACTTCTCGCAGCGATGCTCCCATCTCTGTATCCCGTCCAAATAGTGCTAGGTGGTTTTCAACATAGTCTCCTTGTAACTCTACACACTTCTCCCACCGATGCTCCCATCCCTGTAACCCGTCCAAATAGTACTCGGCGGTTTTCAGCATAGTCTCCTTGTAACTCTACACACTTCTCCCAGCAATGTTCCCATCTCTGTAACCCGTCCAAATAATACTCGGTGTTTTTCAACATAGTCTCCTTGTAACTCTATACACCTCTCCCAGCAATGTTCCCATCTGTGTAACCCGTAAAAATAGTACTAGGCGTTTTTCAACATAGTCTCCTTGTAACACTACACACTTCTCACAGCGATGCTCCCATCTTTGTAACACGTCCAAATAGTACTCGGCGTTTTTCAACATAGACTCCTTGTAACTCTACACACTTCTCCCAGCGATGTTCTCATCTCTGTAACCCGTCCAAAAAATACTAGACGTTTTTCAACATAGTCTCCTTGTAACTCTACACACTTCTCCCAGCGATGTTCTCATCTCTGTAACCCGTCCAAATAGTACTCGGCGTTTTTCAACATAGTCCCCTTGTAACTCTACACCCTTCTCCCAGCGATGTTCTCATCTATGTAACCCGTCCAAATAGTACTCGGCGTTTTTCAACATAGTCTCCCAGTAACTCCACACACTTCTCCCAGCGATGTTCTCATCTCTGTAACCCGTCCAAATAGTCCTCGGCGTTTTTCAACATAGTCGCCTTGTAACTCTACACACTTCTCCCAGCGATGTTCTCATCTCTGTAACCAGTCCAAATAATACTCGGCGTTTTTCAACATAGTCTCCCAGTAACTCAACACACTTCTCCCAGCGATGTTCTCATCTCTGTAACCCGTCCAAATAGTACTCGGCGTTTCTCAACATAGTCTCCTTGTAACTCTACACACTTCTCCCACCGATGCTCCCATCTCTGTAACCCGTCCAAATAGTACTCGGTATTTTCCAACATAGTCTCCTTGTAGCTCTACACACTTCTCCTAGCGATGCTCCCATCTCTGCAACACGTCCAAATAGTACTCGGCGTTTTTCAACATAGTCTCCCAGTAACTCCACACACTTCTCCCAGTGATGCTCCCATCTCTGTAACCCGTCCAAATAGAACTCGGCGTTTTTCAACATAGGCTCCTTGTGACTCTACACACTTCTCCCAGCGATCTTCTCATCTCTGTAACCCGTGCAAATAGTACTCGGCGGTTTTCAACATAGTCTTCTTGTAACTCTAAACACTTCTCCCAGCGATGTTCTCATCTCTGCAACCCGTCCAAATAGTACTCGGCGTTTTTCAACATAGTCCCCTTGTAACTCTACACTCTTCTCCCAGCGATGTTCCCATCTCTGAAACCCGTCCAAATAGTACTCGGCGTTTTTCAACATAGTCTTCTAGTAACTCTACACACTTCTCCCAGCGATGTTCCCATCTCTTTAACCCGTCCAAATAGTACTCGATGTTTTTCAACATAGTCTCCTTTTAACTCTACCCACTTCTCCCAGCGATGTTCCTATCTCTGTAACCCGTCCAAATAGTACTCGGCGTTTTTCAACATAGTCCCCTTGTAACTCTGCACAATTCTCCCAGCGATGTTCCCATCTCCGTAACCCGTCCAAATAGTACTCTGTGTTTTTCAACATAGTCTCCTTGTAACTCTACACACTTCTCCCAGCGATGCTCCCATCTCTGTAACCCGTCCAAATAGTACTCGGCGTTTTGCAACATAGTCTCCTTGTAACTCTACACACTTCTCCCACCGATGCTCCCATCTCTGTAACCCGTCCAAATAGTACTCGGCGGTTTTCAACATAGCCTCCTTGTAACTACACACTTCTCCCAGCGATGCTCCCATCTCTTTAACCCGTCCAAATAGTACTCGGCGTTTTTCAACATAGTCTCCTTGTAACTCTATACACTTCTCCCAGCAATGTTCCCATCTCTGTAACCCGTCCGAATAATACTCGGTGTTTTTCAACATAGTCTCCTTGTAGCTCTACACATTTCTCCCACCGATGCTCCCATCTCTGTAACACGTCCAAATAGTACTCGGCGTTTTTCAACATAGTCTCCTTGTAAGTAACTCTACCCACTTCTCCCAGCGATGCTCCCATCTCTGTAACCCGTCCAAATAGTACTCGGCGTTTTTCAACATAGTCTCCTTGTAACTCTACTCACTTCTCCCACCGATGCTCCCATCTCTGTAACCCGTCCAAATAATACTTGGCGTTTTTCAGCATAGTCTCCTTGTAACTCTACACACTTCTCCCAGCGATGCTCCATCTCTGTAACCCGTCCAAATAGTACTAGGCGTTTTTCAACACAGTCTCCTTGTAACTCTACACACTTCTCCCAGCGATGTTCCCATCTCTGTAACCCGTCCAAATAGTACTCGGCGTTTTTCAACATAGTCTTCTAGTAACTCTACACACTTCTCCCAGCGATGTTCCCATCTCTGTAACCCGTCCACATAGTACTCGGTGTTTTTCAACATAGTCCCTTTAAACTCTACCCACTTGTCCCAGCGATGTTCCCATCTCTGTAACCCGTCCAAATAGTACTCGGCCTCTTTCAACGTAGTCTCCTTGTAACTCTGCACAATTCTCCCAGCGATGTTCCCATTTCTGTTACCCGTCCAAATAGTACTCGGTGTTTTTCAACATAGTCTCCTTGTAACTCTACACACTTCTCCCACCGATGCTCCCATCTCTGTAACCCGTCCAAATAGTAATCGGCGTTTTTCAACATAGTCTCCTTGTAACTCTACACACTTCTCCCACCGATGCTCCCATCTCTGTAAACCGCCCAAATAGTACTCGGCGGTTTTCAACATAGTCTCCTTGTAACTACCCACTTCTCCCAGCGATGCTCCCATCTCATTAAACCATCCAAATAGTGCTCGGCGTTTTTCAACATAGTCTCCTTGTAACTCTACACACTTCTCCCAGCAATGTTCCCATCTCTGTACCCCGTCCAAATAATACTCGGTGTTTTTCAACATAGTCTCCTTGTAACTCTACACACTTCTCCCAGTGATGCTCTCATCTCTGTAACCCGTCCAAATAGTACTCGGCGTTTTTCAACATAGTCTCCTTGTAACTCTACACACTTCTCCCAGTGATGCTCCCATCCCTGTAACACGTCCAAATAGTACTCGGCGTTTTTCAACATAGTCTCCTTGTAACTCTACACACTTCTCCCAGCGATGCTCCCATCTCTGTAACCCGTCCAAATAGTGCTAGGTGGTTTTCAACATAGTCTCCTTGTAACTCTACACACTTCTCCCACCGATGCTCCCATCTCTGTAACCCGTCCAAATAGTACTCGGCGGTTTTCAACATAGTCTCCTTGTAAGTAACTCTACACACTTCTCCCAGCAATGTTCCCATCTCTGTAACCCGTCCAAATAATACTCGGCGTTTTTCAACATAGTCTCCTTGTAACTCTACACACTTCTCCCAGTGATGCTCCCATCCCTGTAACACGTCCAAATAGTACTCGGCGTTTTTCAACATAGTCTCCTTGTAACTCTACACACTTCTCCCAGCGATGCTCCCATCTCTGTAACCCGTCCAAATAGTGCTAGGTGGTTTTCAACATAGTCTCCTTGTAACTCTACACACTTCTCCCACCGATGCTCCCATCTCTGTAACCCGTCCAAATAGTACTCGGCGGTTTTCAACATAGTCTCCTTGTAAGTAACTCTACACACTTCTCCCAGCAATGTTCCCATCTCTGTAACCCGTCCAAATAGTACTCGGCGTTTTTCAACATAGTCTCCTTGTAACTCTACACACTTCTCCCAGTGATGCTCCCATCTCTGTAACACGTCCAAATAGTACTCGGCGTTTTTCAACATAGTCTCCTTGTAACTCTACACACTTCTCCCACCGATGCTCCCATCTCTGTAACCCGTCCAAATAGTACTCGGCGTTTTTCAACATAGTCTTCTAGTAACTCTACACACTTCTCCCAGCGATGTTCCCATCTCTGTAACCCGTCCACATAGTACTCGGTGTTTTTCAACATAGTCCCTTTAAACTCTACCCACTTCTCCCAGCGATGTTCCCATCTCTGTAACCCGTCCAAATAGTACTCGGCCTCTTTCAACGTAGTCTCCTTGTAACTCTGCACAATTCTCCCAGCGATGTTCCCATTTCTGTAACCCGTCCAAATAGTACTCGGTGTTTTTCAACATAGTCTCCTTGTAACTCTACACACTTCTCCCACCGATGCTCCCATCTTTGTAACACGTCCAAATAGTACTCGGCGTTTTTCAACATAGTCTCCTTGTAACTCTACACACTTCTCCCACCGATGCTCCCATCTCTGTAAACCGTCCAAATAGTACTCGGCGGTTTTCAACATAGTCTCCTTGTAACTACACACTTCTCCCAGCGATGCTCCCATCTCATTAAACCGTCCAAATAGTGCTCGGCGTTTTTCAACATAGTCTCCTTGTAACTCTACACACTTCTCCCAGCAATGTTCCCATCTCTGTACCCCATCCAAATAATACTCGGTGTTTTTCAACATAGTCTCCTTGTAACTCTACACACTTCTCCCAGTGATGCTCTCATCTCTGTAACCCGTCCAAATCGTACTCGGCGTTTTTCAACATAGTCTCCTTGTAACTCTACACACTTCTCCCAGTGATGCTCCCATCCCTGTAACACGTCCAAATAGTACTCGGCGTTTTTCAACATAGTCTCCTTGTAACTCTACACACCTCTCCCAGCGATGCTCCCATCACTGTAACCCGTCCAAATAGTGCTAGGTGGTTTTCAACATAGTCTCCTTGTAACTCTACACACTTCTCCCACCGATGCTCCCATCTCTGTAACCCGTCCAAATAGTACTCGGCGGTTTTCAACATAGTCTCCTTGTAACTCTACATACTTCTCCCAGCAATGTTCCCATCTCTGTAACCCGTCCAAATAATACTCGGTGTTTTTCAGCATAGTCTCCTTGTAACTCTACACACTTCTCCCAGTGATGCTCCCATCTCTGTAACACGTCCAAATAGTACTCGGCGTTTTTCAACATAGTCTCCTTGTAACTCTACACACTTCTCCCAGCGATGCTCCCATCTCTGTAACCCGTCCAAATAGTAATCGGCGTTTTTTAACATAGTCTCCTTGTAACTCTACACACTTCTCCCACCGATGCTCCCATCTCTGTAACCCGTCCAAATAGTACTCGGTGTTTTTCAATATAGTCTCCTTGTAACTCTATACACTTCTCCCAGCAATGTTACCATCTCTGTAACCTGTCCAAATAATACTCGGCGGTTTTCATCATAGTCTCCTTGTAACTCTACGCACTTCTCCCAGCGATGCTCCCATCTCTGTAACACGTCCAAATAGTACTCGGCGTTTTTCAACATAGTCTCCTTGTAACTCTATACACCTCTCCCAGCAATGTTCCCATCTGTGTAACCCGTAAAAATAGTACTAGGCGTTTTTCAACATAGTCTCCTTGTAACACTACACACTTCTCACAGCGATGCTCCCATCTTTGTAACACGTCCAAATAGTACTCGGCGTTTTTCAACATAGACTCCTTGTAACTCTACACACTTCTCCCAGCGATGTTCTCATCTCTGTAACCCGTCCAAAAAATGCTAGGCGTTTTTCAACATAGTCTCCTTGTAACTCTACACACTTCTCCCAGCGATGTTCTCATCTCTGTAACCCGTCCAAATAGTACTCGGCGTTTTTCAACATAGTCCCCTTGTAACTCTACACACTTCTCCCAGCGATGTTCTCATCTATGTAACCCGTCCAAATAGTACTCGGCGTTTTTCAACATAGTCTCCCAGTAACTCCACACACTTCTCCCAGCGATGTTCTCATCTCTGTAACCCGTCCAAATAGTACTCGGCGTTTTTCAACATAGTCGCCTTGTAACTCTACACACTTCTCCCAGCGATGTTCTCATCTCTGTAACCAGTCCAAATAATACTCGGCGTTTTTCAACATAGTCTCCCAGTAACTCAACACACTTCTCCCAGCGATGTTCTCATCTCTGTAACCCGTCCAAATAGTACTCGGCGTTTTTCAACATAGTCTCCTTGTAACTCTACACACTTCTCCCACCGATGCTCCCATCTCTGTAACCCGTCCAAATAGTACTCGGCGGTTTTCAACATAGTCTCCTTGTAACTCTATACACTTCTCCAAACAATGCTCCCATCTCTGTAACCCGTTCAAATAGTACTCGGCGTTTTTCAACATAGTCTCCTTGTAACTCTACACACTTCTCCTAGCGATGCTCCCATCACTGTAACACGTCCAAATAGTACTCGGCGTTTTTCAACATAGTCTCCCTGTAACTCCACACACTTCTCCCAGCGATGTTCTCATCTCTGTAACCCGTCCAAATAGTACTCGGCGTTTTTCAACATAGTCTCCTTGTAACTCTACACACTTCTCCCAGCAATGCTCCCATCTCTGTAACCCGTCCAAATAGTACTCGGCGTTGTTCAACATAGTCTCCTTGTAACTCTACACACTTCTCCTAGCGATGCTCCCATCTCTGTAACCCGTCCAAATAGAACTCGGCGTTTTTCAACATAGGCTCCTTGTGACTCTACATACTTCTCCCAGCGATCTTCTCATCTCTGTAACCCGTCCAAATAGTACTCGGCGGTTTTCAACATAGTCTCCTTGTAACTCTACACACTTCTCCCAGCGATGTTCCCATCTCTGTAACCCGTCCAAATAGTACTCGGCGTTTTTCAACATAGTCTTCTAGTAACTCTACACACTTCTCCCAGCGATGTTCCCATCTCTGTAACCCGTCCAAATAGTACTCGATGTTTTTCAACATAGTCTCCTTTTAACTCTACCCACTTCTCCCAGCGATGTTCCTATCTCTGTAACCCGTCCAAATAGTACTCGGCGTTTTTCAACATAGTCCCCTTGTAACTCTGCACAATTCTCCCAGCGATGTTCCCATCTCTGTAACCTGTCCAAATAGTACTCTGTGTTTTTCAACATAGTCTCCTTGTAACTCTACACACTTCTCCCAGCGATGCTCCCATCTCTGTAACCCGTCCAAATATTACTCGGCGTTTTGCAACATAGTCTCCTTGTAACTCTACACACTTCTCCCACCGATGCTCCCATCTCTGTAACCCGTCCAAATAGTACTCGGCGGTTTTCAACATAGCCTCCTTGTAACTACACACTTCTCCCAGCGATGCTCCCATCTCTTTAACCCGTCCAAATAGCGCTCGGCGTTTTTCAACATAGTCTCCTTGTAACTCTATACACTTCTCCCAGCAATGTTCCCATCTCTGTAACCCGTCCGAATAATACTCGGTGTTTTTCAACATAGTCTCCTTGTAGCTCTACACACTTCTCCCACCGATGCTCCCATCTCTGTAACACGTCCAATAGTACTCGGCGTTTTTCAACATAGTCTCCTTGTAAGTAACTCTACACACTTCTCCCAGCGATGCTCCCATCTCTGTAACCCGTCCAAATAGTACTCGGCGTTTTTCAACATAGTCTCCTTGTAACTCTACTCACTTCTCCCACCGATGCTCCCATCTCTGTAACCCATCCAAATAATACTTGGCGTTTTTCAACATAGTCTCCTTGTAACTCTACACACTTCTCCCACCGATGCTCCCATTTCTGTAAACCGTCCAAATAATACTCGTTGTTTTTCAACATAGTCTCCATTTAACTCTACACACTTCTCCCACCGATGCTCCCATCTCTGTAAGCCGTCCAAATAGTACTCGTTGTTTTTCAACATAGTCTCCTTGTAACTCTACACACTTCTCTCACCGATGCTCCCATCTCTGTAACCCGTCCAAATAGTACTCGGCGTTTTTCAACATGGTCTCCTTGTAACTCTACACACTTCTCCCAGCGATGTTCCCATCTCTGTAACCCGTCCAAATAGAATTCGGCATTTTTCTCTGCAAAATAATTGTTCACGAAGGTGATTGTCTCTTTATTTTTCTCTCTGTCCCCCGAGCACAATTTTCAGATGAGCGAACAAAAAGAAGTCGCTTGGGGCTAGATCTGGTGAGTGAGGCAGAATGGTCAAGCAGTTTAACCCGTAAATCGTGGATTTTCGCCATTGCAACCGCTGAGGTTTGAGACGTTGCGTTGTCTAGGTGAAGCAGGAATTTCTTTTTCTGGAAATTTGGTCGTTTTTCCGCAAGTTCTGTCTTCAGCTTGTCAAGTAATTATGCATGGTATTCTCCTGTACTGGTTTTTCCTTTTTGAAGATAATAGGTTAAAATAACTCCATGACTATCCCCACCCCCCCCCCCCCAAAAACTGTCGCCATCACTTTCCCAGCCGAAAAAGAGCAGTTTTTTCTTTTCTGGAGCCGGTTTCCCCTTTGCAGTCCACCGTTTGGATTGTATTTTTGTTTCGGGCGTATAATGATGTATCCAAGTTTCATCTACAGTAACTAATCGGCGCCAAAACTCGGATTTATTGCGCCTAAACTGCGCCAACACAGCGTTGGAAATGTTCATTCGAGCACGTTTTTGGTCTAACGTGGGCAAACGCGGTACCCAACGCGCGGGCAGCTATCTCATGTCTAAATGTTGATTTAATATGTGACAAACACTTTCTTTTGACATGCTCATAGCCCTGCTATCTCTCTTACTTTCATTCGGAGGTCGTCTAGCAACATTTGGTGAACATTGGCGATGTATTCGTCGGTAGTTGCAATTTTGGACGTTCCGAACTTTCATCGTCTCGCAAGCTCTTACGGCCTCGTTTAAATTCAGCTGCCCAAAATTGCACTCTGGTAAATGATGGTGCAGAGCCCCCATACACAGAATCCAACTCATCTTTGATTTTTGTAGGCGTATTGCCTTTCAAAAACAAACATTTAATGACAGCTCGATACTCGATTTTGTCTATTTTCATAAAAACACTCACATCAACTCACTCAAACGACTGTCGACTGGCCCTAAAACACCACACACTCACTCACTCACTCACTCACTCACTCACTCACTCACTCACTCACCCACTCACTCACTCACTCACTCACTCACTCACTCACTATATATATGTATATATGTATATATATATATATATATATTATGTGGTTTACTCACATTTAAAACTCTTTAACATTGGTTTGAAGTTAATCCTAAGTGGACATGGAACATCTTCATGAAAATCCTCGAAACATTGAACTTATTGTTATAGAACAATCAAATACAGTGTTACTGAGGAACGGTCAATGTTCAGAAGGGATGGAAATGACAACTTGTGCAAATTCAGCAGAGGAAGGAAAATGGACAAAAATACTGCCATAAACATACTTTACCAGACCCAGTACCTTGTTCCTCTCTACCTTGTTCTTTTTTGGGGCGAAGTGTGAAGTGTTAACACGTTATTTACCCATTAAAGTGACGATTTTTTTCCAAACTATGAGAAAGTTATCACACACAGAATTTCTGTTTTAAGACAATCTTAACTACTTATTATATTTATTCAGGTAGAATTATAATATCTTTTGAATTTCCAGGTACCTATATTTCTTTCTTTAAATCCTAAGGTGTAAGATCTATTAAATATTGCTTATAGTTCTGATTTCTAGTATATTTTTTCTTGTGATAAAGCAGGTATTGTTAATTTTGTTGAGTCTCACACAATATTACTAAATGGTTGCTTGGTACTGGTCAAATGTGGGGAGGGGGCACCTGAATATAGACCGACAAGGGGCACGCCGGGCGCCGGTAGCCCAGCCAAATCTTGCGGTTTCCTCTCCACAAAGACCTCTACGTAGAAACGTGATTATTTTTTACTTGCGGTCATTGTTGTAAACGTCAAAGAAAAGCAGCGTTTTGCGAAAAGCCTTGATGTACGGGACGTAATGATCAGTTGTCGTGTTAAAGGGCACGCCCTAGTCCTGTGTGATGGTAATTGTTAGGTTAGGCCCATCCACCCACAAGCAAGCGGCCGGTGTCAAAAGGTTAAAGCCTCACCTTCAGCTGTAAACAGTTCCCAGAGTCTTCAGAATCTGACCTGCGTCGGCTTACCATTCAGCGTCATTCTGTCATTGTTTGTGTCAACCATTGCTTTCATTGTTGTTCATCATCTCCTTGTGCCACACACATCACTTTCCTAAGCATCCTCTTTTACAGGCTTTATATTTCTCTTTAATGTTTTTTTCTGGACTGAAAGCTAACAAGTTCCCACTTCTAAAACTCACATATGTAATACATTGTGCTATAGAATGAATGTATTAGTATCTTCCTATAAATGGGATTATATAAACACAGATAAAGCTGTTGATTCGGTAAATCTTTCAATGAATTATTTACCCTTAAATACTTACGTGAAAGCAGTTCCTCGCGTTACAGACTGACATTCACACCAGGTTTTTCTGAATAAACCAGCTTCTCACACCGGGTGATGTATTTGGAATGTGAGTCTTGAATACATCATTCAGCAGAGAAAACTGAAAGCATTAAAGTGATAAGAAAAAAAGTTACTTTTGATAAATATTTTATGAGATATTTATTTACAAACCTTTCGTTACAGACTGACTTTTGTCAATTCTCTTTACAGATAAGGTAAGGCAAATTTAAGTTACTCTGAAAGGTGTCATTTGTCTTCTACAAATAATAGCTAAAAATATTAACATGTAGGTATGCGCTTTTGTTTTGTTTTGTATTCACCAAGATCTATAGCATTAAATTACCTTATTCTTTGGAATTTTGAACATTCTACTAAAAAATAAAGTACCTTATATTATGAGAAATCACATGCTCTTACTTCATATGTTGAAAAAGTAAATTGAATATTTACTTCTTAATGTGACGTCTGTGTGGAATTGCTAACAAATACTTGTTGATATAGAAGAACCTTGATTAACCCTTATAGTGGAAGGGGTGGGATTGACAGTGGTAAACCAAATATGATGGACTTTATAGGCATACTGTATTATGGTCATCACTATTGCCTTGATTGCATGACTACACACACACACACACACACACACACACACACACACACACACACACACACACACACACACACACACAGACACACAGACATATACACACACAGACAATTTTTCCGAAATTGCTTATTTGGATTCATGATGCCTCAAGACATGCATTTCCTGTGAAATAGCCATATCGACTTTTGGGTGCGTGGTAGAGAAAATAAAAATAAATTACTTACTGAAAATACTCACTGAGTAGATATAGGTTTTCTGAAAACACCCCTAAGGGTTGCCACTATATTAGCCTGAATGTGGTTATTAATGTACCGGGACACTTAAGGCTGTGATCATCTCGGTTTCTCAGTGTGTGTCAACATACATTTGGAAGGGAAGGAGAGCCGGATGTCCATGCCACTGATTTACTGCACAATCTCGAGTAAATAGAAGAGGCTTCTGAGCAAAATTAAGTGATCTTTTGAACCCAATATAGATTGGCATACCAGTTCACGAGCATCCATAAATAATAACTCAAATTATTTTACTAACTAGTAAAATGTGAAATGCCTTGCTTATTAAGAAATGCGGTTGCTTCTTTTATCAGATATTTGTCACATATTCTATAATACACTTCCAAATTAAATGTAATTTCTTAGGAAATTAGTTCCTGTGGAAGTAGTTTCCTTCTTCTTTTAATATGTACAGAAAAATACCCCAGAAATAAAAATCGCAAGAGGTTATTCAGGAAAGCAAGAGAGCTTTAAAAGAGAAGTTTCACAAACAAAAGTGATACACTTTATATGAAATTAAAAGTAATGCTGGTCGAGCAGAAGCTATAAATGCTTGAACAACGAACAGAGGTAGTTTGAACATCCTTGCCTGATATACGTGAATTATGTGTTTTCATTTTTTAGTGTTTATGTTGATCATGTCAGAAACAACTTACGCCACAAACCTTCCTATATTTACTTGCTGTCACCCGCACCACCACCACAGCAAGCAACTTCGCCGGCCGGCCACATTCACATAACCAGCTTTTCTTAAGGTTGTTCATCCCGTAGTTTAAGCTAATAAGATTTTATGTAAAGGGCTAATATAAAGCCCTTTAGATCACTTTGGTATAAAATAAACAGAGAGTTATTTTAAAAATTAACATGTTTTATAATGTTCGTCGAATGCTATACGGTACAAAAATTTACACATTTTTTGTTCATAAATGGTATAGGTTTTAGAAACAATTGTAAGAAACTTTTTTCTTTCTTCGAAGTTGTAAGGAATGATGCGAGAAATGGTCTCTGTCTACATTATATATCTGGAAGCTCTCACCAGCATCCGCATCAATTGCAAGCTTGCTCAGAAGAGCTAGGAGAGGTAACCATCAGGGTTTGCGTAGATAGTGTAAGAAACGACACAGAGTTAAATGATTTTTAATCAAGTTTTATTGTTGAAAAACTTGATATTAAATGTTCAAAATATGCAGATTACACACACACACACACACACACACACACACACACACACACACACATATATATATATATAATCTGCACTTATTATGAAACAAATATGTTCATAATATTACATATAAATGTATTCATAAATTGTAGATTTATAAAGAAGTTTGAGGGTCAGGACGCTACATAGGCCCGTTCTCGTTGCCAGCCAGACGCGAAGTAAGTTGAAGTGACACGGCCAACGGTTCAGTGCTTTAGTTCAAAATCTGTCCATTAGACAACTACTGCTTTCAAATCAATACTCATTTACTTATTTATTATCCTTTTCCTTCTTATTTCATATTTTAACAGTTATTTACTATTTATATTCTTATTATTATATTACTATCTCTCTTATTCTTTTATTAATCTCTTTTAATCTCTTCTACAACTTTATATTATTTATTTAATGTATTGTTATACTGATGACAAAATCTCTTACTACTAACACCCAATTAACCGAGAGGGATGGCTCAGGCGGTTTCGTCTGTGTTCCGCATTCGGGAGGCCCGGGTTCGATTTCCGTGGCCAACCTACCTGACCCATGGGATTTTTCGGGGGTTTTCCTGGGTCGCTAGGTGAATGCTGGGTAGGTTAATTACATCCCCCGAATTTCCTGTCCATTATCATTCCATAACATCTCTCATCTGGTGGTCTCTTTCAGGGTAGAAGTGTCGGCGGGTGTCTCGGCGGTGCATGGCAGGATGATGTACTCTGAGGAAAACTACTTCCTCCTCCGGTAAGACGGTTGCCGGTCTCAGCTCCTCTGCTAGTACCACTTCGGGATCGCCTGCCAGGGACCTTTGGGGCTCGGATCGCCTGCCCCGGTACCATTAGGGCTCGGCTGCCGGGCTTGTTGCCGTCCCACTGTGCGGGAGCGAGTTCGTTGGCCTGGCCTGTCGGGGGTCCAAGTAAACTGTAGGGACCCTACCCTCTGTACTGTTGTAGCTCCTTGGGTCGGCCGCTCTCAGTCTTCTTGGCCTCATCCTTCCTCCCGGGGGTGCTCCCACTTGGGGGCATAGGAACAATGGGCCCAGCATGGTGGCCTACGAACCGAGCCCCTCGTAATGAAATCCTGATCCCAACACACAATTAATTTCAGTATCAGAAAACTTATCAAATATGCTAGGTCCTTGAGCACAATTATTCAAAACTTTGTTCAGTTTAGAAGAAAAATGTTATTTTATCAACATTTAAAAAACGGGAGGGTAAGTGACAAGTGCTTAGTTACAGGAGAGATGTCATCCCATTATTGTCGTCTTTTAACTCTAAGATTTGCCATAGCAACTCCCATGTTTTCAGTAAATAATATAAAGATATCAGATTTTATTAATAAATACGTCCTTAATATTAAGTCTGAATAAAATTACTGACCGCCAGAAAGGATTTGGTTTCGAACAGGGAAACACTTATCTGGAGCGGTTCCAAATATTACATTAGACACACACATTCTCTGATTAAGGTGGTGAAACACCCTAACTGATAGCGCTGGAGGGTGTAAGCGTTTTAATGACGAACCAAAGTCATTACAGAACCACCAAGGAAGGAAGCCGTATCCTGTCTCTGTGGGCAGGTAAGTCCATCTGTGGTTAGGAACAGCCTTTGCCCTCGGCGTCCACTTCAACCGCAATGCTACCGTGGATTTGAGGAATATTGTGGGAAAGTTGAGGGGATCCGATTTCGTTGGTACAGCACCGTGGGGGAACGTATCAGTAGGCGCCTACGGCGTCAAGCCCCCGGCTTTAGGGCGCCGAGCCAGTCGGGGGTGGTCATAAATTGCAATCAGTTTCCAAGCCGCACTGTTATTACATAGGAATTCCCGAAAGGGGACTATGAGAAAAAACAATGTTCTAATATCGTAGCTCGTGCGCTACAACTAACTTGCCCAATACCTGTAATTATCACCATCCAAGTGGTGATACGAGTATCTTCTACAGATATGTTCTTGTAGCTCCTAGATGGAGCATTTGAAACTCTAAGGATGTGCATATTACGTCATTTTGATTAATAGAATGCATCTCCTTGGGTGGTAATATATGTTTACTCTCAGATGTATGTGCTTCTGTAAACAATAAAGTCTTCACAACAATCCTTTATAGAAGGACTGTACGATTAATTCCTGCTACACGTAGTACGCTTTCATACAGACATTTTTAAATTCATTCTAGAAATTAAATTCTGTTAAACATTTCACAAAATATGTTTTTGCCTTTAAGTTGTTCCTTTGCCCACTCTCGTGTTGCTTTTCTCAGATATAGGTAATTTGTTTTACTTTGTAACACACAAAAAAAAAAAAAAAAAAAAAAAAAAAAAAACATTACGCTTTGATCAAATATTAACATACAAGGATACTTTTTATGCTTAGTCTTAAAACCACAAATATTACTTTTCCCAAAGCTTCGAGAAAAATTTAATTACGAAAACATAAAGAAGTCATGGATATATTTTTTATTAAAATTCAAAACTCTGAGATTTACAACTGTGCAAATTACACTGGGCAACAATGAAAATGTTTTGGACTTAAAAATAGTGAATTTACATGTGTTTCCATCTGCTGAATTCAAAATCCACCATAAAAATGATAGATTAGCTCTTGTTATGAAGATAAAGTTACATTTCATTTTTTTAGAGTGACGATTTTAAATTTGGGGGAATTTTTTGCGGGAGTTGGCACACCTGTCAAATAACAAAACACAATCAGAGAGAAACTTTGGAAATTAAGTGATGCAAAAGTTAAAGGAAGGAATTTTTGTCGGACTACAAATAAGAGAACTTGTAAATGATCCTGCATTTGACCAAATTTTGGAGGGGAAAGAAAAGGAAGCTTGGGAAGCCTTCAAGGGTATTGTTCATGGAGTTTTAGGCAACGAAAGAGATGACAACTACAAGCATTTGGTGACAGTGCTCCAGCAACATGTCCCTTAAGATCCATTTTCTCCACTCCCACGTACACTTTTTCCCTCCTAGTTGTGGAGCTGTTAGCGATGAACATGGGGAGAGATTCCATCAGGACATTTCTGTTATGGAACAAAGATATCAGGGCCGTTGGAATGAAGTAATGCTTGCGGATTACTGATGGTCTTTGTATAGGGATTCTGCGGAACTCCATCACAAGAGGCAAGCTAAAAGACGACGAAGTCAATAGGCCACCACATGATTCTCTTCAGACACGACTATCTGCGAAGTATTTTCCCAGAAATTTAGAACTCTTAGCATGTAATTACCAGTTTAAAAAATCAAATGCACCTTCATTGTTGTTAGCATGTATGTAATTAAAAGGTATCCTTTTCTCTCAATCCGTTAATATGTAATACTTTCACCTTGTGTATATCATAGAAACTAGAGCTAATAAAAATTTATTATTATTATATTTGATTTTCTCAACTCAAAATTAGTAGGAATTGCCTCATGAAGTGCTCGAAACGTTCAAAATAAGTAATAATATAAAGAAAACGTAGTTAAAACTAAATCTCCATTATTTAAATTAAAGGGCTGAAGCATATGAAAGCAAATGATAACTACGTTATTAAGAATATATCTACTAAATTATAACATATATAAATTATAATCATTAATATAATGATTATATGAATACTCCAACTCACCTTAAAAATATTACATTTCTAACTTCAGAAGTTCAAGCACTGTACGAGTATTTCTGAACACATACAAAATGAATATAAACAACATATATATACAACACATATTGGCTTTATATATTCAAATAAAGAAACAGTTCCTATAAATAATATCCACATAACAAAATACTATGAAATACGATATTATTATTGTTACTGTAATATTTGCTGTTGTGACTTGATCAAGGTACACGTATTTTTAAATGGTAATATACAAACAAGAAGTTCAAGAAATTTAATATTCCAATGCCTTAATGAGTTCATATTAATTTAGAGTTATTTGCAAATGATTTTCTGAAGTTTCTTTATGCTGTTCGATGTGATCAGTAGCCAGTGCATATTGGGGGAGAAATATATATTAATTTAATATTTTAAAAATACAGTTTAAAAATTAGAGAAAATGCGGTTACACTCTATTCCATCTATGATGCTCCGATGCATCAAATTGGAATAAAATGTAATCCAGTCAGTCTGAATTGATGGAAGTTGACGAATGAAAAAATAGGTCTGGGGTACAAAGACTGTAACTATAGATTTTACAAAATAAAGTAAATCCTTCGAAAATTCCTTAATCTAGGTAGCTTCCTCCATCAAAGTTAAGAATATTTCCTTCCAAATTTCTAGCAAAATATGTTAATACGAGTAAACGATTAGATCTTGAAAGTGCACATCTAGGACTCTGCAATACGTATATCGAAAACTGAATAGCTAATTGGGAATAGGAAACTGAAAATACTGAGCAAACATATGAGAGCAGTAGAGAGTGGAGAAATAGA
The DNA here is from genome assembly GCA_030765055.1 of Mantis religiosa. Lineage (NCBI taxonomy): Eukaryota > Metazoa > Arthropoda > Insecta > Mantodea > Mantidae > Mantis > Mantis religiosa. The sequence continues at coordinate 33,154,579 of CM060948.1, forward strand.
AGGAGGAGGAGGTTTTAGTGTTCAGATGTTGAAAGATACAAATATATTCCCATTTACATCAACCACATGCTTAAAGTTTTATTGGAAAATATAAAATTGTCTGCCAGCGTGTGTACCGCTCATTTTGTAAATTGTTGTATTTTTTCGTGAACCATATTCATAACCAAACAAAAAGAGTATTTTAAATTTGTTTATGATAAGTTATAAATGTTTAATGGTTCTATTTACGACACTTTTTATTTTTATTTTGTATTAGTTTCCTCCAAATTTAAGTCATAAAGGACGCTGAATGAAATGGATGAAATGATAGAGTTTAGAGTTACCTGACATTCATCTTTAAGGTTAAGAGTAAATCTCGGAAAACCTTATCCAGGTAACTTACCCTGACCGAGATTCGAACTAGGGGCCTCTTGCACGTGAGGCAAAGTTAGTATAGCTAACAACTAAATCATTTCATTAATATTCACCCCTAACTCTCATATACGTCCTTACTGTCCTCGAACTACTGTGACAGAGTAAGATGTTGTAGATGATATTACTTACTGAACATGAAGTAGTTCTTGTTACTAGTTCAACTGCTGTCGACACTGTTCTTGGGTTTATACATGACTTATGTCAGTAGATAGTAGTTGAGAGACCAAAGAGGATTCACAAATTCTCCTGGAACCTTAGTTAACACAATCAGTTTTACCTTCTACGAAATCCCTTAAAACTGACATTGCATTAGTATTTCTCGATATAAGTAAAGCTTTCGATAATATAGAAACTCCAACACATCCTAGGTACTCTCAATATGTTGGAATCCCCTCAAATCTAACGAATTTTATTTACGGATTTCAAAGCGATAATGCTAAACATACAGTAGCAGAACTGTGTAAATTAAGTCTATTAATATTAAACGTGGTGTGATATAAGATTCATCCTTTTCTCCAGGACTTTACAACCTTTCAATTGTACATATCATCTGCAAATTCTCCTCTCAGAGGTTCAAGAACATGGCTTTTCAATCGTATTCTTTACTCCCTTACATATCAGATTTGGCTTTTCCAGACGACACAAAAGTTGTTACAAAAGATGAGAATTCCGCTCGATTTCTACTGCGATTGTTACTGAAATGTCTAAACAAGTCGGTCCTCAAATTAATCTCACAAATCTAGATGTACGTATTTCAATTGAAAACGGCGCAAATAAGTATAAATTGCTTTTACCAAATGGCAGAACCATAGAGACTATAAACCTTGGTAAAACATTATAATGTAAGAGTCAGTTATTACCTGTACTAAACGCCGCAGCAAGCATGGGTAAAATAAAGTAAAATTTGGACAGCTTCGAATTCTCACCTTTATTTAATTCTCTTCAAAAATTAAACGTGCTTTGTCCTTCTCTGATTTATCTACTTCAGACAGTGCCTAACAACAGAATACTATCAAAACCTTTCTTTGTTGCTGATAAACTCATTTAATCAATACATAAGGCAATACTTCAACTTGATGCTCTACCAGTATCTGAGTATTTTATACAAATAAGAATTATAAGGGATTTGGACTATTCAAACTATCTCAAAAGCCAATCTACAGCATTTTAACGTCTGCCTCAAACTAAAGAGATCATATAACATTATTGTCAACATTTCTCGTGACTTAACGAGTGAGATAAAGATATGCCTGCAATAACTTCAAATTGGGAGCAACCTGACCAGCTCATCAGCAGTGATCAGGAAGAACTCAAAACGGTAACCACTGTCGTCCTTGTAAGAGTATGATAGAAACCCTTCATCGCCTTTCAGCGAGACTCTGCAGAACTATCGGCATCTAAAATAATATCTATAGAGAATATTTGAAAGTAAAAGGACACAAAAGTGACTGAAAGGGTCCATAGTCTAGATTTCTATCATCAGATTCACCTCCTCGACATCTCTTCAGGCTCATATCTGGATACATAATTAATAGAAGTGTTAGGATGGAGCAGAACGAACAACAGCCAGAGAAAGCACAAGCTGAGAAGTGTCGAATCTATAGTTCCCTATTACCTTGAGAAGTAAGTGCAATTTGACATCTACTGAAGCTATTGGACTGAAGGTTGGGGCAAGAGTAACCATAGATTGTTCATTTTTTTGGAAAACGTTTTATCTAAGAGCCAATTTTATGCAAATGTTCCTGTCCTCAAAAGTTCCATCAAGAACTTGCAGAACCATATATACCAAATTAGCTCCTTTAAATTAAAACAAGAGTAAGAGTTGTGCCTTTTTTCTGTTTCTCTTAAAAGCTCTATTATAGACACTTTACTTACTGGAAAATAACTGTTCTTTCACACTGGCTGTGTGTAGACTAAAGTATGGAAAGATAGAGTCAGACTGAAAAATTCAATGCCATAGCCGGGATTTGAACCACGGATCTTCTGGTTGCCGTCCAGCCGCTCTTACCATTGAGCTACTATGGCCAACGTGCCAAGTAGCACGTTATGAGAACTCGTAAGTGCTTTACCGGGAAAAACACGAGTCAGTTGGACAATTTAATGTCATATCGGCAAGTTGGACATAGTAGCTCAATGGTTAGAGCGGTAGGACGGCAACCATAAGATCCGTGGTTCAAATCCCGGCTATGGCATTGCATTTTTCAGTCTGACTCTATCTTTCCATACTTTATTTAGTGTTACTTGCTTCCCAAACTAATTGCATTTGTTACATTTTGTCTAGATATCTGTCCGAGTTTGGGAAAGCCGTAAGTGTTTTCTGAATAAATGCAACGTATGTCTAATATTCTCTGGCGTTCTAGTAAACTTTTTGGAGGCCCTTAACTTCTCTGCTGGAGTAATTTCATTGGCGAGGAGCTTATAAGTACGACTTGAATTATAAAATATACAGTGACACAGAGACCTCCAAACCTTAAGCACTACTATTTTCTCTTACTACAGGTCAAATACATGAAAGCACAAAAATTACTTATATACAAACAGAAAATGGTATATGGTTACTGAATTTTTTTTTATATTTTTCATTTATACTTGATACCCATTCATTCGGTTTCTTCTAATGCTTGGGCCACTTGGACCACTTCGAGGTTAAGCACAGAGGGAAATGTGTATCCTTTTCTCATATTTCTGGATCATTGGTTTTTGTAGGGTAGAAATGTCTGGGTAGCTTGGATAGCTTGAGATCAGCAGCCAAAGAAGCACCTCTCTTATAGGCCCTCTCTTGAATCATATTGAAAATGATATATCTGCTTGTATTTCATTTTTGAGCACCGAAAGTAATTAGCTCATAATAAATCGAGTAATAACGAGTTTTGTTCATTGATTTATAAAAAATGAACTACGAAATTTCAACCCACTCCAGTGGATATAAAATTAAAATTCTGCTAGACATTTACAAACAAAAAGTACAAGCAAAATTTTTCCTCAACCTACCAGCATGTATTCTTTGAGGTGACAGAACAGTAATTTGAAAAGAAAACAATTCAGACCAAATGAACAACGAATTTCATACTGGATTTAGAATATTGGAACTCCACGGTTGCTACTCTTAAATGTAGTTAATTATAGTGCTATAGCAACCTTTCACTTCAGACGTCCCCGTAGGACTGAAGGTGGAAACTGAGCCAAATATTAACCTGGAAGGTTGGAATATCCCAGTTAATTGACTCGATAGTGTGTCCAGTAACAGATCTTATTAATATTTTGCTTTTAGGCTTTTGCGTATTATATATTTATAATAACTTTTGAAAATGCCTCTCAGATATCGCCGTCGGCTAAGGGTGTTCTCTGGAGCACTAATTCTAGGACCTGGAACCTCTTGTAATTGTGAGTATATTTTATTAGAGTTAGAAATAACGTTTCCATTAGTTTAGTATGATATAATTATGTCCCATGAGTTGATTTTAATAGAATCCAGTTTCATAACTATTATTGAAATAGCTTCTGTTGTGTAAACATGAATTTTTTTCTTTATATATATAATGTAAAATTATATATATATATGTATATATAGATATATATTTTTATTTTCCTTATTTAAACGTTTTTATTGTTTCCGTTTATTTTACTATCTGTTTTCTGTAGATACACACATATACAATATACACATAAACACCCATGCCCAAATGCGGGACTCGAACCCGCGACCCTTTACGCGGTGGAATGCTAGAGACATACGTTCTCACGACCATGGCTACGAGGGCCAGCAGATTCGATACCCCTGTTTTGAAAGGGCATTAACATGAACTGGTGAAAATTAGTGCTGCAGATTGATCAAAAATTTTAATCGATTAACCGTGTTGCTTTAATCGATTAGTCTATCGATTAATCGAGATATTATCTGTTAAAATTAGGTGTAAGGATTATATAAAGTACTTTAATATTCTGTACATTTCATTATTTATGAAACTTTTAAATATTTAAATTCAAAATTTGTGTTTGCATCATGCTTTATATATGTATTGAATTAGATCTACAATATTTTTGTAATTAATTATTTTGTAACCTATTATATCTATATCAAATAAGATTTGTGATATTGGCATGCAGTTGTTCTTATAACGTTTTTCCTTATTTTAACTTTTTAACACAAAACTTTCAGTCACTGTCATGAATTCAGAAACGTTACTGGCTTACTGCAGTTTACAGCAAAGTTACACCACCACCAGCCCTGAGAAGAGGTATCAGCTAATGTTTCTATAGCTACGTAATCGAAGTGTTCGGTTCAAGGTTGTACAGTTCAGTTTATGCTAGCAAGCTATAAATAATCAGTTGTATACGATATGTTGTCACACACAAGCTGTAAGGAAAGAAACCTCTCTGTCAGCATCTGTATGTAGTTATGTACATCTTAGAATATTTCACAACAGAAGTGTTATTTAGACTCTCTCGGGGTTCAGAGTGATTTCTTTTAGCTATCAGGAGTTATAATATCTCAAAGTTCAAAGAACATTAAGTGTCTAGTGAAAGCTTGATGCGTTGGAAAGGTTGTTTACGTTGGAAGCAATTCATCAAAACAAAGAGGGCTAAAAGAGTTTTGATTAATATTTAGGGAAAACCCGACGCGTAAATTTTACCATTTCTGCAACGAAAGCTACATCCTGCTGTTTGGTACAAGGGTTCAATATCTTTTGCCGATTGAGGTGTGTCACTACTTGCAAATGTATAGTTTCAATTTGCTTCCTACACTCCAAGTATCAAGGGGCCGAACTCGGCGCCCTAAAAAGCACATTCAGCCAATGGCTTTAAATAATTCCCACTCGATTGCAAAATATATTAATAGGTGCATCGTTTAAAATTAATAGTATTCCATATTTTCTCCATAGTACCATCAAAATTATGCTGAGAAGAAAATCAAGAATGGCTTTCATACACTCGAGATCTTCTCCGCACAACTTTCTCATTATTTTCAAGCGTACGAGATCATGTTTTGCATATCTGAAGTAATACACATTTATCTTAAAGCATAAGGAATTATACATTTCTGGAATTGCTGCAAATGTTTAATGAATTATCTCTGCTCTTTTTACAGAGAAATCAGAATACACTGGACACTCCCTACAGCGCTCGAGGTCTTCCGGTAGACACGGCTGCCAAAACGGAGTGTAAATTTCCTCTGTGGCATTGCCGTCCGGTGGGAAAAGTTTCCAAGTAATCACTGGTCATAGAAGAAAACCTTCTGGCGCCGCAGACATCTGTAATTATCGTATACTACCTAAAACTGACAAGGGCCTTACTAGTGGGAAGTCGGATACCTTCCTGTTTTTGCCATCGTGTCAGCCCCGTTCATTAAGATTGGCTCTGCACTTCCCACATTACATAAATAAATACGTTCTTAAAATATATATTTATTACTATCAACTTTCAATTTTAAATTTCAAAATTATTACTTTCTAGTAATCTAATTTAATTAATAAATATTTAGTGTTTGAATCCCACCATATATTTAACCTTTAATAAAGATTTGAGTTTGAAACCCGTCTGAGGACTTCTGAAGGGAGATGTTGGAGACGGCTTCACTCACTGGGACTGAATTTATCAAAATTCTTCTACTAAAAGCTAAATTTAGAGGAATGCTCAAATGAAAATGCAATATTCTAGAGCTTATAGCCACAGGTAAATTTACTCTGAAGTTTCTGTTGCTTTAAAGCAGCGGTCACCAAGTGGATTGATTTTGTGCTTGAACAAATAAGGTAGCACTGTGTACTGCCACGAGTGCCGTACGACTTTAGTTTGGGACAGCAGTGTTATCTCGTCTCTTGCGGTTTGTTTTCGTAAACATAATATCGGATAGAGAATGTAATGTGACACGTAGGACATCTACTTCTACATTTATGCCTTCATGGGAAGAGTGTTTCTTTTTTATAGAAAGTGATAGTATCAGAGCTTTCAAAATGAAACTGTCCTTATGGGAAAGGCAGTTAACCTCAAAGAACTTGTTACATTTCCCAAAGCTCTCAACAGTTCAGCTGTTTGTTCAGGTCATGGACTTGTAAGAATATGTTCAAATATTAAGAGAGTTGAACCAAGAATTTCAGAAAAGGTTTCAAGACGTGGTGCAATTAGAGCCAAATGTTTGCTGAGCCTCACTCTACAGATGTTGATAATGTTCCATCTGAATTGCAACTTGAACTTATCAATTTCCAATGCAATCGTCAAATGAAAAATAAATTACAAAATAGAATTAGTTTGAGTGATTTCTATTCACATTTTCCAAGAAATACATTTCCTCGACTACATAGAAATGCCGCTCGTTTTCTAAGTATGTTCGTATCTACACACACACACACACACACACACACACACACACACACACACACACACACACACACACACACACACACACACACATATATATATATATATATATATATATATATATATATATATATATATATATGTGTGTATATGAAATTAAACAAAAACCCCTGCAGAATTCAAGTGTCGGATCAGAACTTAAAATGTCAACTTAGACTAGCTGCTGCATAAACATTGATATATAATTTTGAAAAACTAGTGTGTCAAAAGAGACAACAAAAATCTAGAAAACTAGGTTTCACTTCTGAGTAATATGTTGTGCTTATTGCTTTTCTTCGAACTGTTATTTAATACTGCTGTACTGTAAGTAGATTGTCGATTATTTTCATTTTCTTTAAACTATCAATTTATTGTTCATTTGTTTTTTGTTTTTTTTTATTAAAATAAAGGTACATAGTTGAATGATAATGAAAGAAACAATTAAAACAATTTATATAACAATTATATCCTTGATGTTACAATTCGATTATTATTGTTCCACAGTCAATTGTGCATTTAAATTGCAAGATCGGCATTCCACCACTGCTCTGAAGGCTACGGAGTGCACGGTAGACTATTCCGGCGTACAACGGGTAAACTTACACGACCTACTGTGCACACTGTGCACTCAGATGATGGCTACTGCTTTAAAGGTTGAGTAGATTTTAGTATAGCTTTCATATTTTCTTTTTTCAAGATACTGAGTTCCAAAAATTAATGTTATTGTCCTTCGCCAAAATTTCTATAGTACTTTGAAAATAATATTTTCTTTAAATATTTATAATGAGTATTGTATGAGCATGTTTAAAGAATTGACCTGACATTAATGTAAAATGGCTGGAACGGATTTATACTGCCATAGTAGAAAATAAGATGTTGCATGAGGCAGAGATATGGGGAGTGGATGAAGCATGGGAAGAGGTGGACGTTATTAACAGATCCTTCTGTAAATATATTTTGGGCTTACCGGTAGCTTCACCCAATGGAGCAGCACAATTAGATTTGGGAAGACATTGAACAAGGGTTAAAATTGTCTCGAGGACATTGAAATATCTATACCTACAAAGTTGCCAAATTGGAGGAAAGTAATATTATCAAGGAATGTTTTCTTTTGCAGATGAGAAGCAAATGGGGAGAGTCTTGGACACAGAAAGTTAGGGAACTGATGGAACAGATAGGTATGGAACATATTTGGAGAAACGAAAAGTATTAATATAGGGGCTTTTGGAAAGAGGTGGAATTAAGGCTGGAAGATTTAGATAGCCATGTTATATTTACCTGTGTAAGGGAGAAAAGATCTTTGAGGATATATAGGGAAATAAAGACAGTGTGGGGGAGGGAGAAGTACATAGATGTGTGTAATAAGTCAGGGCGAGAAGGATTTGCCTGGGCAAGGACAGTAGTTAAAAATTTGAAAGGTATTAGATATGAAAAGGATACAGGGAAATGCCCAGTGTGTGGAGAAGAGGATACAGATTGGCATGGTATACTTTATTGCAAACAAACAAAGATATGGAGAGAACAAATTTGCCAACAAAAGTAGGACAGTTTTAGGGAGGGAGAGAGGTACTAATAATAAAGAAATTTTATTGTAAAAAAAGAAAAGAATGTAAGAAATATATGTGAATATCAGGAGAAAGTTGGAGAGAAATGGTTAAGATTGGTGAAGAATAACTAACAATTAAGGGCTGGAAAACTAGAACGAGGAATACAGAGAGGAGGGTCAATATACACGAAAAACCAGGGGTTATGTGTATTGATACCGAGACTTGAGACAAGCAGGTAGAACGGGTATGTTAGATGTGAATAAGTCATTTTGTTATTGTGTGAAAGAAATGTTTTAATTGTCAATGTATCAATGAAATTGTATATAGAAGAAAGATGATAAAATAAAATAAATAAATTTAAAAAATTAAATATTTATATCATTTATCCCTGCACTTGACAATATAAGAATCTCATATGATGCTTTGTGCTCGAAATTGTTAAAAGAAGTAAGTTTAATTGTTATTCTACACCACCTTTTCATTTTAATGAGTCAGAACTTAAATATCCGTGAAAACATGAACAATGCAAACATAATTACAGCATTCTTTTTTCTTCGGAACATAAACTAGGGATGGGTTCACGATGCTCCCGATACACCAGTACTCACGATACTTTCAAGGTTTCGTCATCGAAGATATTTAAAAAAATTCGCTCGGTACTTTTCGATATATTCTGCAATTTTTATTCTATTTTAAAATCACAAAATATTATTGACACAAGTAAGGCATTGCAAAGCCCAAGAAATTGCCATGAATGTGGTACTTGTACAGTAACATTGTGCAAATAATCCTGTATCAGTTTCAGTGTCAGTTTACCAGTTCCCAAGACGATTTAACACCTCCTCTTTCTAGGCCGCTCCGTGACTCAGTGGTTAGACCGCTTGGCTCTCACCAAGGCGGCCCGGGTTCGATCCCAGGCGACCGCAAAGTGAGATTTGTGGTCGGCGCTGGAGCGGGTTTTCTCCGGGAACTCCGGTTTCCCCCGGTTTCTCATTCCACCGTTGCTCCATCTTCATCAGTGTCATCGCCTGCGGTGCCGTATGTAGTAAAAGCGGGCATTAAACACTACACACACACCCCCTCTTTCTAGTGTAGTGGATTGGGATTGGAATTTCATTACGGAGGGGATTCGGTACGTAGGCCCCCATGCTGGGCCCATTGCTCCTATGCCCCCAAGTGGGGCACCCCCGGGAGGAAGGGTGAGGTGAAGGAGACAGAGGGCGGACGTCCCAAGGAGCCTCGACAGTACAGAGGGCAGGGTCCCTACAGTTTACTTGGATAGAGACTTCCCCCGACAGGCCAGGACAACGAACACGCTCCCCTATAGCGACACGGCAACGAGCCCAGCAGCCGAGCCCTAATGGTACCAAGGCAGGCGATCCGAGCCCCAAAAGTCCCTGGCTGGCGGTCCCGAAATTGTCCCAGCAGAGGAGCGGAGACCGGCAACCGACCTACCGGAGGAGGAAGTATTTTTTTCAGAACATATCATCCTGCCATGCACCGCCGAGACACCCGCCGACACTTCTACCCTGAAAGAGACCACCAGATGTGAGATGATATGAAATGACAATGGAGATGAAATGGAGGGACAGGAAATTCGGGGGATGTAACTAACCTATCCAGCATTCGCCTAGCGACCCGGGAAAACCCACAAAAAAACTCATGGGTCAGGTAGCTCGGTCACGGGAATCGAACCAGGCGTCCCGAATGCGGGTCACAGACGAAACCGCCTGAGCCATCCCGCTCGATAGCTAGATTACTGGAAAACAAAATCAAAATTTACAAAACTAAAACATAAAATTGGTCGCTAAATATTTCAGTATTTGTTACAGCAAAAGAAGTAAGAGTGAGAATGCCAGTCAGTATTTTTCAACAGACATTTAAGAGTTGACTGTTTCAAAAATGCATTTTGCTTTTAAACATCTAATCGAGAATTTACAAATTAGTACACTGATGGTTTAAAGTTTCGTTTCATTAAATATATAAGCTTAAGTAGTCTCATTGGAATTACATAATTCTACCAATATTCTATTCTGTATTGAAACTAGAAGTAGAAATGATATAATTGAGTATCGAAATATTCGGTATCAGTGTCGAGGATCCAGAAAATCTACTATCCACCAGATAAGTATTTTCAGCAGAATTGAATGAACATTTCTAAATATGGGCGATTTGAAGAGCAAAGCAACTGAGTATAGTTACAAAGAGATTTTAATTTAGAAAGAGCTTTGTTCCAGACCGTTAAGAGGTTGCAAGCTATATTAAACACCAAAGTAAATTTTAAAAACTATTGAATATATTGCACCCTCTAGAGATGTTCATCAAATTTCGGTGATCCATTCCTTAAAGTTCGTGCATTTTTATGCATATTGTGACCTTGTGGGTTCGTGAAATGAAAAGTCCAATTTCACCACTCAAAAATGTTCTTTATTTCCACCGACTTACAGTTTAACACTTGCCAATTACACAGTATTACGTGCTGCACACAATTACAATTCACCAGTTCGTCCGTTACAATTTCACTTGTACTCGCGACTACGTAAACTCCGATGCACGTACACAGTCTCGTTCGTTAACACGGCGCTCCTTTCCACGCACGTCACTGACTAACTCTGACTGCCTGTCTCTCTGAAACCCTTTTTATAGGAATGTCACCGTTCTTCTAGAAGTCTCTGGTTTCCCCCACGAAAGTTCCGGAGGGCAGAAGAAGGGGAGAGAAGCGCCTAGGGACAAGCGACCTTTCCCTAATCACCCCTCAGTTAGTGACAGAGACTAATGGGAGGCGTGGCTGGTTTCCTCACAGCTGTGGGCCTCATGCCTACCGCTAATTGGGTGACACTGCTCCCTCCTCAAAGCTGGTCGTCCCGAACAGCACCATCGTAGCGGGCTAGTCGATCCAGGTGTACCACCAACATCTTTCCTCGGGGAACCTTCTGGATGCGGTAGACCACGTCGTTAATCCTCTTCACAACCCGGTACGGTCCTTGCCATGGCTGCTGGAGCTTCGGGCAGCGTCCCTTGGTCCGGGTAGGACGGTACAACCAGATCAGGTCACCTTGCTGGAACCCTTGGCTGTTGGCTTGCCTGTCATACCTGGTCTTCATGCGGTCGCTCGCCTTCTGGATGTTCTGGCGAGCCATCTCGTGCATGTTGTGGAGATGCTCCACCAAGTTCTCCACATACTCGGTCGCTGGCTGTTTCGCTTAAGGAGGGCTTCCAAAAGCCAGGTCACAAGGGAGGCGTAACTGTCGGCCGAACATTAAGCTGGCTGGCGTTATCCCAGTTGTGTCGTGTGTAGACGAGCGATAGGCCAGCAAGAACAGTGGCACCTTGACATCCCAGTCTCGCTGATGGCTGGCCACGACTTTCCTCAGGTGTTCCTCTAAGGTCTTGATGTACCTTTCGACCATGCCATCCGATTGGGGATGTAGAGGCGTAGTGCGAGTCTTGTTCACCCCAAGCCTTTGCAGTGCCTCCTTCATTAGGTTGGACTCAAAGTTGCTACCCTGGTCACTGTGTAGCTCTAACGGCACCCCAAATCGACAGAACACTTGCTCCACGAGGCAGTCTGTGATTGTCTTTGCCTCTTGGTTTGGGATGGCATACACCTCCGGCCACTTGGTGAAGTAGTCCACGACCACCATTAGGTACTTGTTGCCTCGGTCGGAAACTGGGAACGGTCCAGCAATGTCAACGGCGATCCGTTCGAATGGCGCTCCGACGTTGTACTGCTGCATGCGACCCCGGCTCCTAGTCTGGGGGCCGCGACTCGCCGCGCACACGTGACACTGACGGCACCACCTCTCAGCATCAGCTCGGAGTCCCAGCCAGTAGTAGCGCTGCCGTAGTTTGTCAATCGTTCGGTTGGCTCCCAGGTGTCCTCCTGAAGTACCGGCGTGCACTTCCTCCAAGACTTCCGGGACCTTACTCCGGGGAAGTACCAACTGTTCTCTCTGCATCTTCCCATCGGGTGACTCCCATACCCGGAACAGAACGCCCTCTCTGGTCTTCAGCGAGTCCCATTGGGCCCAGTACGACTTGTAGGTGGCGCTCCTTGGTGCAATGTCCTCCCAGGTTGGTCTCGTCCCTGCCTCCACTTCCCTTAAGAGCGGCGCCAAGTCTGCGTCCGACAGCTGCTCCCTCCTCAGGCCTGCGCTATCCCAACCGTCCGCAGGCACTGCCACAACTACTCGGACTGCTGCGGCACGCTCCTTCTCTTCCACTCTTGAGCACTGGCCGCACTCTTCTGGACAGGGTCTTCGGGACATGGCATCTGCGTTACCGTGGCTCTTCCCTCTACGATGTTCCGAGGTGAAGTCGTACTCCTGCAGCCTCTGGACCCAACGTGCTGTCTGGCCTTCCAGGTTCTTAAAGCTCAATAGCCAGGTTAGGGCGGAATGGTCAGTCCTCAGGTGGAATGGCTGACCGTACAGGTACTTGTGGAAGTGCTCCAAGGTCTTTACTACCGCCAATAATTCTCGTCGGGTGACGCAGTAGTTCTTCTCTGCCTTGGATAGCGTCTTGCTGTAGTAGGCTATCACCCGCTCATGGCCGTCCTGGATCTGCGATAGGACACCTCCAATGCAGTGGTCGCTGGCGTCGGTGTCCACAATGAAGGCGCCACCCAGTTGTGGGAAACCCAAAATTGGAGCACTGCACAGGGTCTCCTTTAGGTGCTGGAAAGCGTTTTCGGCGTCCTCTGTCCACGCATAAGGCCGGTGTTCCTCCGTCAGGCGGGTGAGGGGTTTTGCTATGTTGGAGAACCCCTTTATGAAGCGGCGGTAATAACTGCACAGCCCCAGGAAACTGCGCAACTCTTTCCTATCCTTTGGGCGAGGCCAATCTCTCACAGCCTGTGTCTTCGCCGGGTCTGTGGCCACTCCGGTTGCCGAGACTATGTGGCCCAAGTAGTTAACTTCCTTGCGGAAGAGCTGGCACTTCTTCGCGTTCAGCTTCAAGTTGGTCGCTTCCAGTCTCTGTAGCACCTTACTCAGATTCTCGAGGTGATCTTCAAAAGTCTTCCCGACGATGATGATGTCGTCCAGGTATAGCAGGCAGGCATCGTAAGTCAGCTCTCTCATCACTGACTCCATAAGGCGCTGGAAGGTAGCTGGTGCGTTGCAGAGGCCAAAGGGCATAACCGTGAACTGCCAGAGTCCTTGGCCCGTCGAGAATGCAGTCTTCTCCTTGTCTCTCGGGTCTAGAGCTAACTGCCAGTAGCCCGACTTCAGGTCCAGGGTCGAGAACCACTGTGCACCAGCTAGCGTGTCCAGGGTGTCGTCAATCCGGGGTAAGGGAAAACAGTCCTTCCGGGTGACGGCGTTCAACTTTCTGTAGTCTACGCAGAAGCGCAGCTCGCCGTTCATCTTTGTCACCAAGACTACAGGGGAACACCAAGGGCTGTCAGACTCTTCAATCACTCCCCTGGATCTCATGTCCTCCAGCATGTCTCGCACCGCCCCTTGCTTCGCCAGCGGAACGCGTCTATGTGGTTGCCGAATAGGCCGGGCGTCCCCGGTGTCGATGCGGTGAAGCACTTTGTCCGTGCGGCCGTAGTCACTATCACCTTGGCTGAAGACGCGCTGATACCGCCTTAGCAGATGTCGAACCTTCTCCAGCTGTTCTGTGGTCAGGTGGTCGGCCGCCCTCTCCACCAAGCCTTCTAGCCGGGGCCCCAGGTGTTGCTTCGGCGCCGGCTCCTGTGTCTCGTCGAGAGCTGTTACGCTCACCACGGGCTCGCACAGTCCCAACTCCGTCCCGGCCTGGACGTCGTGATCGGCGTCCGTAGGATTTAGCAGTCTCACGGGCACCTCCTCTCGGCACGGCAGCAAAGCCCTGGCTACACACAGTCCGTTTACAGGCGTCTTCTGGTCCAGCATCATGTTCCTGGTTCTCTAGCCCTCCAGTCGCGCCGTCACCACCACCTCGCTCCTCGCGGGGATAACCACGTCTTCGTCCAAGACGACCCTGCAAATTCCAAGGCGCTCTTCGGGTTGACGGAGTATAACCTCTTCTCCGTTAAGCCGCAGGACCTTCTTGCCGACGTCGACCGTCGCCTCATGGCTCCTGAGGGCATCCAGTCCCAGAATCACCTCCTCAGCCACCTTCGCGACGAACACCCACAGACGCACGGCACTCCGTCCCAAGTTCAGCTCCAGCAGGGCCTTCTTCTCCACAGGCAAGGTGTCGCCCGATGCCGTGACAAGCTGGTATGGTCGGTTTGGCTTCCTTGCCGGCAAACCCTTCGCCACGTCAGGTCTGATGATCACGGCCGCCCCGGTGTCCACCAGCACGCGGCACGGCTTCCCTCTTACACAACCGTCCGCGATGAGGCTGTCATCCATACGCCGGCTGACGGCGCGCAGTGTCACTCGAGGGGATGGTGGTGATTGCGCCGACGTGCCCCTCTCCACGACGGCCCTTACTCGTTTTCCGGCTGCTCTTCCTGGTGTGGGCAGTCTCTCTGCAGGTGTCCGGGCTGTCCACACCCCCAACACAGGCCACTAGGTGTTCGCCGGCGTCCCTCAGCTGGTCTTCTGTCTCCGGCGTAGCGGACACTCCTCGTTCTCGACGTCGGGGTGGATGTTATTTTGGCCGCCTCCATCCTTAATGCCGCTGTCAGCGCCTCGTGGATGGTTTTATATTCCCCGAGCATTAGGCGCTGACGAATCTCCGTGTCCCGTACCCCGTCGACAAAATTGTAGGCGGCTTCCCGGGATACGAACTCCAGTGGCAGGTCAACCAAGGCCTTGCTAGCCAGCTGCTCGATCGCAATGGCGAACTCCTGCAGCGTCTCCCCCGGCTGCTGTGACCTTGCCTTTAGCTGGCTGCGGTATGCTGCGGCTAAGCGGTGGTTCCCGAAGCGATCCTCCAGGGCTTCCCAGATGTCCTTGGGCGCCGCCGTCGTCTGCACCGCGTTTAGGACTTCCGCGGCTCTTCCCTGGAGGCTGGCTATTAACTGTGTGGCCTCCTCCTCCAGTGACCATCCGTTGTGCCTGGCCACTGTGTCGAACTGGCGGCGGAAGACCTCAAACGTTGACGCGCCGTCATACTTGGGAGGTTTGACGCGCGGCGATGTTATGTCGCGTCCCGGTGCGTCGGCCTTCAAATCCTTCAACCTCCTGCCGACGACGTCCTCCACCATGGCGCTCAGGGACTTGGCGCTGTTGTCGGCCTTTCCTTCCAGCTCATTAACGCGGCTCGCGAGGTCTCCGACGCGTTCGTCCACCTGGCCGATCCGCTTGCCGAGTCCCGTGACGTCCTCCCTCACGCCGGCCAACTGTTCCTCAAATTTCGCGGCGAGGGCCTCGTTCGCAACCTTCATTTCTTCCATCTTCTCCGTGAGGTTATCGTTAGCCGTCTTCATTTCTTCCAGCTTTGCGGCCAGGTTGTTATTTGCCGCTTCTGTTTTTGTTGTTAATTCGGCATTCATTTCTTCCATCTTCCCGGTGATGTTGTCGTTGGCCGTCTTCATTTGTTTCAACTCTGCGGTGATGTCGTCGTTGGCCGTCTTCATTTCCGAGGTCAGTTTGGCCTTCATTTCCATCATCTTCTCCAAAATCTTTTCCAATGCCGCGTCCATGGTTGTAATGTTCTGTGATGTTGTTTTCCCGCTTCCTGACACCAGTGTGACCTTGTGGTTTCGTGAAATGAAAAGTCCAATTTCACCACTCAAAAATGTTCTTTATTTCCACCGACTTACAGTTTAACACTTGCCAATTACACAGTATTACGTGCTGCACACAATTACAATTCACCAGTTCGTCCGTTACAATTTCACTTGTACTCGCGACTACGTAAACTCCGATGCACGTACACAGTCTCGTTCGTTAACACGGCGCTCCTTTCCACGCACGTCACTGACTAACTCTGACTGCCTGTCTCTCTGAAACCCTTTTTATAGGAATGTCACCGTTCTTCTAGAAGTCTCTGGTTTCCCCCACGAAAGTTCCGGAGGGCAGAAGAAGGGGAGAGAAGCGCCTAGGGACAAGCGACCTTTCCCTAATCACCCCTCAGTTAGTGACAGAGACTAATGGGAGGCGTGGCTGGTTTCCTCACAGCTGTGGGCCTCATGCCTACCGCTAATTGGGTGACAATATGTATTCTACATGCATATTTAATTCAGCAGTTTTAAATTATATTTTCGTTGATAGATCAAAGAAAAATATTGTTACATTTACATGATTTTTCTATCTATTCTTCTACAAACCATTCTTAGAAAAGTGTATTTGAATATATACTTCATATTCAATATTTGTCATACATTTTCTTTTTGGTACAAAAGCGAGAGAGCAGTCTGAAACGACTGTCATATCTTTAAAAGTGGGTCGCTCTTTGATATCTTTGACATTTCATATTCTAGTGTGATATTGGTAAAATAATCTTAGAGGTTACCTTTTCATGTCGCTTGTAGTTCATATAGCTTCTACAAAGGCTTGCATTTACTTTATTTAAATCGATACAAACGTATACAAGAATAACTCTCGAGTATATTTCTTTGTAGGTGCGAGAGGAATTCTCAAAATCGAACTGAAAATCAAATGTATAAAAGCGAGCCGCGATAGATCTGTTGCCTTTGAAGTTGCACATACTTAGAAGCAACTAAATAACCATTTCACAAAAATCTGATTTGGCACAGTCGCAAGGCTTCTTTACTGTTTACTTTTCCATACCTTTAGAAATAATCAAAAGTTTAAAAGAGAGTCGCTGTGTACTGCCCTTGAAATTGAATATTTCCATAAGATTGTGATAAACCACTGAATGGTGACAGTAATTTAAACAATAACAGGTCTTGAAAATTTCAAACCAGAAATATTTACCTCAAAATCTTCGAAAATAAATTGTATTATAGATATACTATAGGGGAAGGGAACCCAGTATCGGACACTTAAGCTGTTTGAACCATAATAGTTTGAAAATGGCTACAGTCAATATTAAAAATTATTTTTGAACACATGTTCTGTAAGTGTTTAATTGTAGCAAATATGTTATTCACAGCAAGTACTAAAAGGAGAGAATTTTCTACATTTATAAATCTCACTGTTTCCGCAATTTCAAAACAAGGAACTCTATATCGGTCAGTGTGAATATTATAAGATCATTTCGTTATTTCACTGTACCTTTGTATTATTTTTAAGACAAACATGCCATTTATAATAAAGGTAAATTACCTTGAAGACTTGACACAGTTTTCATACGCCCACACCTTGCTTATGCAGTACTGGATCCAGTCTTCATGAACTTTCCGCCACAAATGATGCAGTCGATCTTTTCATATCCAAAGCTCAGGCTTTTCTCACTCTTTGTGTGTGAAATCGCTAAAAATGTTGCGGTACAAGGGGCAGATGCCACAACAAGAAAATGCTGACTTAAAAGCTCCATCCTGGCACTTGGTGCTAATTTCGGATATTTTTTTTTTTTTTTTTTTTTTCCAGTGGCCTAAGGTGGCTATCTAATATTTTTATTTGATTGCTCAATGCATCATATTCTCTTCCGTAAAAGTGCTTTTATGTGCACCAATGGCGGGTTTCACTTTTGTAAGTTAATTGTTCTTCCACATCAGCCGTGTGTAGGAAATGATTTGGAGAGGTAGATTCAGTCGGGATATGAACCACGGAACTCCCAGTCTTAACCATTGAGTTACTATAGCTAACATGCCAGCATGGCACTAAACCTAGAGATTTACCGGGAAAATCTTTTGGAGAATTTAGTGTCATGCTGGCATGTTGGCTATAGTAGCTCAATGGTCAAGAGCAACCGGGCGGAGACCAGGAGATCCGTGGTTCAAATCCCGGCTATGGCACTGAATGTTTAAATCTGGCTTGTACTGTAGGCTTTGCGGTTGACAGGAAGGTGAAGGCCTATACTGCACACATGGTTAAGATAAAATTAAGGGTCGTCAAAGGCTATAGTGACATTCTGCACACGTTGAACTTTTATATTTTATTTCGCTAGAACAAGAAGTACAAGTTTCTTTCACACTTTCATATTTCTAGGCTTATACTAGTGAAATAATAATAATCTTCAGTCGTTTAAAAATTGCTTCTTTATTATTTTAAAATAATAAACTAAAATTACTAAAAAAAAACCTTGAGCTGTATATTATTTTTTATTGTTGCGATAAGCAGCAGGTTTATGTAAATTGTTCCTTTTGATTTTGTTGGGTACTTTGTGTAAGGCCTTTGTATCTCCCAAGATGTTTGGGAGTTTTCTATTATCATTCCTGCCTGCTGTTAATATAGATTGTTAGGTATATACCTCTGCCAGAGGACTTCAAAGCTAAAAATGGTCAACATAATTATTAAACTGCCTACATAACATACTGTGGGTAGCTTTTTCAGATGCTCCTTGTCTAATCTGATGATAAGCTTTGGCTTGCCCATATGTTACGGGCCTCGGAGTGTATTCTTCACTAAATAATCGGCGAATGGAGTAACTAATTCTGGTAGCTCTGTCTTCAAGTCTTATGTATTACATGCAAAGCGTTTATTGAGGTGTATTGGCTTTCACTGACGAGTGTTGCATTCGCTTGTTATCTTGTTCATTAGATGAGCGAAATATTAGTAAATTGGAATACAATAAGTGAAGAAACACAGACAGAACACCTGAGAGCTCTGTGTATGATATGGAATGTTAGCCAACTAATTATTACACATAAATGTAAATTATCACTGCAGCCACCCCTTTAGTCGCTTGACACAAAGAGATTTTAATTACCTCTTCTTTCTCCTTGTTACAATTTGATTTCTCGCACCTGCCGATATATGCCACGTTGCTGTGATTGCCCCTGAACTGTTTACATACACTGATCAGCCGTGTATGTGCGATAGGCTTGCGTAAAAAACTCCGTTGCATGGCATACGCTTCCCTGCCTTTGCATTGTAGTAAATGCATCTTGCGTAATAAATACAGTCGGAAAAATATTGAGAACCTTCATCCATGTGATACGAAACAAATACAACATACTGTTTGTCCCTCCATTCGTTGTACTGCATCCTGCACTGCTGTTTCCAAACCAATTACCAATTTTTAAGGACGAGTCCTACAACCCCTAGGGTTTACTTAAATTAACTATGTGACTTAAAGAAATTTCATATATGTAAGACCTGAAGCTTTCATGGCCAGCATTACTAATCAAGTTCCTGAAGATCCTGAAGAAGGCCATGGAGTCTACAATGGCCGAAAGTTTGACTTTTATAAATCTGACACGGCTGATCACCCGCGAAGCCTTGATAAATTCCATATAGTATCATTTTTTCCGGTCAACAAATAAAATGTAAATAGTGTGTAGTTAGCATTCTCAACCTAAACAGTTGTTGGAAATGTCTGGCAAAAAAATTAAATATTTCAATCCATATAAGTAGTTCTGCTTTTCATTAAATACATTAAATTTGTTTTATGTCCAATAATAATAATAATAATAATAATAATAATAATAATAATAATAATAATAATAATAATAATAATAATAATAATAATAATAATAATAATAATAATAATAATAATAATAATAATAATAATAATAATAATAATAATAATAATAATAATAATAATAATAATGATAATGATAATGATAATGATAATAATAATAATAATAATAATAATAATAATAATAATAATAATAATAATAATAATAATAATAATAATAATAATAATAATAATAATAATAATAATAATAATAATAATAATAATAATAATAATAATAATAATAATAATAATAATAATAATAATAATAATAATAATAATAATAATAATAATAATAATAATAATAATAATAATAATAATAATAATAATAATAATAATAATAATAATAATAATAATAATAATAATAATAATAATAATAATAATAATAATAACAATAATAATACAGTGAGTAGATTACATAAGGGCAAGCTATCACAAATATTTGCACACACATATAAGATGAGGCGGTAGAAAGAGCAAGATGATGAGAATGTAAGGGTTAGGCTCCATTTCTAAAGATATAGAAGTGTACAAATGTACTTAAGTATGATTTCTAAGGTAAGAGTATTCTATGATAATTATATCTAAGCGTAACCTTGCCTAATCCCTGCTCTTCTAGTCGTTTATGATATCCTCCTATCACCCAAAATATCCCAGCCTTTATCACACCTCGGTAGCGTAGATACTAGCGTGTCTGCCTGACGCTCAAGAGGTCCCGAGTTCTAATTTCGGTTAGGGTGAGTTATCTGGATAAGGTTTCTCCGGGGTTTTCCCTTATCCTGAAAGACGAATGTAGGGTAGCTCTAAGCTCCATTGACCCCCGACTCATTTGAGCATCATTTCACCAATTTCATTCATCGTCCGATATGACTTAACGTTGGAGGACGTAAATTACAAGATAAAAAAATACCCTAGACTTTACCCAGCGTAGATCTAGGAGCGGACATTTCTTTGTTGGTTGTAGCTGTTTTCCTGTGGTTTTTGGCATTTTGAAGGTGTTTTGACTGGCACTACGCAGTATTTTGTTAGTATTTTGATACTATCACTTTCATGATATTTCCAAACACCTGTTTGGACACCTTTTTAAACATTTATACCATTTAAATTACATTAAAAGATATTTTAGATCGTTGGAATATATATTTAGCCATTTTCAAGGTATTGGGAACACTTTTCAAAGAATGTGGTGCTTTAGCTATTTTCAGAGTATTTTGGAGTTCTGGTGCTGGTATTTCTGACACATTCGAGATGTTTTGGACACTATTATGTATATTTTTAGCATTTTAAGACATTTAGTGGCACTTGTACAGATATTTTAGGGTATTTATACGGGATTTTAAGGTATTAAAGAGGTTTTAGATGCTTCCGCTCACCTTGAACACTGTCATTTTGAAGCTATTTTAGAGCTATTATTTTTGTCATTGTTTGAGATATTTTAGAACTTTTAAGGTATTTCACAAGGTCTTTTCACTGATTCTCCGGTTTTATACTAGCTGAGCCTGTAGCCATTTATCTTTTTTTACAGAAACTTCTGCTTTCTTTGCAGAATTTTCATGTGTTTAGGAAAATTCGACTAATAGGTTTATGCTCGACCATGCCAAACCTTAGTATTGTACGAATGGTAGCAGTACTTTAAGGGGCCTCATTAAAGTACACCTGTTCATTAAATTATCGGTATTCGACCAATCAGAAGTGGCCACGTAACATTTTGAAAGCGCAAGTGTCGATTATTCTCGTTTCGATTGACAGCTGTACTAGCGCCAGTTTAGAAAAAAAGTCAAGATGTCTGACACTAGTAACAATGACATTGAACTTCCACCCTAATTATTACAGAAAAAGCACTCAATGTTACCAATAACTTGTTGCCACAAAAGTCAAGATAGATGTGCGAGAAATTCTATCCACAATTCATGGATTGGAGAGTATCAAAAGATATAAATTCGTTCTCAGGAAGTGTATTCCTGCTATATTTAGAAGAATTGTCTCAAAATATGAAATCATCGACCTTGTGGACTCGCTATTCTATGTTGAAATCAACACTTAACATTAGTCACCAAATTGACTTGTCTAAATACTCAAATAAATAACCTATATTTGAAATAAAGTCATTTCTGTGCACATTATCACTAGCATTATTTGCAAATGATATTTCAATAAATTTAATTTGTTTTAGTTTGTCTATACTTTATTTTACGTTAAACTGTGTCACACGTTAACAGCTGTTTATAGGGAAGTGATGAATATTTCTTAGACTGGGTACTACGTACTACCTCTCACTTTAGACAAAGCATTAACGATTGTAACATTTCCCTCAAACCATAAATGAATACTTTAAAATGAAACCTTTAATTTAGATACATGTTCGAACATAAACAGTCGTGTGAAACTTGACAACAATGGTAAATATTCGCTTAGCTCTCTCGGTTAATAATAACACTCGCGCTTTAATTACTACCATTATAGTCTCGTTGCATAATATACTATTTTAGTTTAGCTTTTTCAGTGATTTCTTGTACTAGTCAAGGACACGTTGCATCCTTTTGTAAATGTGTATGTGTTCTTCTGCAGGTAACTAGAGCAGTGCTTGTAGTGTTTCTGTGTTAGGTACAACTAACCTGACCTCACACAATTTTTGCTTTTAGAGTAGTTTTAGTTTTCTGAGGCGAAGCACTTGATTATATCTTTTTCCAGTTTTTTTGTGATTTACATCCTCCAACATTAAGTCATATCTGACGATGAATGGAATGGGGTGAAATGATGCTCAAATGAGCCCAGGGTCCAGAGAGCTTAGAGTTACCCGACATTCGTCTTTCAGGATAAGGGAAAACCCCGGAAAGATTCTTATCCAGGTAACTCACCCTGTCCAAAATTCGAACTCGAGACCTCTTGAACGTAAGGCAGACATGCTACCACCACGCTACCGAGGCAGGCTTTTACAGGTTTTGCTTTGGCTTAAAGTTGATCTGTGTCTACTCAGTTTAGGGTTGTGAGGTTGAAGCTGAATTTTGGGAAGGATTATGATGAGATGATCTCCTAGTGGATTATCTTGAAGCCCCAGGTTGGGAAGCCATCTTGTAGCAATATTTTAAACACCTGCGATATTTGAAGAAGCTATGATGATGCATCTTGAAGCAGGATTATTTGGGATGAAGGTGGATACAGATTAATTTCTCACCTATTTGTGACGATCTTGAAGAAATCTAGAAGTTTCTCCCTCAACTCTGGATAATTAGGCGCGTCTGTAATTGTTGAGCGATGAGATCTTTTTCTTTCCCAGGTAGCATGGATTTTTACGGTGAAAATGGGATGCACGTTGACTATTTCGAAGCCCCAGGTTTAGAAGTCATGTGAAACAGGATTTCTTCGTTGTAGTTTGAATTTGTCCTTGAATATTGTGTCTGCTTAACAATGAGTAATAAGATCTGTTATTTTCAAGGGTGGTTACGAGTGAAAGAAATAAAATTTGGATAAGTTCAATTTCCTAATACCTATATCATTTAATTGTATCATCTGGATTACATTTTACTCGAACTTTCTTTTATAGTCAATCATTGCAGGTTACCTCCAGCATATCGATAAATTCTTACTTTCTTAATAAATAGTTTCCGTTAATTACATTATATTGCTTACTCCTGCAAGTCTACTCTTAAAAATAAAAACTTTCATCTTCTCAGTATCCTTTTTCCACAAGGAAGCTTATTGAGTTCTCTCTCTCTCTCTCCATATCAACCGTTCATTTCTTTATACGTCAATTGTACCAACCAATATATATCTTGTTCAAATTTCCCTCTAGAATCTCACTTCCACACACTCAACATAAACATCATAATACTTTCAAACATTTTTCCTAAATTCCAAATAACAACACCAAGCAAATAAACAAAACTCATTTTCAAGGCCAAACAAAAACACTGTTACACCCAGGGTCACCGTAACATGGCTGATAAAACTAGTAATACTATTTTTGAAGAATGAATAATACTCTTCTTGTTCAAAGATGGAAATTTAATTCCTCATAAACATTTTTAAATTCTTTGACATCATTCCAAATATTATTAATGTAGTGTTTTTACAAAGAGCGGTAGATGTCACAATGAGCTATTTCTTTTCTAGCGCACGCTACTAATGCATCTTTGATGTACACACAAAATTGTTTCTGCACACACTCGAATAGACAAATGCACGTCTTACCTCTAAGACTTTCATAAGCAGAACAACAAAATCGTTTAAAACATTTAACAACTTCTTATCTTGTTACGTTGTCATGGTTACATTATTACCTACTTTCCATTATTTCTTTATTTTATTACAAATACTTCTTATCTTGTTACGTTGTCATGGTTACACCATTACCTACTTTCCATTATTTATTTATTTATTATTTATTTTATTACAAATACTAATCTCTTGACTATTCCCAACAAAACATGAATTCAAAGTATAAACTTGGAAGAAGCGTAGGGACAGTGAAGCACAAATTAGTACAAAAGTGAATCGAGAATATATTGACACATTGCTTCACTCACACTGTTTATTCACAGGACATGTTTCAAGAGCTCTTGCTCCTATCCTCAGCTGATACTCGATTAGTGTAAGTTGTAGTGGTTTCTTCTTTCTCCGTATTGTCAATAGATGGCGTGATGTACTTGTCAAAGAGGTCCAGTGGTGGAGTTTCAAAATTCATGACTCTATGACGATTTTTGTTAATGAAGATTTTTTCCCATACGGAAAGGTCTATGGGGTGATTAACGTATTTTAGAGATGTTTCCAAATTGATGTCATGTCTAGTATTCAAAAAATGAAAAGCCACATAAAAGAAACCATCACCCTAGAACCTACAGGAGAAAAAGAGAAAAAACTTTTTAAAAAATTCACCTTCCACCCATCAGCCTATAACAAATTCCAAAAAATCTTCTCAAAACACAACATTACTCTTGCACCTCAAAATAGGTTTAATATCAGAAATTTGTTAAAGGGCCCTCCCAAAAATTCAATCACTACCAAAGAAAAACCAGGAATCTATGAGATCAAATGTGAAACTTGCCCTAAAATTTATATAGGAAAAACAAAAAGAAATATTAACATCAGAACTAAAGAACATATAAGAAACATTAAAAATGGTGAAACAGAAAAATCAGCAGTGGCCTTTCATTTTTTGAATACTAGACATGACATCAATTTGGAAACATCTCTAATAAAATACGTTAATCACCCCATAGACCTTTCCGTATGGGAAAAAATCTTCATTAACAAAAATCGTCATAGAGTCATGAATTTTGAAACTCCACCACCGGACATCTTTGACAAGTACATCACGGCATCTATTGACAATACGGAGAAAGAAGAAACCACTACAACTTGCACTAGTCGAGTATCAGCTGAGGATAGGAGCAAGAGCTCTTGAAACATGTCCTGTGAATAAACAGTGTGAGTGAAGCAATGTGTCAATATATTCTCGATTCACTTTTGTACTAAAACATGAATTATCTAAAATAACTGCTACAATATGAATGTCTCTCCTCTTTTATCTTGGTTTGATACGTAGCAGCGTTTAAATATGTTCCTAGCGGCAGGGTTAAAGCCTTTCTTTATTATTCTTACCCTTACCCCCACTTTCTTCATCAGAGGTGAGGTTGAAAGTTCAGGATGGCTCTTGGAGCACACCATTATCTTCAGATCTAATTCAGATCCTCTAATGCACTGAATTTAACCTTCTAATTACTTTATTCTCAGTGCCAATTTGTTGAGGGATATTCATGTTCAGTGTTCTTTTTCTAAGTTTTATTGAAGTTCGATAATTATATTCATAACCACATAGCAAATATGTTTTCAAATATGAGCATAAGGCTAGAAATTATCACCTATCCAGTCTCCGTATGATTCTCTGCTCAGAACTTGGTGGAAAGTGACGGTCTGTTTGGGTAAAAGGCCATAGAGCCTAATTACCGAGAGAAATACGAGCAAGAGTTTGCACTCCCTAACCTCTGACATGCTTGGGGAGTCAAACAATGAGGGCAAAAACTTAATTTCCTGCTCGTCAATAACGCGGAGCATAGTTTAAAAAGTAATTATAAAAGCTCATCCGTTCGCTGGTGAGCTTATGCACGGTAAAGCATCTGAAGTGACGTGGGTTTTGACTCAATAAACCCACCGAGCAGGTCTTCGTGCAAACGCGGCCCATCCGCCACTACGTTGCTGTAAGAAAGTACCCGAAAAAAACTGTTTATCCTTAACTAGAGTTTGTCACCATCATCAACATTATCGTTACAAGTATTCTTGCTTAAATAATTTTAAATGAGCTAATGTACAAAATTTGGAAACTCAGTACTTTATAAGCAATTAGAACATTCAAAAGTATCTACCTTACAAAGTTCTTGATTTGTACACCTTCTAATTAATGAGATTATTTCCATAGCCATTTACTTGAACAACCCCAAATTTCTAGCCATAACTTATTATCATATTAAGAGTCCTTGGTGGAATTTCCGAAGTAACTGACAAAGGTGTGCACCACAATTTGAGAAATAATGAACACTAACAAAAAAAGAAACAACAAATAAAGAAAAATCAATTAATTCTATGAGTAGAGGGGATACTGCTCTTCCAAAGTGCACCCCTAATCTGTATTTCTCAGAATTTTCTACTATTTTTCCAGGTTAGTCCCATTAAGTGAAATGAGTTTTGGTATTTTTTATTGCGAAAAGGTTTGATTAATATGACGTGGAATATTAATTGAAACTCCAACCAATGTTAATGTAAAAATAGCATACTTTGTCTAATACCCTTTCAATAAAATACGACAATATACACCAACTACTGAAAGAAAGAGCTGGTTTCTTTATTCGATAATCAACTTCTGCTCTTCACTGTCCATTTACCTGACACTACCGTTTAGATTCAGAAAACTCGACTGATTTTCTTTCTACCTATAATGTTCATAACGACATGTGTTCCTTCAGAATGTCATATGCCACATATTAGTAATTTTTTTAAGTAGGGCCACCACCTAAAAGAGGCCTATATCACAACTAGCTGTTATTTTAACTGGCATGAACATTATAAACTACATATATCAGATGCTAGCAACTGCTAGCAGCTATAGCCACAGATATAGGTTAGATAACCTTTTACACTGACTTGCATAGAACTATTATGCCTAGCACCCTTCAGGAGGAGAGGATGAAGTAAAGGAACCACAGCAGGCTACGAGACAAGCACACTGGCACAGAGACACGTAGAGTTTCTAACAGCTCGAAGACTGGTCCCAATACTTCAACTGCCTCTAGAGGGAGATAAACAACCCGTCGACTAAGCAGCCTACTTGTGTCCGAGGGGAGTACTCTTTTCTTTGAGCAAGTATCTGCGCCAATTGACCGACAATACCATTAGCTTATGGATGACAAGAGCCAGACTGCAAAAATGCAATGCCATAGCTGGGATTTGAAACACAGATCTCCCGCTCTCCTTGCGGTTGCTCTAAACCACTGAGCTACTATGTCCAACTCCGTAACTCCTTGTGTAGCATGCGTTCTCTGTCGTACCCATTCGCTGTCCTTATCCCACTGTGTAAGGTTGGCACTGCTTGGCACATTCCTTTCAGGGACTTACTTTGAGTTGGTGGACAGTATCCGAGCACAGCGCGGCCTTAATTTAACTATCAATTTTGGTACTATTCAGCTGCCTGATTTTAGGACATGTTTCTATTATTTTTCCCCAGACCTTCGGTGAATTTTTGAGTTGAATGCAATCCGTTTTCTGCATATTATGTAGGTACATGTTAAAATACCGAGCGGGATAGCTCAGGCGGTTTCGTCTGTGGCCCGCATTTGGGAGGCCCGGGTTCGATTCCCGTGGCCTACCTACCTGACCCATGGCTTTTTTCGGGGTTTTCCCGGGTCGCTAGGTGAATACTGAGTAGGATAACTACATCCACCGAATTTTCTGTCCCTCCATTTCATCTCCATTGTCATTTCATATCATCTCTCATCTGGTGGTCTCTTTCAGGGTAGAAGTGTCGGTGGGTGTCTCGGCGGTGCATGGCAGGATGATATACTCTGGGGAAATCTACATCCTCCTCCGGTAGGTCGGTTGCCGGTCTCAGCTCCTATGCTGGGACCATTTCGTGACCGCCAGCCAGGTACCTTTGGGGCTCGGATCGCCTGCCTTGGGACCATTAGGGCTCGGCTGTTGGGCTCGTTGTCGACCCGCTGTAGGGGAGCGAGTTCGTTGTCCTAGCCTGTCGGGGGAAGTCTCTATCCAAGTAAACTGTAGGGACACTACCCTTTATACTGTCGTGGTTCCTTGGGTTGGCCGCCCTCTGTCTCCTTCGCCTCATCCTTCCTCCCGGGGGTGCTCTCACTTGGGGACATAGGAACAATGGACCCAGCATGGTGGCCTACGTACCGAATTTCCTCCGTAATGAAATTCTAATCCTACATGGTAAAGTAAAAATTTGTGGCTGCAGCATGATCTTATTAACAGCATGACCAGTAGATGCATTGTCTTCATTTCCCAGCGAACATTTTCGGGATGACCTCAGTTGACAGTAATTTCGAAGAAAGAGGAGTGAAGTCGACTGACAGCGGCTAACCGTCAGGCAACAGGTGAAGATAATGAAGTTCTGTGACGAGACAGACTCATTAGGGAGCTTTTGGGAGGAACCTCATCACAGCCACCTCAGTTTTATTTTTTGTTTACGTTCCAAAATAGTAGCTAGCCATCCAGCCTCTACATTTAGAAATTCGAGCTGTGGGAGGAGCCCTTATTTACACACGGAGATTGCCTCGAGCCTATCAATATCCGCAAAGTACCACGCCTACTTCTCAAGTGGCAACTAAAGTATGTTAATGCAGTAATTTGTTAGGAACGGGAGGGTCAAAAGCGCAGTAGCTCTCATCTGAAGACGAGAAAATTGTAGGTTTGTGGGTGAACAAGTTGAACTTTATGATGTCCTCTCAATTCATCTTTGCTTTAAGACTGCCTACTTTATTACTGATACATACAGCCTTCCACTTCATTCATGGCAATTTCTGCATCACTTTCAGTTTGGTGTTCATTTTTATTCGTTATTTCCCGCCCTGCGATTGAGCAAGAATGGCGTTATAGTTGACTGGTGAGTCTATCTGTATTAATCTGTGCTCTATCTTGAAATAATAGTGCCCTCTACGGAGAAGAAGCGGAAATTTTTGCGAAACAGTAAGCAAATTATAGCGCTCTCAGTGTGGTTGCTTTGGTAACTAATACGACCAGCTTCCACAGGATATGAACACAAAGCACCACGTCTTCAAGGTCGAATGCTACTTTCGTACCGGCATTAAAATTGGTGTGACATACAAATATAGTTTATGCCGCTACATAGAGGAGTTTGTGCAACGCTATCCAACATTCAGACAAGTCCCTCGGAGCGTAACTTTGTCAAAAGTGTCCAGGTAACGTCAAACTGACATACTTTTGTTTGCAATATAAACGTCTTACGTTTTATCAGTATACGATATAAACTTTTTGTCATTCTCACGCTTAATTAAAATGTCTATTAATATTGGTATCCTTATGTCTTTTAAAACCAATAGGTGCATCAAACATTTCCAAGATACAGGATCAGTTACTTGCAAAAAGAGAGACACTGGACGCTATAAAGTGACTGGTCCCAATCTAGAAGTAATAAATAATGTTATGACAGAAAGGCCTCAAGCATACCTTCTCGCAATACAGACAGTGTTTAAGGGGAAGAGAGAAAGGGAATATAAGAAAATGGACACATAAGACTATGTACTAGAGATATTTTCTTGTTTAGACTTGAATAAAAGCTTTGTACATATTGTAACACTAACTTATGTTTTATTCCTTGAACATGTTCTGCTAATTTTCTGGTTTGTAATGAAGTTACATTGTGAGGAAACTGTAGTTGATAGAAAAGAATTGAGATCAAATCTGAAATATTTATATTTTATGTGACAGGTTTACAATATGCATATATGTCTACTATAACAGAAAAACAGATGTTCATTGTGAAATAAGTGTTCATTGACTTATCATTTTGTATATTCTTCATGGTATACGTTTATGGCTGCATAATTAGCTTTGTATTGCATTTCAGTATATAGTTTTTATAAACAGTTATCGTATCTACGCACCAGACGAAATTACGCACCTTTATATTACTCGAGCAGACACATCTCTCAAATAGTATATTAACCT
The DNA here is from genome assembly GCA_030765055.1 of Mantis religiosa. Classification (NCBI taxonomy): domain Eukaryota; kingdom Metazoa; phylum Arthropoda; class Insecta; order Mantodea; family Mantidae; genus Mantis; species Mantis religiosa. The sequence continues at coordinate 33,184,554 of CM060948.1, forward strand.
GCCGGTAGAGGGAGGCCTCAAAGCTGCTGTCACCCATCTAATACGATCGCAAGCCGCTGGGGGAATCGTATATAAACTCGCTCCATCAGCGATGCTATTGATGACGTCAAATTTTGCGCGGTAAAGCAAATGATTGTGTATAGCAACCACCTTGTTTCGTTCCACAAAGTTGTCTTTTGTATCAGAGCTAAATTGTGCTTCAGAGTAGTCTTTCTGATAGGTCTGAGATGGTTGGTTGGTGCGCCTCAGAGGTTACTTCTCACTGTAGGTAGATGGTAGTACCTCTGCGTTAATGTCTCGGTTTCGAAACCCATTCATGACGTCTCTTCTGGTCCGGATGGTTATCGTGGTAGACTCTCCTTTTGTGGCTGGGATTATCTCAGTGGAGAGACAAGGATCTTTGCTTATGGTGGTAAACCGCAATGGTGTTCTCAAGTCTAGGAGCTAGGAGCTGCTGATAAAAATTACATAAATCTTGCCAATGTACTTCTGTTGTATTTCCTTTTTCACTTTCAATTATCACACGTATATATTGGAAATGTGCCTGACAAGTTCGTGTTATGTTTACCAAAATACTCGAGTTCGTAGAATTTAAAAATACACTGCTTACTCTTTGTACTTTTCTATTAATTAATTAGGTAGATAAATAGGCATATGTATTTAATACTTCAACATTTATACAACTTAGTTAAAATTACATTTCTGAATTACTTTAGTACTTAAGGTGAGAAGGTACTGCACTTGGGATAAAATTCACTTTCTTTTAATTTTTATATTTTATTATAATGTCATCCCTCTAGATTACAAATATATAGTTAAAAAGTTCATTGGAGTATTTTATATCTAATTTGCTAATTATATTAGTGGGTGTTAAATTTTTGCGACGCCCCTTTTAGTAAGCTTTCAGAAAATCGATCATAACTTCTGTAAAACTGAACAGATAATTCTGAGCTAAGCCTTGTTTTGTAAGGAATCTTTCAAGCTTTCTGTTGAAACCACTGTAACTCCAATGTTGCTAGTTTTTATTTTGTCTTTGGCTGTGTAAGTGAACAGTTATTTGTTCTGGATAATATTTTGTACTAGTTATTGGTGAATATATGATATGGGTAGGCCAAAAACATTTGGAAAGAGAAAGTTTACAGGCAATTGTTTTACTAAACATAGAATAGTAAATGCAGAAAATATAAATGCAATAGACAATGAAACCACATGTAATATTGAGGTTAGTAGGCCCAGTTCACACAATACGTGTGCTAATCATGATAATAGTCATATACAGAAGTTGATGAGCTGCGAGTCCTGAAAGCAGATAAAATGGTTGAAGAACTGACCAAGAAGACAAGAAAAATGAAGAGGAACTTGAAAAGAACAAGGGAGAATACAAAGGGTCAAGACTAAGCAGCAGGAACGTTCTGATACATGTGAGAAGTCAGTAATCAATATATCAACTTTAAAGCTGTTTTTCTCAGTTTCTCATGTTTTCAGGTTCCGGTACACTTTTTTTTAAAAAAAACTAATCAACCAAAATATATGAATTTTTTATGTATTAAGCAGATTCATAAGAATAATAATAAGGGATTTTTCTCTGAGATTCATAATACTTGTTTAAAAAAATAAAATTATCTGAAATTACAGTGCTTTTTGTTACAAAAACTAAAAAATTATAACAAATTACCAGTACAAAATTTTCAAATAATAATAGGTATTATTAAAGATAAAGGTTTTAAGAACATGCCTGAAAATTTTCACGTACATATCAATAATAATTGCTTAGTAATGTTCACCCAAAAATCATGGAAATAGCTTTGTGGAGATAGGCAGTACCATCTCGCTTTAAACCTACATACTACATACACTTCATACGTCAATTTCTATACTTCCCTGAGTTATATTTCCAAGGAGCCATAGCCCGCCTCGGTAGCGTGGTGGTAGCATGTCTGCCTCACGTTCAAGAGGTCCCTACTTTGAATCTCGGTCAGGGTGAGTTACTTGAATAAGGTTTTTCCGGGGTTTTCCCGTGTCCTGAAAGACAAATGTCGGATAATTCTAAGCTCTAAGGAGCCTGGACTCCTTCGAGCATCATTTCACCAATTCCATTCATCGTCCGATATGACTTAACGTTGGAGGACGTAAATTACAAACAAACAAAAAGGAGCCATAGTATCGAACACCAATGGATACCAACCTATTCGGTCCTTTTTACTGCTTTCTTTCAAATATTCACGGTTTTTTTATCCTTATTTCTAATTTTCCTCAAACATCTATTTCTAAGGGAAGTTTTTTATTAAACTTCCCTTGAATTTAACTCTCAGGGTCGTGTTATCTATAATTTCATTTGCTAAACTGGACCAGCTCCTCCATTGCAATAACTTTCTCTCAAACATTTTGTTCCTTCAAATTCCAAAATTAAATGGCAATAGTTATTCAAATTCCAAATATAGAGTGGGCACTTTCCTTGCATTTCTCTTTCCCCCAAGCCTTTTAGCATTACCACCCTTGACCTAGTGCATGCAAATCCTTCCCTTACTGCTCTATCTCAAATATCGACACATTTATTTTCCCACGTCATTTTAGCTCTTAATATATAACAAGAAGATTTGGAATTAATACTACCAAAAATCTCCTGCCTATCTATATCTTCAATTACCGAGCGGGATGGCTCAGGCGGTTTAGTCTGTGGCCCGCATTCGGGAGACCCGGGTTCGATTCCCGTGGCCGACCTACAAAACCTATCGGTTTTTTCGGGGGTTTCCCGGGTCGCTAGGGGAATGCTGGATAGGTTAATTACATCCCCCAAATTTCCTGTCCTTCCATTTCATCTCTATTATCATTTCATATCATCTGTTATCTGGTGGTCTCTTTCAGGGTAGAAGTGTCGGCGGGTGTCTCGGCGGTGCATGGCAGGATGATATGCTCTGAGGAAAACTACTTCCTCCTCTGGTAGGTCGGTTGTCGTCTCCGCTCCTCTGCTGGGACTATTTCGGGACCGTCAGCCAGGGACCTTTGGGGCTTGGCTGCTGGATCACGTTGCCGTCCCGCTGTAGCGGAGCGAGTCTGTTGTCCTGGCCTGTCGGGGAAAGTCTCTATCCAAGTAAACTGTAGGGATCCTGTCCTATGTACTGTCGTGGCTCCTTGGGTGGGCCGCCCTCTGTCCCCTTCGCCTCATCCTTCCTCCCAGAGGTGCCCCCACCTGGGGGCATAGGAACAAAGTGCCCAGCATGGTGGCCTACGTACCGAATCCCCTCCGTAATGAAATCCCAATCCCAATATTTTCAATTCCAATGTAACTCTTTTCCAAAACCCTCTATCCAATGCCTGCTCAACCCTGCAGGGATCTCCACAACTTATTTCATCTAGAGCTCTACCTTGCACTTATATCGTGTATCCTCCTTATTAAGTTTTTACTGCACCTCCAGACACTGCTTTAAAATATTGCTATTTTCCAATTTCTTAATTCTATACCAGTGCTTCAATACTCTTACCATTGTGATGTCAATTAACTAAACCTGGAATCACATAACCACACGAGCACCTTCCGCGGAGCACAAATATTTCTTTATATACTTCCTCAACAACTTTGATTTAACAATTACTGGCACTTTTGGAGAGGGACTCAATGACTGACACTTTAGAAGTAAGACTGAGAGAAAGACTGGCTTAGGTATTTATACAGAATGTTTTTGCCAATCCACACGCTCTAAGTTGCGTCACTGGTGTGTGTAAAATGTGGCTCGTAGCATTTCATATCCTCTTTCTCAGACTTAGGACTGACTATGAGTTTACGTCGGTGAATATTCCAGAAAGGACAAACTTTGGATACCTTAAAGTTCCATGGACCCCAGACTCACTTGACCTTCATTCCACACATTTCATTCATTTCGTTTTTATGCACGTTTCCTAAAGCATCTAAGCTGTGATATATAGAGCACTCAACACCAGCTAACACCAAATACAATCAAGAATAGCAATCGGACACGTTAGGGGACAAATATCTTAGTGAAAATGTATACCTAATACCATCTGGGCTAAACTACTTGCTTTAATTTACTTAAATGGGCTCTTACCACAGACGTAAGACCAAAATCTGTGTTTTCATTGTACATTGCCTTGCCCCTTATTCCTTTTGACGATGTGGCAGATTGTCAACAAAGACTGCCTCCAGCACTTACACTCACGTCGTGGTGACTACAGAGTTTAGGTAATGTTTGTTGAATCACAGCTCGTGTTTTGTTTACTCAGAGTTCGTGTACAAACAGGGTTATTGCGACAATGTTCATTAAACACTGGAGAAGGTTAATTGATGGAAATTAATCATTTCTTCATACTAGCCGTATATAGGCTAAGGTGTTGGATAGATAGAGTCAACATGAAAAATTCAATGCCATGGCCGGGATTTAAACCACGGATCTCCTGGTTTTCGTCCAGTCGCTCTAACCCATTAAGCTACTATGGCCAACGTGCCGTTCTGACATTAAATTCTCCAATTGACTCATATTTTCCCGGTAAACCACTAGGGGATCTCGCATCCGAGATAGGTACACCGTTTGTGGCGACTTTCCATTGTAAGTACTTGAGTCCCAGGCTTCATTATTAAACTCTTATTATTTATGTAAGTAATCTTTATTTCTATTTCAGTTACAAATTATTATAAATTTACATATTTATCACTACACTGAGTTGCTGGTTACCCTTTGGCCCAATAGACTCAAACTCGGAGGCTGTCGAGCTAATGCGTCCCTATTGGCAACTTATCTAAAATAACTTCATCTTCATTTTCGTCATATTTACTTATCTTCCTCAACCATTTGGCTCTTACTTTGCCCAAAAAGTTCCCAATTTCAATTAAATTTGTCCTAGTCTTTACACTCATTAACTTCATTGCTTGAATTTCTTTTGGTAGCCTTGCCCATTCCTTTTTACCTATCTTCTCCCTAAGCAACCTAGTTTCTTCACATTCTAAAAGCAAATGCCATTCTTTATTCCTTTGGTGACACAATGGGCATTTCTCCAGATCCCTCCCTCTTCCCACCACCCCTGTCCTGGCCCATGCAAAGCCTTCTCTTGCTGCTTTATCACAAATATCAATGTATTTTTCCCTGTTCCACATCACTTTCATCTCTCTATAAATTTCTAGTGAGCTTTTCAAGTTGAAGCTTCCTAATATTTATTGCTTTTCAATATCTTCCATTCTTAACCTAAGTTCTTTCCAAAATCCACTTTGCAATAATTCCCTGTATTCCCACATGACACCAAACCCTATTTTTAACATCATTTCCTTTATCTTATTTAGTCATGAATCTTTCTGATTTATTCTTTTGTGTACTATCAAGCCTTGATGCAGAATATTCTGCTCATCTAAACTCGTAATTCTCACCCAATATTTTAACACCCTTTCCACCATCATCCCTCTAGTTCCCAGTCTTCCCAATTCTGCTTGCGCCACTCCATTTCGTGAAGCTCATGGTAAGCCCAAAACTTGTTTGCAAAAGTTTCTATATATCACATTCATATTTGCAACCCTCTCCTCCAAACTCCATAATCTCTACCCCACAGAGCATTTTTGCTTCTACTACGGCTGTGTAAATTCTCTCCAGCTGTTTTATTTGCATTCCTGGTAATTTTTCTAAGTATGCTTTAATAGCTTTTAATGCAATTTTACCTTTTGCCAGTGCCATTCTCTTCTACTCTTTCCAACCCCCCCCCCCTTACTGCTTAATCGTACTCTTAGATAATTAAATGTATTGACCACTTCAGTTTCTCTTCCTTTCCAGTACCATTTCTCCTCTTTTCTTAACATGAAGCTTATTATTTAAGTTAATTGACGGAAATTATTCATTTCTTAATACTAGCCGTATATAGGCTAAGGTGTTGGATAGAGTCCATTGAGCATCAAGTAGTTACAATAGTAAAGTCACCACAAACGGTGTATCTCGGATACGAGAGCCCTTAGTGTTTTACCGGGAAAATATATGAGTCAATTGGAGAATTCAATGTCAGGCCGGGACGTTGGCCATGGTAGCTCAGTGAGTTAGAGCGACTGGATGGAAACCAGGAGATCCGTGTTTCAAATCCCAGCCATGGCATTGAATTTTTCAGGTTGACACTATCTATCCAACAGAAGTATGTATGTAAAACATATTCTTTTTGGCTCAGTAGGAGAATCTGTATTTGTTAACATCCACAATAGATCAATAACTGTGAGACAAGTCACGTTTATAGTTCATATGGATATAAAAAGTTGCTGATGAAAGGTTAAAGCACGAAAGTTAAAGCACAGAGAAAATTAAAATCACAATAAAATAGGTTTTGGAATGACTAAATGGCTAGAACCTTCAGGAAAATAATTTGTTGACTTCCAGTTTTGTGAAATTAACATTAATGTTGTTTCAAACCCCAAAATGATATTATTATTGTTAACAATTTTGTATGTTCTGAATATAGAACAACTTTATAATCACATAATTCTTATATAATGATTTATTAAACAACATCTATACAAATAAAATAAAGATAAGGTTACATTGGTGTTATTTCACCAATCTTGAGTTATTGAACTTAACGAAAGAGTTCTGCTTTCGTATTCCAGAATGTGATATTTGGAGTACAGTTCTTTACATAACTTGCAGATGCAGTTGTCCCTGAAGCCGTGGTAGGTGCCACCCATAAAGATTTTTCCTTGGAAACCATTAACCATAGAATTGGCTGTATTTCCTTTCAGCCCACCTTTGAACTGCACATCCATGAAGGTTTGTTCCTCAGTAGTGTTCACAAATATTTTATAAGTGTTTGCAGAAATTGTAAGAAGCAGCTATCTCAGTCACTCTTCATCAGAACCCACTTAAATTGCCACCAAATTGCCTAATGAGATTCGAACTTTCTTTCTCTACTTACCTGTTGTAAATAGATGAAGTATTGCATTCTATCCCAAAATCTCATGTCATCTAATACATGTTTTGAAGACCCTTGAATATAACTATTGAAAACCGTCCAGGAATGTGATCAGCATGAATCAGAAACATCTAATTTCATACTAGAGTAATCAGTGTTAAAGGATGCCAGACAAATATTTTATAGAAGAGAGCATGTCTTAGATTGAGTTTTATAAGGAAATTTTATCTGTTCATTTCCTTTTTTTCTTAAAAACAACCTAACCATTTTGCAATTTGACTAAATTGCTATATGGCAGACTATTATCATGGCAAAAGAAACTATGTATAAATGGTACAACTGGTTGTTACAACTGGTAACAAATTTATACAAATGTAATAATTTGTAATTTAAAACTTCACTTATAAGAAATTATATTTTTCTTATAAATCGTCCGGGATAGCGATTTCATGTAAAACTTTTGCACATCCTCAGCCGGAAACAACAAAGCTGTCGTCATCATTACGAACGCTAGATGTTGATACGTTCTTGTTAGTACAACAAAATCTGAAGATAAAACAAATTTAAAAACAGAATCGACTGCTGGATTTTCAAAATTCATTACGCGATGTTTATTTTTTCAAAAAATATCTTTTCCCAAACCATTAAATCTATCTAACCATTTAATTGTTTTAATAATTTAAATTCTGGATTTATTTCATGGTTAAATGACCAAAAATGATCTGCTACAACCGATTTATCAGTTTGTTTATACTTAATGTTACGAAAATGTTCTTTCGTTCTGGCTTCTACATTACGTTTTGTCTTTCCAATATAAATTTTAACACAATCGAAACAATAAAATTGATATATACCAGATTTTTTATTATTAGGAATTTTATCTTTTTTTAGAGAAATGCAATAAATTTTTAATACTTTATTTATTTTGAGGAACTAAGGTTATTCCAAACTCTTTAAAAAAATTTGAAAATGTTTATTAACCCAAGGATGGTAAGTAAACTTTTTTAAAATTATAATCGTCCTTTATTTTTTAAGGTTAGAAATATCATTAACAGTTTTTTCTATTTAAATTTTTCAATTTTTTTATTTATAAAGTCTTTATTACAACCATTAATTAAAGCAGTATTACTGGTATGTTTATATTCTTTATTAAATTCATCTTTATTCAGGGGTATATATTTATTAATCTATAAATCAAACTATTGAAAACAGCAAATTTATGTGAAAAAGGGTTAAAAGTTTTATTCTTTATGTAATTATCAATGAGTAGACTTTTTATAAATACCAAAGTTTAATTTATTATCATTTCTTATTACCTTTAGATCTAGAAAACGAAGATATCCATTAATTTCAGTATCTAATGTAAATTTTATAGCTCTATTTTGCAAATTTAGTAATTTTAAAGCAACATTTATGTTTCTATCAGGATCAATAGCAAAACTATCATCAACATATCTATGCCACACTTTAAAAATTAAAGGGAATGCTTTAGTGACTTGCATTTCGAAAAATACTCATAAAAAGATCAGCAAGAAAAGGTGAAAGAGGATTACCCATTGTTAACTTATAAGATAAGTGAAGTTTTAAGTTACAAATTGTTATATTTGTATATATTTGTTTGCTTCACTGTTAATAGCTTCATATTTTACGTATTTATTGGTAACAAATATGTTTTCCCTACCATTACCTCATTCATTTTCAATCACTGTTCTTTTGTTTTCCAAAGCTAGGCAAATACAAAACTTTTAACTATCAGCTTCCAGTATGCTCTTGTATAACAAACAAAGAAACCATAACATTTGATTAAAAAGAGGTAAATAGTTTCCACAAAAAATATGAAAACAGTTGAAAGTTGGTGTAGAAAGTCTTGTGTGATTGCAGGCAACACATTTTTCTTACTTAGCATTCAAAAATATTTTGAGGAGAGAAATGAAAATTAATAATGATAATAATAATGATAATGATAATAATAATAATAATAATAATAATAATAATAATAATAATAATAATAATAATAATAATAATAATAATAATAATAATAATAATAATAATAATAATAATAATAATAATAATAATAATAATAATAATAATAATAATAATAATAATAATAATAATAATAATAATAATAATAATAATAATAATAATAATAATAATAATAATAATAATAATAATAATAATAATAATAATAATAATAATAATAATAATAATAATAATAATAATAATAATAATAATAATAATAATAATAATAATAATAATAACCTAAAATAAAAAAAAGACTCGGGACTTAAGTTCGCCTGCTGAACAAGTACAAGTTGTAACAAGCTACATCCTGATCTATTACTTTGGTAAAGTCATATGTAGAATTTCAGTGTGAGGCTGTTTTAGTGGAAGATAACATGTAGCGATAAATATAACCACACTTTTGCGAAGCTTGTGGAAATTAAGTAAAGACATAGGAGCTCAGAGTGTACTGCATGACTTAACAGAAGATTAAGTGCACTTATAACATAGCATAGTAGCATTGAACCTACTATCACTTAAGTCCACATTAGCACATGAAGATTAAAACTAAGTGGAAGTTTTGAAAATGTTTTCGAGTTTCACAGTCGCATTTATTTTGTTAGCAAAGTAAAAATAACTGTATCATACTGGCTAGATAAAGAAAGAAACTAAAGATATCAGACATGCACTTAAAATTTTATTTGAAAATTAAAAAGTATAAAACTCTTGTTACAAATAAAAAAAGATATATGGGAAATTAAGGAACATGACCTCTATTACACTCAAATTATGAATTCTTCTAAGTTTTGGCTTTTAATCAATTTTTATGATAAGCTTTTGAAGAGTCTAAATAATAGTTTATCCCATTGAGGAGCATGGCAGCTTTTAAAGAACACTTTTCACCATAGAAAAGCAAAACTTTGAGGAACAATTTTTGTAAAATAGTTGCTTTTAACTGCGCTCAAAGTAGAAACTGAAAAGGAAATGGGTTCCAATGTGTAAGAACTATGATACACTGAAGCACAAAATTAATATAATATAATTAATACAGAGACGCACCTATCGCCTCCAGTGAGTTCACCAAACCAACGTTATTAGTTGACAACAGCTGATGATGTTAGGAAGATCCTAACGAAACGCGTTCTAGGTAAATACTAGCAATAAGTGGAGCATTGAGTATTAGTTCGACTCAAAATTATATTAAGGAAATGGGTGCTGCAAAAGCAATGCTACAAAACTATACCACTGACTTAAATAGTAATTGATTCTACTGCTATGCTTATTTTATTTCTTGCTTAAACTTATCCTCTTTATATTTTGCACTTTAGCTATACTTTGTGCTTTAACTAAGATGCTTAAAGGCAAGCTTTGTATGTTATCTCTAATAGAAGATGTTAATGCACTATAGCATTTGGCAATAGGTTTCTGCATTCCCTCTAACGATACTAAATCCGAAAGGGCATGTAACGTTCCTGATATCACAAATTACATAACAAAATCACTAACCGCAAAACTACTACAACACAAAACATGTTTAGAGGTGGTCCAAATACTGAGCTCCACCAAGTTCTCTTTTTAATGTTCAAAATTTCTATTAACTCATTAGAAAAGCTAGAAATTAGAATTTTTATTGTACAAGTTGTACAGAATAAGGTTTCTTCCAAAGCTTTCCCTTATAAGACATGCTAAGTAATGCTTAGCTCAATAGACAGTAACCTCAATCATTCCATCCATTTCATTCACAGTCTCTGTAGGCTTCAGTTCTTAACTTCCTTAAATAATTAGGAAAAATGTTTAAGCAAAGTCTTTTTTAACAGTTTTAGAGCACTAAGCCATTATACATGTACATTCCAAATGTCTAACACCATTTTATTAATTTAGCCCAGCCCAAATGCACCTGCATTATCTATTCTGCAGAGAGGTATTAGGTCCATAACCAAGTTTTCCTTGTCCAACTCTGCTTCGATATTCAACTTTCATAACATAAGACAAAAAAGATGTTTCAAAAGTCAGTAGCATACAAAATGGGTAATTCCTACTTTGTTTTCTCAACACATACTGGCTGCCTTCGTGCAGCATTAAAATAAACAACATATTTCAATGCATTTTTCTCTGGACTTTGCAGATTATATAACATTTGATTGATTTTTAGAAAATTGTTATGGAAATCTTGTAAATTTAACAGAAACTAGCTGCAAAGTTCTTATTTTATTAACAAACAACTCATAATTTGCCTTGTGGTTCCAATATAGAGCATGAAAGACATAATGCTATGGGTATTAGTACATTCATAGTTAAAGTACTCTAAATTAAGTGTTCAGTTAAATTTAAAGGGAGTCGATTAATGACACTAAACAATCCCGGAACATGTTCCAAAGACTATTTGCCTCCATTGTCAACCAGACATCGACTCAAGTCTATGCTTGATCAGTCGATGTCCAGTTGACAATGGAGGTAAATAGTCTCTGAAACATGTTCCGGGAAAATTTAAAAGTAAGTGTTGTTTAGTGTCATTAATCTACTCCCTTTAAATTTAATTTATTCCAACACTGTTTTCAACACTTCCATGAAAGGAATTATAAGTGTTCAGTTATTTAAATGTGGGCTTACTCTAACTTAAAATGGATATCTTAACAGCATTTTGTTTTAAAATCTGCTAAAGGTTACCTAAAGGGTATTCTGAACTAAGGAGCAATGCCACAGTTCTTTTGCCAATAAACAGCAAGGCTTGAAAACCATAATTTGTGGACTATGACATTGAATTGACTCCAACTTCCCAAACCTCATCTTACAAAGGGCTAGTGTGAAAGAACAATTAACTTCCACTAATAAAATATGTCAATAAATTGTAAAATATACTTTAAATTCCAGGTGGATCCTAACTGCAATATTTTAAAAGAAACACATTATAATGATTTGTAATAAGCTTTTCCTGCATTTAAATTAAAACCATCACTTACGATGCAAAGAGGTATAATATACGTAACCTTATTAGAATTTCCGAGAACAGTATAAGGATTTTTATGCGTTATTTTAGTGTTCCCCATTTCTTGTACCATTACTGAGTTGAATCACAGGAATGAATCAGAAGCAGTAAAAAAATTACCTGTAAGTGTAAATGTAACAACTTTCTTCAAAGGCAATATAAGAACAATTTTTATTGAATTTTAAGCATAATGTGGGCCGCAGAGGATATATTTTACTTGCTTAACTTTTGCTAGTTTGAATTACTATTACAAATATATTATTCCACTTTGAGATGTAAATATCTGAGACAGGAAAGAATTTACACAACTTAATAGTCCCAGAGATAGAAAATAAATTAGTCAACTCATACTGTTAAGAAGATACCAAAAGCTATATCCTGCTAATATTAAATCTAAATTCGTGATCCAGTGTCCCAGAAATTTTATAGGATATGAGACTGAACTTTTTACAGAATGAGCATGCGTTCCTTCTATGTTCACTCTGTTTAATCCAATAAGTTTATGTACTCAAAGTATAAAATTGAAAGAAGCGTAGAGATAGTGAAACACTACTTAGCACAAAAGTGAATCGAGAAGATATTGACACAATACTTCACTCACACTTTTTTCACAGGACATGTTTCAAGAGCTTTTGCTCTTATCATCAGCTGGAACTCAATTAGTGCAGATTGTAGTGGTTTCCTCTTTCTCCGTATCTCCGGAGAAAGAGGAAACCACTACAATTTGCAACATCTTTGACAAGTACATCATGCCATCTATCGATGATACGGAGAGAGAGGAAACCACTACAATTTGCAACATCTTTGACAAGTGCATCATGCCATCTATCGATGATACAGAGAAAGAGGAAACCACTACAATTTGCACTAGTCGAGTTCCAGCTGATGATAAGAGCAAAAACTCTTGAAACATGTCCTGTGAAAAAAGCAGTGTGAGTGAAGCAGTGTGTCAGTAACTTCTCAATTTACTTTTGTGCTAAGTTTATGTACCTTCGTCATTACAGCACCATTTGATTAAAATTTGTCAGTAATTATTTTGTTAAAAAGCTACCAACCATTCTGAATTTGAAATGAGTTGCACTCTCTTTACACAAACATTCACATATTAAGTTTATAAAACTGGAATTTTTCCAAGATATTTGTCATCATCAGCAGTTAGGTGACTCCAGTTTTAAAAATTTAGTGTGCGACGTTTTGAGTAAAGATGGTGGGACTAATTTCAAATGCAATATGAACAAAACTTCACTGTTTTCAGTGCTTTTGTTTTAAATAGATAACCAAATGTATTATTAAGGTAGAACTGCAATATCACTTGAGGTTCTTTTCAACATCATAAATCCAATTTGTATATATTTTCATGGAAAGAAGCCATATCAGATCTCATAGATACTGCCACACTTAAAAGTAAAACCTATTTGTAGAATGACGTGCCTTCTGAAAGATAACTTACAATTTCCCTCTGTGCTCCAAAGAATGAGGAGTAATGATTTCTTTTTTCTCTGAAGTGGTGGGGAATTTTACAGTAAAGAATGGTACATGCATTTTTAAAAATATATTTACAATCTAACTGATGTGATTATAATGATAAATTATGACAAATTAAATAAGAACATTAAATAAGAACAAATTAAATGGACATGTTTCGGAGAACGGTTTGTCCAAGTAAGGATATTTTGAGTGATGTTTGCGTTTGAATTACTGACTCATTACTTTCAAAAGTTAAGACACATCACTGTTTCTAACCTTTTGCTTCAAATATTAAGAATTACTAATTAATAAGAGTGTGTAAAAGACTAAAAATATCATGCTAGATAATTTTTACCATGTGGTTTCTCCTTAAATGCAGTACAGATGTAGATTAAGTATATTGCAATTTGTAATCGAATAATGCATTTTCTTAGAACGCACTGCTTTTTGGCAGGCCTATATTTCCACAGATGTGACATTTCTTGGTAATATTTTAGAGAAACTGTATTAAGCTGAATCTGAAAAAGTTTATAGAAATAAAGAACGTTTTGACTTTCTAATATAAGGTTTTATTTAATTTCACATAATGAATGAATAGCACAAGGTTAAATTATATGCTTCAAATGCTTCTTGGACTCAATAAAAATTACTAAAATAACCACTTTCAAAATATGCTTTCAACTCACTGTTACCAAATTTCAGTGCATCTTTGCCATATTTACTTAGCAAAGAAATTAGTACATTCACTGTAGCTAATCAAAATTAATACAAATTTTAACCAGCCCCAGTCCTTTGGCATACTTTGGTACATTTTTAAAGTTCACTATATAACATTAAAAGTAAGATGAACACAGGAGCCTAAGATTCATGACAACTATGAAACTAACATTTAAATAGTCTTTACATTAAAAAATGTCATCACGTGGTAACTTTAACACATAATACACAGCTCTAGACACACATATGATTACAGACATATGCTTGTGTAAATTAAATATCCCTCCAGTCTTAACATTCTTTGGTTGTTCTTCACATGAAGCACAGTATAATAGTAATGAGCAACTCTTAGACACTGGACATCAATACTGAAAGTCAATTGAGGCAGTAAACTGAAGAGCACCACATAAATGGAAGAAAACTATATACATATATACATTTCTGTGTACCTACATAATATATAAATTAATGCTTTAGCATGACCAGTAATAAAATTTATTTCATTGGAAAAATACTTTGTTTTTAATTCCTGAGAAAAATTTAAGAGAGCGTAAAAGTTACCGACTCATTATGTCGGCAATAGTAAAACCTCTGTAGCGTTTTGTTGGTGGTTGTGGCAATGGAGGTGCAGGTACTGTTGCAGGTGCCACTGTATGGGTAGCAGATACAGTCAGTGCTTGTGATCTTACAGTAAGGTCAAGGAGTGCTTGCCCCTCACTTGAAGAGCCATCGCAATGGGTCATCTCATGCCTACGTAGATCACAGTTGCGGCGAAATAGCTTGGTACAGCTTCCACATTCATATGGTTTGTTTTCTGTATGTGTAAGCAGATGTGTTTTGAGATTGGAACGCTGGTTGAAACTTCTGCTGCACACAGGGCATTTGTGTGGTGATTCATCCATATGCAAAATCCTGTGAACTGCTAGCGTTCGAGACTGGCAGAATCCTTTACCACAATCACCACATTTGAAAGGTTTCTCTTTGGAGTGTATATACCTGCAACAAAAGATATTCAAAGCTTGAGTAAGCAAGTTTCTTTTGCAGTTCTAAACTTCTCTTTGAGTTATATAAACACAATCAATAAGTGGTTTCATTCCAACTACTATTTCAAATATAACATATATGGCAGCTAATTTTTGAGAGTTATGTTCTTTAATTAGAGGTTATTACAATATTACTTGAGCATCTAATATTACAGTGGAAGTTAGGTCTTCATCTATATTTTCTGTCATGGGGTCAGTTCAAAGAAATGCCTTTAGGATACATTGTCTAGAGCCCCAACGAAAGAAAAATTCCATTGGCAGGAAATACTCCTGACACATCACTAAGACCTACAGCTTACTCCGAGTGATAACACTCATGTATTCAGTATGTGCATTCACAGAGAAGTAGCATTATTAGTGTTGGGTAATACAAAAAGGAGGGGAATAATAACAGAAAGAATACTGAAATTCTGGTATAAGTGTATTAAAGGGCAGAAAGGAGAATTATTGAATCTGTGCATGAAGCAACAGAAAAGCATTAAGAACACAAATAGTTGGTGGTCAGAATTGGAAAGATAGGCATGGGAGATTTATGGAGAGCAGAGGAGTCAAATCACAGCGGTTTTTGGAAGGAAGTGAGAACCAGGGTACAAGAGAGATATGCAGGTGATATGGGAAAGTATAGAAGAAAAGAAATCTTTGAAATTTTATAAGCAATTAAAAATAGAATGGACTAAGGAAGAATATATAGATCAATGTGACAAAACTGGAAGAGAAGGCATAGCATGGATGAGAGTAGGAATAATATATCTAAAAGGGTTGCAAAGTACTGAGGTAGGGATGTCTGAATTTTGTAAAGGTGAAGAGAGCACTGTTCATTACCTGATAGAATGTAAGGAGTTAACAAATTGCAGGAGAAAAATATGGGATAAATAGTGGGACAGCGTGAACAAAGACGTAGTAGCATTGCGTATGTTAACAGAGATGGGTGAAAAGAAAAATAGATGTATAGGAGAAGTTTTATACAGATTAAGAGAAAAGTGTATTAGGGTAAAAGAAGCAAAGGTTACCAAGCTGCTCAGGAAAACCAAAGGCTTATGGCCAGGGGACCTGAGTTAGCGAGTAAATCTTAGGGTCAGCAATTTCATGTATTTCTACAGGATGTATAATAGTGCTTGTTTGATGTCAAAGTCATTGTTGTGTAAATGTAATGGAAACTGTACAAATAAATATCATATCATATCATGCGCATTCACAGATTGTATGCTAAGCAATATACATGCAAGTTTATCATAGCATTTACACGGTATCTCTTTGTATCTGTACATAATAAGAAGTAGACATCCAGACAATAGAAATTGTAAGCCAAAATAACTAAGTACAGCTATGTTTGTTAAGTTGTATGCCATAAGAACTATTCTGCTGATCTTAATTTTTAAATTAAACTATTGTTACTATTGAATTTATATCATTTAAAAATCTTGAAAGTTCATTACTGTTAAAAATTATTCTGAGATATATTTTTAGACCATTAATACCTAAAGTAATTTGGTTAAGATATTTACCCAAGCAAACTTCAAAAATATGTCCTGTAGTTTTTGCATTCAACCTAATATCGCACCAAAGTATGTTGGATTAAAATCATATTTATGTAATTAATGGGAAGAAGTTCAAGCATTGTGTTACTTTTCCTTATGTTGCAAGAGTTAAATAGATCTGAATTGCCATGAAGTATCTATTATTTGCTGAATGGATATTAGGGGTAAAATCATTTGAATACACATTATTAATTTTTTTTTTTTTTTTGGTTAATGCTTAATGTTCATAAGAACTCTTATATTCATGCATTGAACAATAACGCTAAAGCAATCACATGTGAATTTTAGAATTATGCATATAGTTAATAATTGGTTATTACTGACAATAAAGGAGTGACGCTGCTAGATTGAATGATGCACAAGCCCTTAAAATGTTGTGACATTTATGGAGAATTTGCAGCGAACAGCATCTGCACAAAGAATATTCTAGGAAGTCAAATTCTTTCCCCAGGAAATCACTTCCATATAATAATACCAAAATCAACTAGGATAAATTTTTGAAAATTTATTTTTTCAGAATAGAGCAGATCTCTGAAACATGGTAATGTGCATATAATTAATTCTCTGTTTATCACTTCCAACAGCTGAATTAGCAAAGCTCAACCTTGGAAAAGCTTCATGAAAGTTTTGAATGTATTACAATAATTAAGACCACAGACATTAATAATAAAAAATAAAAGTTTTAACCCATTTTACATAAATTTTCTGTTTTAAATAGTTTGATTTATAGATTAATAAATATACTCCTAATAAACCTGAATTTAATAAAGAATATAAACATATTATTAATACTGCTTTACTTAATGGTTTTAATAAATACTTTATAAATAAAAAAAATTGAAAAGTTAAAATATCAAAAAACCGTTAATGATATTTCTACCCTTAGGAAAATAAAAGACGATTATAGTTTTAAAAAATTTACTTACCATCCTTGGGTTAATAAACATTTTCAAATTTTTTTTAAAGAGTTGGTATAACTTTAGTCCCTCGAAATAAATATATTATTAAAAACTTATTGCATTTCTCTAAAAAAGATAAAATTCCTAATAATAAAAAATCTTTTATTTATCAGTTTAATTGTTTCGATTCTGATAAAGTTTATATTGGAAAGACAAAACATAATTTAGAAACAAGAACGAAAGATCATTTTCGTAACATTAAGTATAAACAAACTGATAAATCGGCAGTAGCAGATCATTTTTGGTCATTTAACCATGAAATAAATCCAGAAGTTAAATTATTAAAACAATTAAATGGTCCGATAGATTTAATGGTTTGGGAAAATATATTTATTTTAAAAAACAAACATCGCGTAATGAATTTTGAAATACCGGCAGTCGATTCTGTTTTTAAATTTGTTTTATTTTCAGATGTTGGTAGTACTAATAAGAACATATTAACATCTAGCGTTAGTAACGATGACGACAGCTTTGTTGTTTCCGGCTGAGGATGTGTAAAAGTTTTACATGAAATCGCGATCCCGGACAATTTATAAGTAAAGTGTCATCATTTCTTATAAGATAAGTGAAGTTTTAAGTTACAAATTGTTATATTTGTATATATTTGTTTGCTTCACTATTAATAGCTTCATATTTTACGTGTTTGTTATAAGCTCTTGATAAATCGGTATGCCAAGACATCATTCCCATCTAAGCCCTCTTTTGGTTCTAAGTGATACACATTTGGAATTGATACCTTTAGAATTTTAGATAAGATTAGTTTAATTTTTATTATATGTAGTTTTGGAATTCAGTATGCTGTGAAATTTGTGATCCGTATTATTACCCACTTCTATCAGCATATTTCACTTATTCCAAAAAGCAAAGTGATAAAATCTTCAAACTTTAAGATTGTTATCCTTCAGATTATCAAAATTCTATTAGAGAAGTACCCATAAAAAGTGTGCCACTGTACCTGTGATCACGAAGATGATCTTGTCTCCTGAATGCCTTTCCACAGATGTCACAGGAATATGGCCTCTCATCGGTGTGTGTCCTCTCGTGTATCAGCAGGTTGTATGACTTGGTGAACTGTCGACTGCAGAATTTACAGATGAACTGCTTCTTTGGGCGCATTCCAGAGGCTCTCACTGAACCTAGGCCACCTCCAGGCCTTCCAGGAGCGCCAGCAGCTTTTACTTGGGTAATTTGTTCCCTGCTTATCAAGCGTATGTGCGATGCTAATGTGGAAGGGGAACCATGCACATGCCCTTGTGGACCTCCGTTGTAGCACTGCCCTGTTGCAGCCACTTGACTGTACAATGCTGAACTCAACCATTGATTTACTAAGAAGGCTGGATACCCCTCTCCGGAACACTGGAAACCCATTCCGTTAAGATTTTGTGGACCATCTACCATTCTGGGTAGAATATTTGGCATCTTCTTCAGTGAATAATCCTTTGCCATTTCAGGAACATGGAAGAAAGGTTTGAATGCTGATGCAGGCCCATTGCACATCATGGGAGACCAGTTCATAGGCGGTCCCCTTTCATCTGGATCACCGTTCTCCTCCAAGTCTGCTCGGTTGTTACTCTGACTTTGGTTTGGTGTGTGAGGTGGAGTTAATATGTGTGTTGAATTCTCGTCTTCCTTGATCGCCGTTGATAAACCTGTAAACAGAAAATAATCATGAAAATTAATACTTTAGACAAATGAAAGGAGGATCGATAAAATACCCTCACCAAACTTCGGTAATTGATGGAAGATGACAATGTTAACCCAGCTGTTCACCTTAGTTTGCGGAGACAAAGTGCGCCAATAATGCAAGACTAGCCTGCACGACCGACAAAGCTCTCCGTCCATCTGTCTAATAGCATAGTTATTGAACTATTAGATATTCTGATGAATTTCTATTGTTTTGTAAATAATCCATATTAATATATATCTCACTGCTACAATGAGACCAAAATCGCTTTTAGGTATATCTTCGTAAATCTCTATGCTACAATGTGATTTTTAAAAGAAGATACGTGAAGGTCATCAGGCAAGGGACGCGAAGGTCGTTGCTATGGTAACGTAATCAAAGGTTTCCAGATTGGATACACTGGTGAATCACATATTCCTCAGTGATCGCTAGTTGTATGCAGGAAACAGAGTTTGCCTAGTTGCTCTGTGTATTGTTAGCCTACTTTGTTAAAACACAATTAAAATACGTTTTTATGGAAGCAAGACGTAGTGGTGGTAGGATTAGAGGTGGACCGAGGAATCGCGGTCCAAGGCAAAGATCAGCTTACGGTCGGGTTGTTACATTGCACAGCCAAGTTAGAGGATTTGTCTGTTCTCTTAGAGAATTCTTCCAACAGGAAGATGAGAGTTTGCTCCTTATCAATGAACAGTTTATTCCTTTTATCCAAAAGCGACAGTCCCTTGTCAGTAGATATGCTTGCTCGTAAAAGAATTCCTGTGGGTCAAAATTCCGGCATATCGGCGGCGTTGATATGAACATGTCAATTAACAAAGTCGTTAATAATAGTATATTGTGATTCTAATGTATACGGAACGAGGAAAGGTATGAAAAAACAAGGCACTTGCACCGAGTTTTTTCAATTTTCGAGATTCCAGTATGTACTTGCCACATGTATTGCACATTATTTTTTGCACTATGTGTATTTATATCAATTTGAATTTTAGTAGTTGAGATATTAGCTGAAATATTAATAAACATAATTGAAGATAATTATTATATTTTAGAACGTGTATGGCGTATATGTGTTTCTGTGGAGAAATACCGCAGTGTGCGGGAATGTCAATTTACGATGCATAGCAACAATAACGGTAAGTATGGAATATCAGTTCCATAGTGCAAACAATTATTTAAAAGAACTCACACATGTGAATGTGGCCCTCCCCGGTAGCGTGTCTGCCTCACGTTCAAGAGGTCCCGAGTTCGAATCTCCGTCAGGGTGAGGGTTTTTTTTTTTAATTTTACATCCTCCAACGTTAAGTCATATCGGACGATGGATGATATGGATGAAATGATGCTCAAATGTGTCCAGGGTCCATGGAGCTTAGAGCTACCCGACATTCGTCTTTCGGGATAAGGGAAACCCCCGGAAAAAACCTTATGGAGGTAGCTCACCCTGACCGAGATTCAAACTCGGGACCTCTTGAACGCGAGGCAGACACGTTACCATCTACGCTAAGAATACCAAGCTGGCATGTTGCCAGGGTAGCTCAATTTTTAAGGGCAACCCGACGGATCCGGGAGATGCTCGGTTCAAATCCCGGCTATGGCATTGCATTTTTCAGTCTGATTCTACCTAAATTCTACTTTTTTTAGTTAAGCCGTTCACAGATACGTACACACTGACACGGACCTATTTCTAATAGTACTTTATTTCGATACAAGGGACCTCACAACGTGAAGCATTTCCATCTCGATATGAATTTCGTATAAAATGCAATACCTAGTTACTACGAAAGCCAACATTTTGCCTTGAAATGGCTTATCGTTACAGGGATTGAATGTTTTTTTCCCCGAGTGTAAGTATAACACGTTTAGGGTCGAGTGGAGGTCATTAAACAGCTCCCATTGGCCCATCTGTTTGTGTTCCCGTTTTAACAGCTCCACTTCCAGATCATTGTTGGTCAGTGAAGCGAGATAATTCACAGCCTCAGGGAAAGCCTGCAATGTGTTGCATTATTTGCCAGATCACTTACCCCAGCAGGAGGCCCTTATATGTACTAGCTCGTCTTTTGCTGCTGCTAATGGATACACCACAGTGATTGGTTTACAAAAACCCTAGCAGCTGCCTTGTATTCTATCACATAAGTGTTACCACGGCACGGTCTTATCTCCAGTATCTGCTGCTAACCGCTCCGGTGGTGAACTATGGGCGGGTGTGAGAATAAACAACTCTTCCACCAATCAGGTAACTAACACCACTCCATCCAAGTATCTCTGCCTCTCTCTTTCTCATCTCACATATGTTTAAAACAGGGTCGAGACAGCTTATAAACTATTTGAAGCGAGCTGCCGATTGTTCCAGGATGTAGAATTAAGTTGCTGATCAACTGAAGTATTGTGACGTATCAGTACTTAACAATTTAAAACTATTTCCGCAATAACAATGCGAAGGGACTCGCCAAAATGTTAATCAGAGAATTCTCTAGCAACGACCGCCAAGTACGTATAACCTGAGCACAGTCCTTAGGTACTATGGAGTACCGACAATTATCCCTCACAGTAAAACACTTCTGTAAAGGTAAAGACGCCAATTTAAGAAATAAACCCTCTTTTATCTATAGGAGTGTAATATATATCATGACACCATACGAGTTCCTACATTACATTGCTCGTTTTGTGGCTTCTTCTTCGTATCTGAAAATTCGTTACTCTGTGACTTGCTAAATTCTAGGAATATATTTTACTTTTCTAATTTTCAAAACTGGGCTAGTTGTATTTCCGACGTACCTAACTGATATCCAGGTGCGTGGCGTGTTGAACTTTTTTTTTTTTTTTTTTCGACATCATTTCACTGGAACCCTTACTGCCTTAACTGATTGCTTTTCCTTGGGGGGACGTATGCAAATATTCAGGGTCTTACATAAATAGCCATAACATCCAAAGTTTTCAAGTTAGAGAAGTGAAACTTAGTATACTCATTTAAGATAATACAGTTAATATGCACAATTTTTTCACAAGTTTCCATTTTTTATAACTAATGCTACATATTTTGTTCTATATGCAGAGATATTTACAAACTTAAGCCCATTTTTTTTTCAAAATGCACATGTTATCTTTCTGAAAAATGGTATGTTATTTTAAAACAACTAAAACGAATTTGTTGGATTTAGATTTCTTATTGAAGCTGTATAGAATTTTTAAAAAATGTTCATCATATGCACCCTTTAAAAATTAAAATAATTTCATATATTTTGTATCGGCACATTCCATTTGGAGCTTCATATTAAATTCTAGAACCAACAAAATGCTCATTGTGGCATAAAAAAGCTGTGTGCTAAATTGCATCACTGTAGATGAAGTTGTTTGAGAGAAAAATGGGTTGAAGTTGTAGAAAATGCAAGTTACGGGGAAAGGCAATTAAAAATACAATAAGTATTATTCAGTTTGCCTTTTAATTTTAAGTCAGCACTTCCCATATCCATAGTCTGTATCCTCTTCTGTCTTGTTTTTTTCTGCATTAATGTTATAGCTCTTTCTGCACCAGCGATGCGAATGTTGTCGATACTCTGCAAAATTGTTTCCATAAACACACCAGGTTGATACCCCAACTGGTGCATAACTTTCTTTCTGCCAACATTCCCATCATTAAACACTATTGCAGCATCAAATGTAGTCACCACTATGGAAGACACAAATGATGTTTTGGGACACCTTTTCCGTATCTAACTGTTGAGGCTTTTATTTGGGTTTTGTGTCTATGCTACTATGCAACACTAAGACATTTAATTTTTTAAAGGTACATACAGACCACGTACAGTCATAGTATTTTGGTGTTTGATAGCTAATACTATATACTATTTTACAAAACAATAAAAAAGAGTTAGATTTTCTGAACATTTTGTCGTACGTCCCCCGTTAACAGTAAGCCCGCTAATTACGTTTTTTTAATACAGAATCTTACATTATGGTTCCTACATTACGTATTTATTTTATGAAGGGGTTATTATTTATTGCAACTATATATGTGTCTCCCTATTATTTATTTATAAAATTATTTTAGTTATATGGTATTAAGTACCCCCAAAACATTTATGTTAATATAACAAAATGTATGTAAGGAGAAAAAGCATGTTTCAAAAGGTGGCTTAAGTTATATACAAGTTGAAGAGAACTTTCAAATGTAATATTTAGAAAATCTGCATTAAAAAGTTATTTTCTGTTCCGCATAAAGAAAATCGCCAAAACTTATATTATTTGTTATACATTTGTATTTTCTATCATCTTAGTAATTAAGCAACTAACAGTAGTAAAATATCTTCATAATGGGCTAGGACAGAGGCTGTGAAATTGTAAAGGTTATGAAAAAAGGGGGGGTTGGAAAAATGCTCACTTTGCTATCTACTGGTAGAATGCAAGGAAACTAAAGTGCTTAGAGAGGAATCAGAAATGAAAAAGTGATACAATGTACCAAAACAAATTATGGAACAAAAGATTAATGTAAGTGTGTAGCAGTTATTTTAGATATTTCATGTTTTGTTAGGAATAGTCAAAGAGATTAGTATTTGTAATAAAATAAAGAAGTAATGTAAAGCAGGTAATGGTGTAACCCTGACAACGTAACGTGATAAGTTGTTGAATATTTTAAAATATTTTGTTTTTCTGCTTATGAAAATCTTAGGGGTAAGACGTGAATTTGTCTCTCCGAGTTTGTGCAGAAACAATTTTGTGTGTACATCAAAGATGTATAAGTAGCGTGTGAGTAAGAGAAGAAATAGTTCATCGTGACATCTACCGCTGTTTGTAAAAACACTACACTAATAATATTTGGAATTGTATCAAAGAATTTAAACATGTTTATGAGGAATTAAATTCCCATCTTTGAACAAGAAAAGGATTATTCATTCTTCAAAAGTTGAAATACTTTATCAGTCTCGTTACCACGACCCTGGGCGGGTGGGGGGGGGGGAAACAACTCATCGCTCAAGAATTACAGATGCGCCTAATTATCCAGAGTTGCAGGAGAAACTTCTAGATATCTTCAAGATCGTCACCAAAGGTGTGAAATTAATCTGCATCTACCATCATCCCAAATAATCATGCTTCAAGATGGTGCCACAACGTGTTGCATCGTCATAGAGTCTTCAAACACCATCGCATGAGCAGAAAATTTCGCTTCAAGATGATCTCCACAACGTGAGGCTTTTAGAACACCGTCATCGTCCACAGTTTATCGCAATAGAATTCGCTTCAAGTTCAAGCAAAGCTCAACTAACTAAGAACCAAATGGCTCATAAAAGTAGCAAATAAAATAGAAAATACATAAGAATTACGTACCATTTGAGAGTAGGTAATTTAAAAGTCAAAGCAGCGTCGAAAGGACTTCTGTTTTGAGTCTATAGGGCACCTAGCTGTCTACTACTTGTAAACTCGTCAAATAGGGTAATTACTATAAAATTATTTTATGTACCTGTATAACACTGTAATTAAGGTAATGTCTAAGGTAGCAGAATAGCCATAGGATGGAGAATGACTAAGCATTAGAGGTGAATAATGCTGAATAAATGGCTGTCATAGGCATTTAATATTGTGTCAAAAACAAAATTAAAGAAGGATATAGTACATATGTGATATACCTACATGTAAAAGGCCCACCTCGGTAGCGTGTCTGCCTCACGTTCAAGAGGTCCCGAGTTCGAATCTCGGTCAGGGTGAGTTACATGGATAAGGATTTTTCCGGGGTTTTCCCTTATCCTGAAATACGAATGTCGGCTAACTCTAAGCTCCATAGATTCCGGGCTCATTTTAGCACCATTTCACCCATTTCATTCATCGTCCGATATGACTTCACGCTGGAGGACGTAAATTACAAAAAAAAAAAAAAAAAATGTAAAATATGTCCACATTATTAGAGAAGGCTAAATGATAATGAGTTGCCCATATTAACGAGGGTAGCCAGGGGCGTCTTTTCAGAGGGGGAGGGAGTGTGAATGCAACTGGCTATCATTTCTCGACCAAAACAAATATTACTTTAAACACAAATACTTTAAGTGAAGGAAATAAAACAAGATTTTCTTTTAGGATAAATGTGTCTTTAAAACTCGCATGAAAATTCGGAAGATTGTTTCATCCTGATCTAGACAGAAATTTAAATGACGCTGCTGAGGGTGGCGTGTCGGCGTCAGGTAGAAGGGCGCTGTGCTAAGCTATTGTTCGAAAATGGGGAAATGGTAGCTTGACCCCTGCTATGGACAAGTATACCTATGTGCAGTCATTCTTTAAGGGTACAGAAGGCAAAAGAAAAGGGACCCCACACATAACACTCCAGCGGTCTCTTTTTCTTTCTTTCTTTTCTTTTTTTCTTTTTTTTAATGTAAGTCCTCCAGTGCTAAGTCATATCGGACGACGAAAGAAATGGGTGAAATTAGTTCATAGAGGGTTCATAGAGCTTAGGTTTGCCAAATATTCATCTTCCAGGATATGGCAAAACCCCGAAAAAATCCTGATCCAGACAACCCACCCTTACCGAGATTTGAACTCGGGAGCTCTTGTATGTGAGGAATATACAAAAAGAACGGTATACGTAAGGATTGAACCTCGATACTCGGTGGTGTGGAAGTGTGTAGTACTTTAGCATAAACTTTATATATGTTTATATTGCATTCTTGAACGTTATTAGCTTTAACTCCATGCTAGATATAACATTAAGGTAATAGAAACGCCATATTACCTCACACATGCCCCCTTGAACTGCGTAACCTGAGAGCGAACAAATTTAACATTACTAATCTCTTATCTGAATTAATATAATATATTATAAAAAACAATGTGGGAAGGAGTAACATGCAGCGTTAACTAAGTTATGAATGAAACTGATTTAGCCAACTCACTAAACAATAACAAAGCAGCGTGTAAGATATGCAGAAAAACACTTACACGCAATTCTAAGTTACCTACATAGTGCAAGTTTACAGAAGCACGTTTCATTCATATATTGAGAGAAGTTTATGGAACGTCTTTACTCCGTCCCATCACCAGGACAAGACTTCTCTGCAATGGACATCATGTTAATTATTTGTCGTAGTAATTGAATAATTTCAACATTGTGCAAACTAAGTATACAGAGGGGAAGCAGAGGACTAAAGTCGCAGACGCCGACAAACCTTTGATCTACATCCTGCATAATATCCTTTCAACCCTCCCACTGTAAACCACCCCATCTGGCAAACAATTAATTCAGCATTTTCATTCCTGCAAACACAATGAAGTTTCCATTCATCTGTTTCAAATTTTTACCATGAATGAGTAGAGCCAGACTGAAAAATGCAATGCCACAGCCGGGATTTGAACCACGGATCTCCCGGTCTCCGTGCGGTTGCTCTAAACCACTGAGCTACTATGGCCAACATGCCGACATGACATTTAATTCTCCAGCTGACTCATATGTTTCCCGGTAGACCACTAGGGGTTCTCATAAGCTATGAGACACGCGCCTTTTGTGGCGACTTACTATGCTGTAAGTACCTAAGTCTAGGTTTTATAGTTAAACCACTATGTTATTCAGGTAAACTGATGGAAATAATCATTTCTTCCACACTAGCCGTGTGTAGGACACACTATGAAAGGGTCGAGCCGGACTGAAAAACTCAATGTCATAGACGGGATTTGAACCACGGATCTCGCGCTCTCTGTGCGGTTGCTCTAAACGAGTCAGTTGGAGAATTTAATGTCATGTCGACATGTTGGCCACAGTAGCTCAGTGGTTTAGAGAAACCGCACGGAGAACGGGAGATCCGTGGTTCAGATCCCGGCTATGGCATTGAATTTTTCAGCCTGGCTCTACTCACTCACACCTTAGCCTACACACGGCTGCTGTGGAAGAAATGATTATTTCCCTTTTTACCATGAGTTCTTAAAAGGCCAGCAAAGAGAGCTAAGAATAAACCTTTTATTTGGAACTCAACATCATGCTTTTATTTTCAAAATATATTTATATTCTTTGTTTAAGTTTCAGATTTTTTGTTGACTTCCTATTCAAAGTTTCAACAGCGTCACTTAAATCATCACGTGACAGTATTCCAAGAGCACAAAGTGTAATAAATAATAATAATAATAATAATAATAATAATAATAACAATAATAATAATAATAATAATAATAATAATAATAATAATAATAATAATAATAATAATAATAATAATAATAATAATAATAATAATAATAATAATAATAATAATAATAATAATAATAATAATAATAATAATAATAATAATAATAATAATAATAATAATAATAATAATAATAATAATAATAATAATAATAATAATAATAATAATAATAATAATAATAATAATAATAATAATAATAATAATAATAATAATAATAATAATAATAATAATAATAATAATAATAATAATAATAATAATAATAATAATAATAATAATAATAATAATAATAATAATAATAATAATAATAATAATAATAATAATAATAATAATAATAATAATAATAATAATAATAATAATAATAATAATAATAATAATAATAATAATAATTAATAATAATAATAATAATAATAATAATAATAATAATAATAATAATAATAATAATAATAATAATAATAATAATAATAATAATAATAATAATAATAATAATAATAATAATAATAATAATAATAATCATAATCCTTGGTCGGGAACCAGAGCTTAACGCTTCAGCTCATTGCAGCACTCACGGCGCAAGACAAGGGTAGGTATTAAAAATGAAAAAAGAATACACACATTTATGTCTGGTTCTTTTCTTTTTTTTTTTCTTTTTTTATATAATTTACGTTGTCCAACATTAAATCATATAGGATGATGAATGATATGGGTGAAAGCCCATGGTCCATAGAGCCAACAGTTACCAGACAATCATCTTTTAGTATAAGGGAAAACCTCACGAAAACCTCATTCAGATAATTCACCCTGACCAAGATTTAAACTCGAGACTACTTGAATGTATGTGTAACTTTAAGGTTTCCCAGCCATTGATGCTATAATTAAAACCAATAATACAGATATTTATTTTAAATGAATTATAGCCTTTAACGAGATGTATGACTGGGTTAAACTTTTTTTCAAAATCTCTCTGTTGCTTTAGTCTACTGCAGGTATCCTTAGGAACCTATATCTTCCTACAATGAATAAGTAAATGTAACTGTTCCTATAGCAAAATGTGGAAAATCAAAAGGAATTATGCAGATATCTGGTTAGATAAGTAAGCCGAAAAATAAGATTTTGTAAAAACGATTTAGAACCTATAGGTATAAACTGATAGACAGTGGTTAAAATCAGTCCCATGCAAATATTTAAAAAATATGTTCACTTTTATGATTTAAAAAAGTGTATATATTCTACGAAATGTCATTTACTTCATTTACATTCTCGTTATAAACAATTTTGATTACTAACGGATCAAAATCCATTAGCTCAGGATGAAAACAATTTTATTTTTAATCTACTAAACTTTCCTTTCAAAAATTATTTAAGTTGTATTAAGTACAAGATTTCAGTTCTCTTGTAGTTTCCGAAAAAAATGTGCAGAAGTATGCAAAAATTAATTTTAAAATGTACCATGAAATCCTTTAAAATATACCATTAAAAGCAAATGTTCCAAACGTTCAAAAAGCATATATATTTTTTGCAAAGAAAACACTAATTCTTGGTAAAAATTAAAAAGAAAATCGCTAAGACCTTAAGCTACATATGTTCTTAAAATAGTGTACACATGGTATACTTAATTAAACAGAAAATTGCAAGAATAGAAGACGGTTTATTATTTTATATACTTACTAGGTTTACAAGTGGATTTTGGAAAGAAGTTAGGTTAAGAACGGAAGATACTGAAAGGCAAGGAAGCTTCAATTTGAAAAGCACACTGGAAGTTTATAGAGAGATTACAATGGTCTGAAACACAGAAAAATACATTGATTTTGTAAGAAAGCAGCAAGAGAAGGGCCCGCCTCGGTAGCGTAGATGGTAGCGTGTCTGCCTCACGTTCAAGAGGTCCCGAGTTCGAATCTTGGTCAGGGTGAGTTACCTGGATAAGGTTTTTCCGGAGTTTTCCCTTATCCTGAAAGATGAATGTCGGGTGAATCTAATATCTATGGACCCTGGGCTCATTTGAGCATCATTTCACCCATTTCCATTCATCGTCCGATATGACTCAACGTTGGAGGACGTAAATTGCAAAGGAAAAAAAAAGCAAGAGAAGGCTTTGCATGGGCCAGAACAGGGCTGGTGAAATTGAAGAGTTTGGGAAGGGGGAGGAACCTGGAAAAAATACCCATTGTGTCACCAAAGGGATAAAGGATGGCATATACTTTTAGAATGTGAAGAAACTAGGTTGCTTAGGGAGAAGATAGGGGAAAGAATAGGGAAAATTACCAAAAGAAATTCAAGCAATTAAGTTAATGAGTGTAAAAAATAGGAAAAATTTAATTGAAATTGGGAAATTTTGGGGCAAAGTAAGAGCCAAATGTTTGAGGAACATACGTAAACACGACGGAAATGAAGATGAAATTTTTAGATAAGAGGCAAATAGGGACACATTAGCTCAACAACCTCAGAGTTTGAGTCTATTGGGCCCAAGGGTAACCAGCAATTCTGTGTAGTAATAAACATGGAAATGTATACTAATTTGTAAATGAATGGTAATAAATATTATTATTAGACCTACTAAGTTTACGTGGTTATTTAAGTCGATCTGAACACTTTTTCTACTTTGAGATCTACTAGAATTTCTATAATACTTACCTTAATTAAACCAAGACAGCATTTAAATAATTTTAATTTCGCAAGATATAGCCCAAATTTCCCTATCTGCTGGACGTTATCCAAATAAAGAAACAAGTTCTACTTGCCTTTAATAGTTTAAGTACGATTTTGGATGATCCGCGTTTATATGCATAGATTCGAATCGAAACTCGATCCGATGTCCTTTCCAAGTAAATCGAATGTAGTATCTAGTTCTAACTAAATCCCAATGAATATAGAAAGTGGACTCGTCGAGTTCAGTACACCATACATATCACCACTATCTCTAAACACATTCACCTGCATACTTCTAGACTTTGTACAGGATAGTACAAGAGTCTTAAAAGAAGATTCTCTGCCCCAGCCAGGAATCGAATCCAGAACCTCTGAATTGAGAAGACAGACGCTGACTATATAGCCTGTCTCCGAATAGTTACATTACATATGATGTAGGAGACGGACAAAGCAATAAACATCCTTTAGCATATCTACAGTATTTCTGCTAGATTTACGAAAGTAGCTTTTGGAGAACGATAAAGGGACTTGTGAAACGGGTGCAGAAATTTAATGTGAGGCACGATGTCGATTACTAGTCATGTTACTTTGTTTTAGTGAATAGTTGTCCAAATTAGTGACAGGTTAGTAATGGATGTACTGCATTTTTTGGTGTCATTTATAGCTAAAGGTCGTTTCGTAGATTTCGTGAGATCTGCTCAAGCATTATTACTACCACAAGATAATTCACTTCGCACTGCAATTTCATAATTATTGACCAAACCTTTAGTGGCCTGAAAACATTGAAACTATGTGTAGGTACAATTGGCATCATAGAATAGAGATTTGGACTAAATAATATTCAACTTAACATTGCATCCCTTCAAAAACAGACCTTCCACTAACAACTGGGGTATTAATTATTCAGTTTTATGTATAATACAATATCTATTCATATATTTGTACAAATGAACTTCAAAGTCTGTTATATCAACCAGGCTTAAGTAACCACACTAAAT
This sequence comes from Mantis religiosa, assembly GCA_030765055.1. Taxonomy (NCBI): domain Eukaryota; kingdom Metazoa; phylum Arthropoda; class Insecta; order Mantodea; family Mantidae; genus Mantis; species Mantis religiosa. The sequence goes on from CM060948.1 coordinate 33,215,625, forward strand.
TATTGCAAATTTTGCTGTGGGTACATATTATTCATGCTAAAATGGGAGAGTTTATTGGAGGGATACATTCCAATATTAAAGGTAGGTTTTTTGGGGGGTAAATTTTAACAATTTGAGTATAATGTGTTATCTTACAGATACAATATAAAAATCCTAATAAGCGAATTAGCAACAAACTCAAATGCCTACGTAATGATTACTTTGGTGCCAAACTTTGCAGTATCTTATTATTAATTTTTAATATAGCTGAACCTTTCCATAGTAATAATATATTATAATATAGCTAACCACCTTTCTTCCCTATACTTATTGTTGCGAAATACGACAAAAGAACGTGGTGACGTCATAGTTTTGTCCTGATCTACATGAACATAGCAGTTCGTGGCTCGTTTATTTCATCTTGAAAGAAAATTAACATTTCGAGTTAAATTTGACATACATTCTTAATTTAAGTATGAAAAATAAAACAGCTAAATTAAAAAGCAAATTAAATAACTTACGTTTGAAACAATATAAATTAAACCCAGTTATTAAAAATAATAAAAATAATGTTAATTTATCAAATTGTAACCTTAATGAAAGAGTTAAATTTTTTTAAATCAAGGTTTAAAAACGTATGTAGATTTTTCAGACAATATAGATGATCATATTGCGGATATAGAAATTGCTAGTCAAGATTCAAGTGAAAATAATAAATCGCTGATTAAATTAAAATGTGGCAAAATATTACAAAATTTGGATAAATACCATCCTAAGAGAAATAATAAACAGATTATTAAATCATTAAATAAAAAATATTTAATTCTTACTAAAGCGGATAAGGGTAATAGGATTGTAATTTTAGATAAATCTGATTACAAAAATAGAGTAGAACTTATATTTCAATGCGAAGATTTCATAAAAATTAATAAAGATCCGTTAAGATCTTGTATTTCAAATTTTAATAAAATACTTAATGAAGTGAAAGTTATATCAAATAAAGAAAAACATTTTTTAAAAGTTGGTAATCCTGTTTTACTTAGAATTTATGCCCTTCCTAAAATTCATAAACCTGGAAATACAATGAGACCTATTGTAAATTGTATAAATTCACCAACTTACAATTTAGCTAAATGGTTACAAATAAATTTAGTAATTTTGATAAATTTGAGAGTTTAAGAATTAAAAATTCTTTTGAACTAGTAAAAAAGATTGACAGTGTTGTATTATCTAGGACTGATAAACTTGTCTCTTTTGATGTATCTGCCTTATTTCTTAGTATTCCCAGAGAAAAACTTTTGATTTATTTAAAAATTGGTTGAATTCAATAAATTTACAAGAGGACTTGATAGTTAATTTTGTTAAACTTACTGAATTTTGTTTAGATCAAATTTTTTTCACTTTTAATGGTGAATTATTTCAACAAACTTCTGGCTTAGCAATGTGTAATCCTCTTTCACCTTTTCTTGCTGATCTTTTTATGAGGGTTTTTTTTTTTTTTTTTTTTCGAAATGCAAGTCACTAAAGCATTCCCTTTGATTTTTGCCATACATTGTTAAATATGAGGAATAATTTCTTAATTATTTTCATCAATTTACTGAAATGCTTTCACATTCAAAAATACTTGCGGCCAGTGTGCCGAAGGAACATCATTTTCTGTCCCTTTTATATAAAAAGAATAAGCTAACTTTTGGAGGTAAGAAAGAAGTATTGGTAACTAAAGTTTAATTACTGAGACGAAACTACAGAATATTTTTACAAATAATTCAGCATAGACCACTGTTTTAGCAAATAACCTTTCAAATTTCCTTTAGAAAAAAAATGCAAATTTGTGAACAAATGTTTCAGAGGATATTCCACAGTTACCTCACTATATGAATAAATATTCATACCTAAAGTTATACTATTTCGGATTCCGACCTATTTTAATATCACGAGGCACTCTAACAATCTAACTGCAATCCAAAATTAATTACTGAATTATCAACCGTAGAATCTCGCATGACAGGCCCTAATAAATTTTGGTAGCGTATAGGTAAAGCAAGTTTTGTTTACGTTTGGTTAACCGCGACAATTGGACTTGGACAAACTCGTCACAGAGTAGACTTAGTAACCACTGTTAGATTCGTTACATTAATCACACTACCAACTTCATTACGTCGCATTGGCATGTCCACAATTATAATTCTAAAACTTAATTTGAAATATAAACACTCCATGTCTCAACCGGCGGATTTAAGGTGAACCATCTGTGTGACAAATGACAAACGGTTACCCAACCAGTGTTTTGTTTCTCTGCTTGTGATTCCGTCTGAATATTCTGATACACATAGCTAATGTGGTAGGTCCCTGGCTATTGGGTTGAAACAAGTGACTGTCGATGTGCGTGGTGACATATTGGAGAGAATTGTTATCTGTGAGAAACTGAGTCAAAGGTAACATTCATTCCAAATTTTAAAAAAGAAAGTTAAAGAATTAGCTTCTTATGTCTCCAAAACTTTAACTTCTACTACATATCACGGCGTTTTCTCTCAAGTGCTTTTTTAAATGCCCCAAAACAAATGTCCATGAGTTTTCTTACACTTTTTTATTATGAAAAAGTTCTCCGTGATGGAGTTTCTAACCAATCTTGTTCATATTTTCAGCACAAACTCAGATAATGGATTTAAAAACCTGGCATGTGTCTTTTAGGCACAATATATAAAAATTTATTCTACCACTACGAATTAATTTTTATAAAAATTATATTTTATGGCTTAAAATTATTTTGAAACAACTAGAGCAAAGAATATGAACATCAAAATAATGTGCTGCTAGTTCTTTTTTTTTTTTTTTTTTCAAAATTTCATTTCTGTATCGTGTAGAACATCTGATTACCATTTTTAAAGTATAATTATATAATTTTGCTTAAAAATATTAAAGATAACTGCTTATTTTTGAGGAACCTCAAAATATGGCACAATTTTAAAACAATTTGATAAAATTACAGAATTTAGGAAGTTCAGTAACGGGTACCCTTAAAGTCAAAATATTGACAAATACTTCTTTCGTGTTTCTGTAATTTGTGAGCTTTTTCTGCAAAACTTTACAGACAGCTACCAATATATAATGATAGACAATATATAATATACACAAATAATTGAAATATATACAACATTTGTTACTTTTCACTGAGCACATATCAGAGAACAAATAGAAGCTAAAATACAATGCGATATTTTCTAGCCACGTACTCATGATTCCAAATATTAAATTACACAAACTTTATATAAGGAGCATTTTTTTTGAGAAAGCATTTAAATTTTGTCTAAAAAAGGATCATGATTTAAAAATCACTTCTCTAACAAACACCAAAGATTGGGAAATAAATAAAATACTGCACATTATTTTACAATTCACCGAATTTCTTTAAGGAAATAAACTCAAGACATAAACAACAATGATACAATTTTCACCCAAGTAATGATATTGGCAACACCAAAAGATACTCTTGTACCAAATCAAATATAGCGCGCACAAATGGTATTTTCACAAACACTTTTATTGCTTACCTTGTGAATACAAGTGGTTTTGCTGTGTATCGCTCACTGCTACTCCTGCTGCCATCTCTCCGTTGGCTGTTGAACTAGCTCCCGTACAGGACCAAAAAAAGAACAAGTTGTCCGAACAGCGCAGGTGGAAAGGTCACCAAAAATTGAAAAGATATGCTCGCTGACTCACGCAGTCCCCAACCTCTAACTAAGCTGGGTGCCTGGCATCTGCGGCAAGGTTAACCAGAACTGCTACCGTGCTGCGCTGCCTAGCAAGACTCCGCCTAAATGGTGGGGAGCACTCTATCCTCATTGGTGCATTAGGTTACGCCCTTTGTACGCTACCAGACAGCCAAGCTGTATATCCCTCTAGCGGAGAACTTGGCAATGGTAGCTACTGTTGCCGAACGGGTGCGATATTGCGCATCAAATTTGAATTTACACTTATTCCACCCTTGATTGCAATATCCCACAAACAAAAGTTCAATTGTTTTCATAAATATGCATTAAATGTTTGTAAACATGCAAATAAATGCACTGAATATCTGTAAACATACGAACAAATGAACTGAAAGTTGCAAATATGCATACCAATGCCCTGAATGTTTGTAATCATGCTTACAAATGCAGTAAATGTCCATAAACATGCTTACAAATGCAGTAAATGTCAGTAAACATGCATACAAATGCAGTAAACGTCCGTAAATATGCGTACAAATGCACTGAATGTCTGCAAACATACATACAAATGCAGTAAATGCCCGTAAGCATGCATACAAATGCAGTGAATGTCTGTAAATATGCATACAAATGCAGTAACTATCTGTAAACATGCAAAGAAGTGCACCGAATGTCTGTAAACATGCAATTATATGCACTAAATGGAAAATAATTGTCCCTCCACACCTAGTCGTGTGTAGAACAAGGTTTTATAAAGGTACAATCAGAATATTATATATTGCTGGCATGTTTTCATCATAGCTCAGTGGTTAGAACAACTACGAAGACCTAAAAAGATACTGTGTTCAAATCCCGACCGTGTTCTTGAATTTTTCAATCTAATTCTACCTTTTCAAATACAGCCAATGTCTGTGAATAGATAAACCACTGCACTGAATGTTTATAAATAGTTTGTGGAACACTCTATAGGTATTTGCAACAAATGTTGAAAGCGTATCCATACGTTGCAAACTTTATCCTCCTTGGGGAGTATCAGTGTGAAAATCTCTCCGATGACCAAAACATAGTGCGAATATTTTAAAGGACTTAGAAATTTCCATTATATCTAGTATAAGATTTAAAAATGTTCTTAGTCACCAAATGATTTCAATGTAGATACTGATTCAAATGATAGATCCTCAAATCTATGCATTAAATAAAATGCAAAGAGGGCGCCGGGGTAGCGCGGTGGTTTCGTTCGCGGCTCCCGTTCTAAGGGTCCCGAGTTCGATTCCCGGCTCTGGGGTTGGCGATTTTAAGTCGGCCCTATCCACGCCTTCACCTCTGTCTAGCACACGTGAAGTATCCCCTATGCCCAACGTGGTTCGGAGTCCACGGTAAAAACTGTAGGTCCTCTCACCTCACCGCCATCTTCACTATCACCCTATCATCGGAGGTAATGGACACCGCCCTCTGGGTGCCTCCACCTGAGAAATGGGTCCGGTCATCACTTGGTGGGGTGAGGTTACCCCGAAGGCCAAGGTTGCCATGTGGGGAGTGTTAGTAACTAACTAACTTACTATAAAATGCAAAGATAGAAGTTTTGGTTTATGTCTTTGTCAAAGCTAAGAAACTATGTAGACAATTAGAGAATATTTATCATCACGTAATCATTTTGCCATCAACCATAACCTAATTACGTGTGCAGAAGTGACGAGAAATTGTGTTGGTTTATGTTAAATCATCTTGCCGCCAAAGGTGTACAAAGCGCATTTCTACGAAAATAAAGAACATTTAGAATTTCTGCAAACTGGACTTTTAATTCTACAAATCCACAAAGTCACTGTATGAAGCTGTAAAAAACGTGTAAAGATTCGAAGTGGAGGTCGGAGGTCTGCATTACTTATTCGTATGGGAACCTGCACTCTCAAGGTAGCATTGGCTAAATGTTATACAGGTTTCTTAACTACCCTGCTACCAAACTTGGTTCAAATCGTTCGTGTTCTGTTCAAAAATTTGATTACCCTTTATTTTACCTCTCGGGGCCTACAATTTGATATTATAATGCCCGATTTCACCAATAGAAGTTAAGACTTTACACGAGTTTAGCAATAGTTAAAACAAAAATTGCATTTCACCAACAAGTGTTAGCGTAACACTCGTGTTAAATCTCTTGTTAAACTAACAAGCCAAATTTCTGATGTTAAGTCCTCAACAATTGTAAATAGTCAAGATGGCGAGCATGAACGCAGCTGTTGATGTCGATTTGCTATATTTAAGACCGTCTAAATGGCATTTGTCATAGAGTACGGCATATGAGAAGAAATGATGTTGAGGAACTATCAGAAGAACATTTTTTTACAGAGGTATAGACCGTCGAAACAAGTTGCTATGAAGGTTACTGCGGAAGTACAAGAGAGGTTAGAACATGCATCGAAAGGAATATGCCGATCTCGCCTTTGCTTCAAGTATTAAATAACTTTGTGATTTTATAATTCACTGAATTATGTGAATAATACACTGTCCACCTGCCGTCTTGAAACGTTCAAGTCACTTGTCCTTCGCACCTCGTTTTGAATTTACGTAATACTGACGAAGTTGTTTGGTGCTTGTAGTAGTAACACTTGCATTTGAATTAAATTCGTTTCCAATATTTTCCACGTGACATCTTTCTCTTTTACATTCACCGCATCCGTCCTCATATTTTCCACGATATCCTTACACTTCGTCACCAATTCAATTAACAATTCTTTCTCCATCGATGAGAAATTTGTCTCACGGCTTTTGTTTATGATTTTGTTCATCCGCCATTTTTCAGCTTGTGCAGACGAAAATGAAAACAAAAGCGCATCGCAGTACATTCAGAAAATAACACGGCTAATCCATAGCCTTCTATAGCTGTGATATTTACAAGTTTCTTGGCGTTAACACAGGTTTGTTAACATTTTCAGAAAACTGTTTGGCGAAATGCAAGAAATTTAACATTAGTGTTAGCGCTGTGACAATTATTACGTTACATTTGTTAACGACGATTTTAACATCTGTTGGTGAAATCGGACATAATACAAATAACATTTGTATAGCATTATAGGTGTTTACAAAATACAATAATAGCCAAGTTTTCCACTGGCAGATACTTATAAATGTAAAGTTCGTAATAGATATTTTATTATACTCAGTACTGTGCTTGAAACATTCAATCAAATTTCAAACACTTAACAAATACAAAGTGAAACGTAAGATCTAATCATGAAACAAACACTTCTAGATTTAATGTCGTCCACATGCTCCTATAAACAATGAAAGCCAACTACGTAACGGTAAATATTATAAGGGTTACAAAGTTAAACATGATCCTTAATAAAATATAACGATACAGATAGCCCGTAGTTACCCTTGAAGCGCAAGGCCTCTCTTACTATAATCTGTCTCAACATAGTTTGATCCTGCTGTAAACATCTGGGCAGGAAGAGAGACAGAGATATTAGGACAGATAGCGGCTAAGCTGTTGATTGGCTTAGCGAAGTTAATGGTTGTTTTCTTTTACTTGCATACGTACGACAAACCCCTCCTTTAAGTACAGTACTGTAAGTAGTTTTCTGATCACTGCTCTGTGCGAGCTGATTTCGGAATGAGAAAAGTATGCAAATGTTTCGATTCTTATAAACGTAATAGCCCCACATTTTATCTTTGTACTTCACATACCACATAGATGTGTTCTGTATAATATATACCCACAGATTAGACAGAAGTCAGGTGAAATTATACACAATATTAACATATTATGTTAAATTAAGCTGCATTTTATTTAACAATTACTAAAGGACACCGCTATTATATAATATTTTTGCATTCCTATACCAGGCAGCCATGTCGCAACGAGGTCTGTATCGAGTTGAATGCTGATTAAGATGTTATTGTGAAAGGGTCGAGACAGACTGAAAAATTCAATGCCATAGCCGGGATTGGAACCACGGATCTTCTGCCACGAGTCAGTTGGAGAATTTAATGTCATGTCGGCACGTTGGTCATAGCAGCTCAATGGCTTAGAGGGCTGGATGGAAACCAGAAGATCCGTGGTTCAAATCCCGGCTATGGCATTGAATTTTTCAGTCTGGCTCGACCCTTTCATAGTGCCTCCTACACACGGCAAGTGTGAAAGAACAATAAATTTCCATTAAGATGTTATTGTTTATAGTGTGGAGCTGCTTCTGATATTTAACACTGTACGTCCTGAACATCCCGCTTACCTCATAAGTCCAAGAGAACACTTATGTACCTATATACAATTTAAAATCAGAAAGCTTTTCGTCATGGAGTAGGCCGGTGCTTCAGCCGAAATGAGACACAATCGAGGCAAACATGTACGAATACCAGATTGTTAAATAATTACTATCAGGGACGTATTTAAGGGGTCCAGGGGGTCCTGACTCCCCCCAAATGAATTATCATTTCAAGCCTTTAATAAATATTTGAAATAAATAAATCGAAAAAGTTTATTCAAGCTTCTCAAATCTTAAAGTCTCTATTCACTGTGAGGCAGACATGAAGTTATTTAAGAGATAAACGAAAAGTTACTGCACAGCAGCAGTAGAACTTGTCAAAATACACAAATAATGTCAATTACAATAATGTATTGCGAAGTTAACAAATTCCGATGTATTATAATTTGTTGATTATAATTCCGAGATACTTACGTAAAGGTATGTAATTTTTAACTTCTAACTTCCTATTCCCTTTTTCATTGAAGGAGAACTAAAACTTGAAATGCATCAATCAGTGATCCACTTTTTAAATATCTAATTACTGCATATATCACTTTATCCCAGGTATAAGAAGAAAAAAATGTGTAATGTGCAAGGCCTTTCTGCAGACTTTATCCAAAGAAACAAAACAAAAACAAAGTTTTCTAAGAACACTCTGTAGAAGTTTGGGTGGAGAAAGTCATTTGAATATAATATAGGTATTACATGTGTTTCTATTTTTTGCTAACATGATAAAAGCACATCCCTGATTAATTATTTATTAAAAGCAAATAATTCAACGCAGACTTTTTGGAACTCCCCCCCCCCCCCCGGGAACTGATTTCTAAATACGTGCCTGATTACTATAGAGATAATGGTAAAAGAGCCACTGAAAAGGATCCCCTTGTCATGGGTAGAATACTCTATAATAAGCTGCCAGGAGCTCTAAGAGTCAAAGTATTTCAAAGAAGATTAAAATTGTACCTAATATTGAAGTGCATATAGGTATAGAATAGATGAAATGTAAATATTTTATGTTTCTTGATAATGCTTGAAACTTGTATAAGTCTATAAGCAAATAAATAAATGAAAAAAAAAACGTGGCGAGAGGCGAATGATCGCACATTGTTTTGCGGTGCTTGAAGAAAGAAATCCGGAATCGTCTATAAAAACATTGAGAAAGAAACTGGTGATCTCCTTGGTGTTTTCGGAAGTAGTGTGCATAAGAATGGAATAGCAAGCATCTGGGACTATAAGAACACCGGTAAAATCGCATAAACGCAAACAGCGCGTGGAGAAATACGACAATTTTACGAAAAGTGCTATACGTAGTAGAGGTTATGATCATTATGTCAGAAATGAACCAACTCATAGATTTAATAAGTTAATGTGTAACCCAGCTCTATTTAATTATTGTCCAGAAGTTAGCGTTGCTATATATACTGCTAGTATGTGCGTGCATGTAGCATCTAACACGTGGCGAGTTGAGTCAGTTCCGCCTTGTTTACAACAGGATTAAACTAGCCTGAGATAGAGTATAGCCGATAGGGTGAGCTCGCGCAACTTATATGGTGAACCAATTCCTGTGGATCCCTAATTATCGTATTGTAATTTCTCTGTCTTTGTCTCACAAGAAAACCAATAGCAAAAATAAATAAATTAATAATCAAAATACAGACAGTAAAAACTTGGAAAAAGAAAAAAAAAACTGTGAAGTGGCTATGAACCTACTCTTTATATCATGAGGAGCTAAGTAACCCACTCAACCAGCAGTTTTTTATGTCGCTCTTTGAGAAAGCATTGGTTTACCACTTGATAGTATGAATATGCATGAAAAGTCATCATTTCTTTAAGCTTTTCGCAGCTTCTTGGTCCTTATTCAGGGATGTAGGTATTAATGCTAGGTGCGCACGTTACCGAATAGAAGGGAATGCTGCAATAACGCCTTTGTGCTAAAAGGCTCATTGTTTTCACATTAGACTATAAACTGCGGGTAGCATAGATAAAAAAATAGGGGCAGATGACTCAACTGGTATAACTATAAGACCCAAGGAGACACGATAGTACAGAGGGCAGGGTCCATATAGTTTACTTGGATACAGACTTCCCCCGACAGGCCAGGACAACGAACTCGCTCCCATACAGCGGGACGGCAACAATACTACAGGGATGCCCTGAAAACATTGCAAGAGAGGATCGACGAATTATCTTAAGGTCACTTTCTGAAATAATGAACATTTCATTGGGTGCCACATTTCCGTGAAGCAGGCTGGATGCTGCACCACGACAATACGAGGCCGTATATTGCCAATGTTGTTGCTGAATATCTTGCAAAAATCAACGTGAAGTGCATCCCTCATCCTCCCTATAGTCCGGACTTAGCACCATGTGACATTTTTCTACTGCCTAACTTGAAGAAACGCCTTCGTGGGAGGCATTATCCATCATCAGAAGCAGTGGAGAAGGCTGCGGAGGCGATTTTGAAGGATCTCTCAAAAATGGTTTCCAGCATGTCTTTGAAGACTGGTAGAAACGCTGGGACAAGTGCATAGAATTTGGGGGAGAATATTTTGAGAAGGACCGTCAAAATTATGAGGATGAGTAAAGGTACGTTGTCAAAAAAAATTGTGATCATTCTTTATTGAACAGCCCTCGTACATTAAAACATTTTAGGTATAGATAACTACTAATTGTGCAAAAATGGTACGTAGTAGAAAAAAAAACTGATTGCAGTTTTGGAATCGGCACATAAAATTTAGTAAAGTAGACCTATTTTGGAGGAAACCTCAGAATCATGCATAACGGTGTAATGTATTAATTATAGACTAAATCTTATTTCATGATAATAAAATTATTAACGTGCATACACAAGTCGTCAATAATGACTGTTTTGATAATAACCACAAGCACAAAAAGCAGTCAAGTGACGATATCGTAGTATACGAGAACTTGCATTCCAATGATCACAAATACTGTAACGTCATTGATTGCAATATTCGAGAATCTGTACTCGAAATAAAGTTTCGAGCCTTGCTGATTGCCAATGTGCATGGGTACATGAAGCATAAGAATCGACATTATCTTGAGACTTTCAAAAAAATTCAGGTTGATTCTGTAGCCACATGCATCTCGCTAAAGATGCAGAATATTTCAAAAGAAGGAAAGTACGAAAAAAAGGAGCTATTTCTGGGACTCCTAGAAAGAAAGCTAAACCTCCGCACATCAGTAATGGAAGAAATAATTGAAGACAATGGAATGGAAAGCAGTGACAAGGATGACCCCACAAGCATATCAATTCTCAAGCATAAATTAATTAAAATATAATAAAATTCAGTGCGAAGTGTTTCAGGAATTGAAATCGTCACTGGATTCTATATAAATGTTAAGGATAAAGACATGTGAAGTAAATATTCCAGTGATACCTACTTGAGCGGTGACTTCATCACAATGCTACTTAAAGCAGGTAAATGACTTGCACCTACGCTTTCCTTTAATGTTTCGGGTTTCAAGAACGATTGCGTGAGTTGTATCTACTGTTCTTGCGATAACTTCATTAGTCTTCCAGGAAGTTGGTCTAAAGGCTGTCACTACATATGATACAAACTTATCGTATATCCGTTCAATAATTCTCCGATATATCCAGATCTTCCTTTATCGATTCATTAGATGCAGCGGTGTTTATAGTAGTAGTAGTAGTAGTAGTAGTAGTAGTAGTAATAGTAGTAGTAGTAGTAGTAGTAGTAGTAGTAGTAGTAGTAGTAGTAGTAGTAGTAGTAGTAGTAGTAGTAGTAGTAGTAGTAGTAGTAGTAGTAGTTTTTTCAGGGGAAAAAATCTTATAAAGATGCATATAGCGAGTTGGATTTCACCAAACCCTGCCAGTCTCAATGATTTTCCCTTGGAACTACCTTCAGCAGGTATTACTTCAAGAGAAGCGGCTTGTAGATGATCTGGTATGCCAGCTGATGTTAGGTTTAGTTAATCCTCTTGTTCTTCTCTCTTTATAGACATAACATCTTTTGCCATCTCACTATATTCCAATTTTTGCAAGAGGCTAATATTTTTGCTACGAGATTTTCTGGCATTATTTCCCCTATTAAATTTTCAACTTTGTCCCTCTGTTTGTGTCACCTGACACAGATAAAGAATGTATGTTCTGCTGTGTCATTCTGTCCACTGTATAAATATTCCTCTGTTGTTTTAATGCCAAATCGATGTAAATAGGCATTGAAACATCCATATCCCGTAAAAACCTGGGATAAATAAAAGTTCATTTAACCATGTTTCCTTTTTAACCATTTTTTTACCCCTGGTATTAATGATTTGGTGCAGTTAAGCTGTTCCGTCATTTTTATCCCGTAACTTTTGCCATTCCTTTAACAATTCGTCCGCAGTATCTGCGCGATATACATTGTTTTCAATTTTAATTCTTTCTTCCACCATTAGGGTTATTGGAGGTGTTCTTAAAAGCACTAATAAAGCCTTTGTAGAAGTTGTCCTATATGCGCTAATAATTGTTATTGCAATAGTTCTTTTTAATTTTAATAAGATAATTTTGTATATTTTTTTATCGAGTGCTCTGCTCCATATGGTAGCTGTATTCATTACTATTGAAGTCGCCACTGAAAACAGTATTCGAAGAGTTCCTTCACTTGGTCTTCCTAAATTAGTCATCAGTGTAGTGAGGTGTGCTACTGCCATCGCTGCCTTGGCTACTACTTTCCGTACGTGTTGATCCATACCCATATTTGCATCAAAATAGACACCAAGGTATTTTATTATACTTGTATTATTTATTGGTATTCTGCCCACTAGGACTCTGGTCGTTCCAGGTTTTTGAGCTCCTTTTAATAAACCCATCTTGTTTCATGTGGTGCCAGACTGAGCTTTCTGCTACTTAACCAGATGTTAATACATCGTACTGCTTCATTAGCTTTCTGTTCTATTGTAGTCGTGTCTTTGGCAAATACTATCAGTCCTAGATCGTCTGCATAGCCAATTAGGATAATTAGTCTTCCAGGAACTTGGTCTAAAGGCTCTCACTACATATGATGCAAACTTACCGTATATCCGTTCAATAATTCTCCGATATGTAGCATTTTCATATCCAGATCTTCCTTTATCGATTCATTAGATGCAGCGATCTTTATAGTAGTGGTAATAGTAGTAGTAATAGTAGTAGTAGTAGTAGTAGTAGTAGTAGTAGTAGTAGTAATAGTAGCAGTAGAAGTAGTAGTAGTAGTAGTAGTAGTAGTAGCAGTGGTGGTGGTAGCAGTAGTAGTAGTAGAAGTAGTAGCAGGTAGTAGTAGCAGCAGCAGCAGCAGCAGCAGTAGCAGCAGCAGCAGCAGCAGCAGCAGCAGTAGCAGCAGCAGCAGCAGCAGCAGCAGTAGTAGTAGCAGTACTAGTAGTAGTAATAGAAGTAGTAGTAGTAGTAGTGGTAGTAGTAGCTGCTTTATTTATACAGCAAACACATCAAGAACAACCACAATAATTTAATAATAATAATAATAATAATAATAATAATAATAATAATAATAATAATAATAATAATAATAATAATAATAATAATAATAATAATAATAATAATAATAATAATAATAATAATAATAATAATAATAATAATAATAATAATAATAATAATAATAATAATAATAATAATAATAATAATAATAATAATAATAATAATAATAATAATAATAATAATAATAATAATAATAATAATAATAATAATAATAATAATAATAATAATAATAATAATAATAATAATAATAATAATAATAATAATAATAATAATAATAATAATAATAATAATAATAATAATAATAATAATAATAATAATAATAATAATAATAATAATAATAATAATAATAATAATAATAATAATAATAATAATAATAATAATAATAATAATAATAATAATAATAATAATAATAATAATAATAATAATAATAATAATAATAATAATAATAATAATAATAATAATAATAATAATAATAATAATAATAATAATAATAATAATAATAATAATAATAATAATAATAATAATAATAATAATAATAATAATAATAATAATAATAATAATAATAATAATAATAATAATAATAATAATAATAATAATAATAATAATAATAATAATAATAATAATAATAATAATAATAATAATAATAATAATAATAATAATAATAATAATAATAATAATAATAATAATAATAATAATAATAATAATAATAATAATAATAATAATAATAATAATAATAATAATAATAATAATAATAATAATAATAATAATGCTCTTGCTGTTCTTTTGTGTCGATTAGAAAAAGATACGAAATTCATATCTTCTAAAGTTAGGAATGAAGTCAATATAGAATTGTTAAGAGATCAGATATTGACAAGGAATTAATATTCTGACACATAGTAGCTCACCAAAAGGGATGGCTCAGGCGGTTTCGTTTTTTGCCTGCATTCGGGAGGTCCGGGTTCGATTTCCGTGGCCGACCTACCTGACCCATGGGTTTTTTTCGGGAGTTTCCCGGGTCGCTAGGTGAATGCTGGGTAGGTTAATTAGTCCCTCGAATTTTCTGTCCCTCCATTTCATCTCCATTATCATTTCATATCATCTCTCATCTGGTGGTCTCTTTCAGGTAGAAGTGTCGGTGGGCGTCTCGGCGGTGCATGGCAGGATGATATGCTCTGAGGAAAGCTACTTCCTCCTCTGGTAGGTCGGTTTCCGGCCTCCGCGCCTCTGTTGGCACCATTTCGGGACCGCCAGCCAGGAACCTTTGGAGTTCGGATCGTGTGCCTTGGTACCATTAAGGCTCGGCTGCTGGGCTCGTTGCCGTCCCGCTGTGGGGGAGCGAGTTCGTTGTCCTGGCCTGTCGGGGGAAGTCTCTATCCAAGTAAACTGTAGGGACCCTAACCTCTGTACTGTCGTGGCTCCTTTTGTCGGCCACCCTCTGTCTCCTTCGCCTCATCTTTCCTCCCGGGGTTGCCCCCACTCCCTCCGTAATTAAATCCCCACCCCATCCCATAGTAGCGCCCACCTCGGTAGCGTAGTGGTAGCATGTCTGCCTCACGTTCAAGAGGTCCCGAGTTCGAATCTTGGTCAGGGTGAGTTACCTGGATAAGGTTTTCTCTGGAGTTTTCCCTTATCCTGAAAGACGAATGTCAGGTAACTCTAATCTCTATGGACTCTGGGCTTGTTTGAGCATCATTTCTCCCATTCCATTCATCGCCCGATTTGACTTAACGTTGGAGGACGTAAATTGAAGGAAAAAAAAAAACAATCCCATAGTAGCTCAGTTGGTTAGAGCAACCGCACGGAGAGCGGGAGATCCATAGTTCAAATCCTGGCTATGACATTGAATTTTTAAGTCTGGTTCTACTCATTCAAACCTTAGCCTACACACGGCTAAGGGGAAGAAATGATTATTTCCATCAATTTACCTGAATTTGCAGCGTATTTTAATTCAAGTTAATCTTATTTCAAACGAGCCTTTATCACAATTAACCCTTTTCTTCAAAAGCTATACAAAGTTAAACTGTAAATGTATAAACGCAACAAAATTCTAACCTTAAAAATCAAAATATCAGAGAGCACCGCGTCTGTTGATGGCGTATTGTCACTATCGAGAGACGCACATAGTGGAACGATGCGAAATTGGACATTAAAATATAATTCATATAATTTTAGCTTCCAATAAAGGTTGTCAGGTGCTATATAATTCTCGTAGTGACCAATTATATCAAGTTTATGTAAAATAGAACGTCAACTTAGTGCTGAATCACACTTGTGTAGGAATATTCTAGGAATACCTATATAAAACGTCGAAGTGTACATGACTACACACAGCATCAGGTGATGAGTGACGTATCGCCCTTCACTGGAAGAAACTAATCTGTTATCATTCTCTATCTGTCTCTGTATGTTTACTTGGAGATAAACTCTATCCAACTTCCACTTCCTTGCCGCCACAACGTCTGTGCTGCATACATCTAGCCTTTCATGTTGAAGAAACAAAATACACTTATTTGAATCACAAGACACGAACCACGGACCTTGATCTGATTATGGAAGGCGTTACTACTGTGGTATCCTGACGTGTAAGCGGAATGGACACGCAGCTTTCAAGACACTTCAGTTACTCAGATTAGGTATTACTAGGGCCCGGAAGTTGTTGACCTAAAAATTCTCTAAAAATGAGCTATAAAATGCCCTTAAAATATAAAAAAAGACCTAACAAAATTAATTTTTTAATATTAATAAATTAATAACTGTCACAGACAAATAATGAATATATGGTTCTAATAACCACATTTTAAAGTTAACGTTGCTAGTAAATAATGCAATTATTGCTACTAAATAATAAATAAATTCAAAATTCATTAGGTCATTTTCAATTTTATAAAATATATGTTTCCTTCAAACTCTGAAACATACTGTTTCAAACGGGACGCAGTTGACCTTTTTTGTTTCAGCATTTCAATTCCACAACACAACAAATGTACACACCTCACAAACTACTCTCCTTACTGCGAAACTTCTAGCTCCTGAAGTCCTGACTAATGCAATCCACACGTATTGCATGATGTAATCGGCGATTCCTCGAATTGATACGTCATAAATTCATCAGCTCTGTTGGGACGCTGACCTGTGTTAATTATATATTTACCACACTTACAAAGTTCCTATTTCATAAAAGATTATGATATAATTGAACTTTTAATCACAGATTATTGGCCGCCTTGTTAGCGTGGTGGTAGCATGTCTGCCTCACGTTCAAGAGGTCCCGAGTTCGAATCTCGGTCAGGGTGAGTTACCTGGATAAGGTTATTCCGGGGTTTTCCCTTATCCTGTAAGACGAATGTCGGGTAACTCTAAGCTCCATGGACCCCGGACTCATTTGATTGTATTGTGAGTGTTTTAAGCACATATGTAATATTCACAACAGAATGAGTTTAGATAAGCTGAACGCAGGTGTTTTACAGAACCACAGATTAGAACATTAACGTGTCACCTCAATTTTGAAAATAAAGTGAACCAAACAGAAAAGCGTGCCTGGTAGAGCTACAAAGATGTTGCAGACAACTTCTAAGGAAACAGAAGGAGTCAAGATTACAAAACTAAAGTTAACATCTTGTTGGAGAACTTGGTTGTAACATGAGTTTGAAGTTGTACATCCTTCATGCTCACATTGACTACTTCCCAGATTGCTGTCTTGGATTTTACAGTGAAGAACGCGGTGAACGTTTCCACCAGGACTTGAAAGACATAGGAAGAAAGTACCATGGTGGATGGAGTGTTAACATGATGACAGACTATTGTTGGTCTCTGAAAAGGCAACGTAATCTTGTTACGCATGGAAGACGTGCAAAAAGAAGAAAATTTCTTGCTAGTTAGGCCACTGCTTTTTTCTATCTAAAGTTGATAATACTTGTAAAATGTGCATACATTGTGTTTAAAATGACATAATTACACACTTCTTTATATACACCATGTTCTTGAGCATAATAGTGATCTTGTAAAAGTGTATAAATATATCTTAATTCAACTTTATAACTCATTTGTGAGACAAAATCTCGAATATGCATCTATTATTTAGAGCTCTAAGACAATAAAGCATATCAAAAAAATAGAAAATGTACATTCAACATTTTTAAAATACATGATATTTATAAGAACTGGATATTACCCTACTTACACAAATTATGAAACTCCTTTGTAAGTATTTAAATTTAAACTTTTACATTTTAGAAGAGACGTTCCGGGTTTAATATTTCTGTATAAAATATTGCATTCGATTTTTGATGATATTAATATTACAACAAATATATTATTTTATGTACCCAATAAAATAAGCAGATTCAAGAGGCTTTTCTTCACCTCCAGAGCAAATACAGAAATCCATAAAACTTCACCATTACACAGAATTATGTATTTATATAATAAACTTCATTACTTCGATGTAGATATTTTCAACATGTCTGTGAATCAAATAAAAAATGCCAGAACTACTATTTATTCGTAGATCAGTAAGTTACTATAGGTAATAACAACAGTAATTAGTAATAGTAATAAAATTACTTACCATGCCACCTTTACTTTCTCCCCTTTTTTCTTGTTTTATACTGGTTTCCATTCCTTATTTTCCGTCTCTGTATTACTTTATGTTAATTTATGTTTTTCTTGTGTTTTATTTGTATTTGTATATTACTATGTGTAAATAATAAGAGGGCTGTTTAATAAAGAATGATCACAACTTTTTTTGACAACATACCTTTACTCATCCTTATAATTTTGATGGTCCTTCTCAAAGTAGTCTCCCCTGAATGCGATGCACTTGTCCCAGCGTTTCTGCCAGTCTTCAAAGACATGCTGGAAACCATTTTTGAGAGATCCTTCAGAATCGCCTCCGCAGTCTTCACCACTGCTTCTGATGATGGATAATGCCTCCTACAAAGGCGTTTCTTCAAGTTGGGGAATAGAAAAAGTCACATGGGACTAAATCGGGATTATAGGGAGGGTGAGGGATGCACTTTGTTGCATTTTGCAAGATATTCAGCAACAACATTGGCAATATACGGCCGCACATTATCGTGGGGCAGCATCCAGCCTGCTTCATAGAAATGTGGTCTTTTGTGCCTGATATGGACTTGCAATGTTTTAGGACATACCTGTAGTATTGTCCAGTTACTGATGTGTGTGCAGTTACAACATGCTGATAAACCATTCCATGAATATCAAAGAATGAGATGACCATAACTTTCCCAGCAGAATCAACCACTTTTGCTTTTTGGGGGGTTGGTGATGAAGGAGATTTCCATATTGAGCTTTGCTGTTTGCTCTCAGGATCAAAATTATATAGCCAAGTTTCATCAGCAGTGATTACGTTTGAAAGAAACTCCGGATCTTCCTCTAACATCAACTTTAACTGCATGTTACCTCCATTGAAGTGGTAGGCGATACTAAACATGTCTGAACTTACCTGGTTCTCACAGGCGGGAACCAGGAGTACCAACAGTGAAACTACTACGGCATGTTTGTTTCACATTAAGCTAACAGAATATAAGATTGGATTTTAGTGCGAAAAATTATGACCGTAAAAAAATTATGATCTTTCCCTATTGAACAGCCCTCGTATATATGATGAACATTGTAATTGGACTTATAAGCCTGTTAAGTTCATAATAAATAAATAAATAAATAATAGCGCTAATAAGGGCCCAAATGACCTTGTTGTCGACGGGCCCTTAAACACCACACTCACTCACTCAATAGCGCTAATAGGTAAATATAACATTTTTGTTTTCACTTTTATGGAAAATCCGGACGTGGTACACGAAAATCGATAACATATTTGGAATCAGTGCCGCAAAATTAGGAGTAAATGACACTCAAAACAAAAACATAAAAAAAATTAAATAGCAGAGCAGTGTAATAAATAAGCGATAGGGATAACATGTAGAATGCAGTAATTTAGAGAAAATAAATGACGACAGTTAGAAAGTCTGTGCTATTGTAAGTCATAAGATTTATTGTGTGCAGATCATACACTAGAATTACAATTACGAATTTATGAAATACTATGTAAGCATTTTAATAAGAAAAATGTTGGTGTTCTTTCTACAACAATGTGTCTGACTTCAAAGGACATGCTGTTTGAATACGATACGTTGCAAGAGTTTTAAAGGAAACACATTAAAAAGCTTGCATTCCTAAAGCTGCTGTTTTCTTGTCACATAAATTTAGCTGTATCCCTTGCCCTAATTTCTGTTCCACCGGCGCTATGTCACCTTAGTGGACATATGACATAAAGTAACAATGCCCTTATTGTACAACACCTGTAACAGAAGCAATTCTAAGGCCTGACCTTGCTCCAGTGCGCCTTTTTCTTTCTGGTGCTGACCTTGGGAATCGAGGGTTGTCGATTTTATTGCTCTAACAAGGTCAGACTTTCCTGGGAAACAACGCCAAGCCAGGAAAATGGGACATATTGCCCATATTTTGCTGAGAGCTACCATTCCGGTAAACGTAAGGGTAAAGTAGATATTCCACCTTTCTTTTCAAAACTCGAGAAATGCAAAATTTTACGAAATTGAGTTATATATATAGTATAGGTATAATTTTCACCTTCTGCATCGTTATGTAAAATCAGATTTTGCTAAATTCGATTCATGTGCTGTGTAGAAGATGGGGAATATTAGCAGTTTTTTTCAAAACTTGATATTTGCAATTTTATGATTGTATGGTCCAGAGTGTAACAACGTCAATTCTATAGAACACATGTTGCTACCCACTGCCATCCAGAGAAGAGTAAAAAATTGTCCCGAATCTCTCTCTCTCTCTCTCTCTCTCTCTCTCTCTCTCTCTCTCTCTCTCTCTCTCTCTCTCTCTCTCTCTCTCTCTCTCTCTCTCTCTCACACACACACACACACGCACACACACACGCACGCACCCACCCACGCACGCACGCACACACATATCCAATACGTGGGCAGTTATATGCATCCTGATAAAGCGAGCAAAGTAAGGAAAAAGAATGTTGAAAATCTAGCTAAATCTTTTGAAATTCCAGAAACTACAAAAGAATTTTATGAAGATTTACTAGAAGATACCAATAAAGGTTAACGCTTACTTATTCATATTCTTTGAAATTTCCTGGTATTAAATGTCTGTTACATAAATAAAACAAAATATTGTACTGTTATTGTGAACGCCCGCTTCTTTAGCATAGATGGTAGCGTGTCTGCCTCACGTTCAAGAGGTCCCGAGTTCGAATCTCGGTCAGGGTGAGTTTCCTGGATCAGGTCTTTTTTCCGGGGTTTTCTCTTATCCTGAAAGACGAATGTCGGGTAACTCTAAGCTCCATGGGCCCCGGGCGCATTGAGTATCCCGATATGACTTAACGTTGGAGGACGTAAATAACAAAAAAGTTATTGTGAATATAGCAGTAGGTACTTGGTTTCTAAGTTTATATCTAATCAAGTAATCCTTATAAATATTAACATGTCGGTTGTATAATGCATTATATATTATGAAAAGGTGAAACTAAATAAAAAGTAATAAATACATAAATAAAAAGCAACCAAAACAATAAATGACAGAAATAACAAAATTTCATGTGTTAATTTCTCGCTCACGGAGAAAAGTTAATCAGCATCTATCGGTTTTTGAAAAAAAAAAACTCTGCATTTTCAAACCTCAAATTTGCACTAGTTAAAATTATGGCATTTGCTTCTTTTCACATTTAATGAGACAGCTTCAGGAAGGAGAACTGAATGATTAATATAGTTGCTGTGCTAACTAATTAGTATTGCCAATAAATATAAAAAACAGTTTTTCTCAGAAACACATTTTGTGCATCTATCGAGTTTTGAAAAACCGCCCCTCAATTACTATGATTACGTACAGTAATCATCAGCTTAACAAATAAAACATTTATTTTGAGCACTTCACTTTAAATCAACCAAGTTTTAGAATTTAACGGTTCATTTTGTTGTTGTTGTTGTAATTTACGTCCTCCAACGCTATGTCATATCGGACGGTAAATGAATTGGATGAAATGATGCTCATATCAGTCCAGGGTCCATGGAGCTTAGAGTTATCCGACATTCGTCTTGAAGGATAAGGCAAAACCCCGGAAGAAACATTATCCAGGTAACTCAGCCTGACCGAGATTCGAACTAGGGATCTCTTAAACGTCAGGCACACATGCTACCATCTACGCTACCGAGACGGGCTTAACGGTCCATGCTCTCACTGAGCTTATATACCCTTGGAAAGTTGATGATACATTTGGCGAAGGGTTCATAATGAATAAAACAGAGCAGATCCCTTTAATCAATCAAATTATGCATAATTAATACATTTTACTTACTTCATAATGACGTTTGAATTAAGTAAGTCGATTTGAAACTTAAATTTTGCGGAAAGGATCACAGCTGTGATCCCAATAAAGTATACTATCAGCTTGAAGTCTAGTGTTAAGATAATTTTTGTTCAGATCTCAGTTGCAATTAGTCAGTAAGTTATGTACTACCATTGGGGGGGCTCTTTATCCCCATTAGAACATAATTTGTGTGATGAGTAGTTAACTGTATGGCTGTACTGGGGGATGGTTACCCATAGACATGTTGCAATATATGAATGCTTTTCAGATGTTTGTAAAACACGTAGACTAGCTCATAATAATGGAAAGGAAAAAAAATAGTTATAAACAATAAACAAATAAATTAGGAATAGTAAAATAAGACCTGAAGCTTTCCTGGCGACGAATACTCTCAATTACTTCTCGGGCAGCAAGCCAGGTGAAAAGACGATTAGATATCAACGTTTCGGGAGTGATCCCAGCCACTTAAAACAATAATTACAACACCTGAGACTCAATTTCCGTCAAAACGGCTACTCCGAATATGACGTTGAAGCCTTGATCACCAAAGCTAGGAAAGGGAAAGCTGTAATACAGCAACAGTTACTGGCAGCGGAGAATTAAGAAGGCTTTGGCGATTTCCTCTGAAAGGACCACGCTTAATCGTGATGCTGGATTTCAGTTCAACTCCTCTTGGAAACCGGCCTTAAAAATAGAAATCCGTCGATTTAAGAAGCAAAGATCAATACAGCTTGATAATCAAGTTAAGTATTTACGTTTCTTTGGCCCAATTAATTTTCTATACCTACTTACGACATCTCTTGACCTGGCAATTAATTTACTGAAAACAGTCATTTATATTTGTGTTATATCCCGTGTTTCATTTGCGATTATAAAATTTAATAAATATCCTGATGAAGAGAGAGATGCACACTCCCGAAACGTCCATGTCTAATCGTCTTTTCACCTGGCTTGCTGCCCAAGAAGAAAGTGAGCATAGGAAGGAGTATATAACAGAGAGAGAATTGTTCTAGGTATATCAATTTAATATATTTGGTAGCAAATGTTACAGCAGGTCGTTTTGAGGATAGCGTTTAGATACTACATTTAAGGACTGAATATAAACAATTTTCAAGAATGAATAAAGTCGCTGATAATGCAATGCTGTATTCAACCTGAGAGTAAATTTCTACCAGAGGTGGCGCTGCTGTTTAGAACAAGAAATTCTTGGAGCCTGAATTGAGAGGCGTTTTTTTTTAATTTACGTCCTCCAACGTTAAGTCATATCGGGCGATGAATGGAATGGATGAAATGATACTCAAATGAGTCCGGGGTCCATGGAGCTTAGAGTTACCTGACATTCGCCTCTTAGGGCTGTCACGCCGGTGGTTAACTATATAAAAATGTAAGCTTGAATCACAGAAGAGGGAGGTTTAAGTGAAAATTGACAAAAAGATCAGTTTTGAGATATTTTGTTATTTTTAATATTTAAGAGGTGTACAACATTTGCTAGCTTCAGGTATATAAAATACAAAATTTACATACACTCCTATTTCCTAAACTGTGAAAGAACAGTACCTTCAGTCGTCGGTTGAAACCGAAATTGTTCATATTCCGCCATTTTTAAAACGCTCCTAAATTTTCTCCAGCATGTGCTCCATTAGTGTGACTTAAACTTCAGCTTTGGTTTTAAAACCTACGTAAAAGCATCTCCAACTAAAAAAAAATTAATATATACAGAAAAGTTTCAAAATATAATTTCCAGATCCATTAAAGCTAAAAGCTGTTTTAAAAGTAATTATTCTTTCTTCCTGGCAGAGACTGCAAGTTTTCCTAAGGTAATTACAGTTAATTAAATAATGAAAGTGTTGTAAAGTATTACTTTTTGATTCACATGGTGTAATTACGATGATTTTGCATTGTGAATAAGTTGAATAATTAATTCCTTCTAAACTATAGAACCGATAATGCTGAAAGTTTGTATTAAGCCTCTTAAGTGTGCAAAGTATAGATGTCCTAGCTATAGAAATATAGACAATTCAAACATCAGCCACGTTCCCTTAAGGTAGCTTCCAGTGGAAGTCACTTTTCCCCCTTGTCAAGGAAGTATAGTGATTTGCAATGTCAACATGTTACCTGATACAACGGAATCATAGAATTATCTCTTTCAAACGTTCACATGATGACGTCTGATACACAGTAGTTTCATTTTCTTGAAAATAAAACACGATAACCAAGCATTCGTTGCAGTTTTTCCTAGATATTGTTGATAATGTTATGCAGAATGGAATATCTTAACTGTCATTGGAGAGATAAGTATATTTGACATTCTCAGATTTCAAGGTAACCATCATGAGTAAGCGTAATATAAAGATAATACTCTATACGTAACAGAGCGTGGCATGAATTCTCTAATGAATTCTATTTATAAGTCTGGGAAATTGTTGAATGGTACAGTGATACGAACAGAGCGTTATCATTAGTCCTGAATGATAATGACGTAAAAGTTTAAAGTTCCAAATTTACTGTAGAGTGGTATTAGAAAATAAATATACAATATTACTTGTAGGTGTTGTAAAAATAACCTAAAACATGTGATGTTAGTTGATCTTAGCGCCTCCCAAAGAGGAACTTTTTACTACTACACTGGAAGAAGTCCTTCAAAATTTGCTAGTTTCCAGAGAGTTGTAGCGGTTTGTAGTGAATGAAAGTGGGGATGATGATGCATTTCTCACCTTTGGTGAAGTTCTCTAATGTCTCCCAAATAGGAACTTTTTACTACTACACTGCAAGAAGTCCCTCAAAATTTGCTAGGTTCTAGAGAGCTGTAGATGTTTGTAGTGAATGAAAGTGGTGATGATGTTTTAAGGACACTGGGTACTTGTGAGGCAGTTTCTGACTGTTATTTTTGGTGCCAATTTTGATCTTTAGTTTCTCAACTACTATTTAACATAATGTAATGCAGTGGTTTCGTTCGCGGCTCCCGTGCTAAGGGTTCCGAGTTCGATTCCCGGCTCTGGGTTTGGCGATTTTAAGTCAGCTCTATCCACAATTTCACTTCTGTCTAGCACATGTGAAGTGTCCCCTATGCCCAACGTGGTTCGGAGTCCACGGTAAAAACTGTAGGTCCTCTCGCCTCACCGTTATTTTCGCCATCACCCTGTCATTGGAGGTAATGGACACCGACCTCTGGGTACCTCCACAATGGGTCCGGTCATCTCGTGGTGGGGCGAGTCCACCCCGAAGGCCAAGGTGCCATGTGGGGAGTGTTGATGTCCAATCCAATTTAACGTAATGAAATGAAACTTTGACATGGATACAGCAATCTTTTCTGAACATAATCCACGTAAAATGACCTTTGTATGCTAAAAGATAATGCTACAAACTTGCATTAAAATTTCAAAATTGTCGTTGTTATGGGAGTATTCGGGTGCACTTTTCTATAAAACTGTCAATTTTTATGACCTTTTTATATGATTTAATACTTGCATTACTTAATTTATACGTAAATTTGCTTCCCACATTTGAAAATATGTGTCCCCGAAAAATGTGTCAAATTTTACAAGCTTATAAGTTGTTAATAAATTATGATTAGCTATTTGAGGAATGATTTTAAGTGGAATCGAAAGGTCTTTGACTGAGAAATGAACAGTAAAAATTTCATTCATGTAGCTCAATTGGTTGCAGAGAAAAGTGTCCCTAAAGAATACAAATACTACTTATGATAAACTCCAATTAAAGATATATGTGTACATACCCGCAGTGTCTCACCAAGTTAGAACATCCAAATTAAAACCTCTTTATCAATTGAAGTCCCTAACATGCCATATATATTTTGAAAGCTCAGAGTTTACAGTTATTTTAAAACATGAAAACAAAATAATCGGTATCTTGGACCCAAACAACTACGTGGGGCTGTAGCTGGAATGCAAAGTACTCACATTTCTCTGTGTACGGACTGCACAAGGACATGATTTACAAGCCAGTCTTGGGTCAAGGCGCCTGTAAGGATGTACAGGATAGCCAATTTGGTTTGTTTTCTCTGCCCCTTCTTCCTTTGGGTGTAAGGGTACCGAAAGTAACCTGCTTTTTATCCATATTCCTGGTTTCCGGGCGCGCCTTTGACCAAAGGAATACTTTCTAGTTCTTCACTGTCGCTTGTGACTGACATAAATACCTTTATTGACTGGGTAAGAGATTATGCATTGCCATGCGCCTTCCATTGTCAAGGAAAAACCATTCGTAAAAGTGCACCACATTCATAACTTCAAGGTCTAAAGGAATGTCGGTCCTTTTAGATCAATGAGACGCCCTGTGTTTGTTGATACTGGACTTATTGGTTGGGAAACAATAATTTAAACGATAGGGAGATGCGCAACTATCACCTTATGTTTAAACCAACACAATGTAAAAAAAATGTAAAATTTGTCAGCTGAAGAAGTCATTAGCTAGCCAATTTCTACGTGCCCTAGCACGCAAGCAGGTGCTCTACCGACTGAGAGTTAATGCATGTTAATTTTCTTTTGTGACTCGTTTATAATTAGGCTTGCCTCTTGTGTAAAGCTGGCTTATATATAAAGTACTCATGACTTTTAGCTTTGCCCCAACCCGTAATTCTCCTGACTCCTCTTGTGCACCTGCAAAATTGTATTTCGTGCCGTTTACACCACGCATTGATTCTAATATGTGGACATTATTTATTGCACTTCTTATACACTTAAATTTATTGTAACATTCTTTTACGTGGTGTAAGGGTAAGAGCGTGGCAGCTCTAGTTTCCAGCCACGGAATGTTATAGGGTTCGATCTCAACCTTAAGCGTAGGGCTTTTAAGGCCACATATTCTTTCAGTGTTCACTTTATTGGATTTACGTACGAGATGTGGGGAAGCACAAATGATCTTAGGCTCGAGATGCAAGGGCCGTTGAGCTCTCTCCAAGCCTCACTTAGTTTCTAATTGGAACAGATCGGCTCCACAGAGAAGAAAGGTAAGATATCTGGATGAGGTTTTTTCCCGGGGTTTTCTTGTATCCTGAAAAGATCAATGTCTGGTAACCCTAAGGTCTAGGCAGCCTGGGCTCATTTTAATATAATTTCACACATTTCATTCATCGTCCGATATGACTTAACATTGAAAGAAAGAAATTAAAAAAGGTGGTCAATTTATATTCAACAAATTTATAGTGAAAAAATGTTTAGAAAAACAAAAAAATTACTCAATCTAATGTATTTTGTAAGTCAGTGTTAATTATATTAATACAATCTAAAAATAATATAAAATTTGTAAAACTTCTTGTGGCTTTTGTGTAACACCTCACAGTATAGTAGGATTTACAGCAGTGTGCATCTAGCCATTTTGCCCCCATAGTATAGGTTACAAAATTCTAAGGGTTGGTAGAGCACCTGCCTGCCGTGCTAGGGGTCCCGGGTTGGATTCCCGGTGGTGGGGATGGGGATTTTTCTCCGGCCAAGATAATTCCCCATCTCCCCCAGAGTCTGGAAGTATGAATGAGAGTGTGAATGTGTGTGTGATGTAATGATTTTAAAAAAAAACTAACTAATACGAGTTAAGACCTTCGATATGTTCCCAAGGAAAACGGCCGCCGATATGACCATTATAGTTAAAGGCGGGGTATAAATGGAACAAGTAAAAAAAAAAAAAAAAATTCTAAGGATTCTGTAGCGTTAATCCTGGCAGAGAACATTAAATGATATATTGGAGCATAAAGATTGGAATAATATGATTTAAGAAATATACTTTCTTTAGCAATTTAACCAAAAATATAAAATAAGATCCAGCAACATGTGCTCATGTCAATATTAAACAAAAAGAGACAGCAAAATGAAATGATTAATCGGCATAAATAGCTATACCTGTCGACGCCATTTTAATTTTGTAAACAACAAACCTTGTTATAAACTATTTCCTGCGCTATACTTTATAAAATATATTTCACAAAGACAGTTATAAGCTTTTTCTTATGCGCGCTCCATTATAGCTCCTCCTTTGTTGTAAGCCACTAAACTTACCTATAGCCTATTCTGCAAGTGGACCTAGTAATATATATCTATAAAGAATCATAGAAATTGACCAAGCCTTACAAGAATGGGCAATTAACACACATACTAGCATACAAAAAGAAATTTTAAACATACGAACTTCTGCTTTAGCGTTTAAACTTCAATAATAATAATAATAATAATAATAATAATAATAATAATAATAATAATAATAATAATAATAATAATAATAATAATAATAATAATAATAATAATAATAATAATAATAATAATAATAATAATAATAATAATAATAATAATAATAATAATAATAATAATAATAATAATAATAATAATAATAATAATAATAATAATAATAATAATAATAATAATAATAATAATAATAATAATAATAATAATATGTATTTTTTGGCAGATGGCCAACTTCTGTTGAAATGTCCCATTTTTTCTTAAGAGCCTTCATGTTCAGATTACTTAAGTGGAAGAGGAAGCTTCATGTGTTACCCGAAAATTAGATGTCGAGATTTCACCAGAATAAAATATGTTTTGAGGGACCTTGATCCACAAAAAAAAGTCTACAAATATTTGAACAGAATAACTCAAAAATTAAAAGTCGGTTAAAAACCAAACTTGATATTTGAGTTCAACGACTCCCCCATGCCCTACACTACGCTCTGTATGGAACACTTTGTTTTCTTTAAAAAAAAAATAAAAAAATAATACTAACGCTAATACAAAAAATGAAATTTATGTCACATTCTCTGGGAATAGCCCTTGAAGTCCTCTTCATGCTTCATGACTTTTGCATAACTTGTAGACTCTCAGCGATAAAAGGTAATTTACGTTCTCCTCCAACGTTAAATCATATCGGACGATGAACGAAATGGGTGAAATGATGTTCAAATGAGTCCGGGGTCCATGAAACTTAGAGTTACCTGGCATTCGTCTATCGGGATAAGGGAAAACCCCGGAAAAAACCTTATCCAGGTAACTCACTCTAACCGAGATTCGAACTCGGGACCTCTTGAACGTGAGGCAGACACGCTACCACCTATGCCACGGAGGCGGGCTCTAAGAGATAGGCATCCTACTACACACAAAAAAAACGTAGACACTAAAGTACCAATAATAATTTTTAGGTGGAATTAGTCCAAGATATTCTTTTTATTGATTAAAATGTTTTAAAACTTAACATTTTCCTCAAATGAAACGTTATTCCACCCCTCCCCCTCCTCCTTCTCTCTCTATCTCTTTCTCTCTTGGTCATCTAAAAGAACGAAAATTCAAAGCTATCACCCAGCGTTAAGCCCTTAAACCTAGCTGCAAGTTAAACTTAGTACTTATAAAAATGTTATCTTATTTGACATTAAATAGAAAATTATCTTTTTTAACAACTGTTTTTTAAAGAATGGGTAGCAAAAGTCATATAATATAACGCATCACTTTTAAGTTTCTTCCCGTATAGAATACACATGTAGGAAA
Source organism: Mantis religiosa (assembly GCA_030765055.1). Lineage (NCBI taxonomy): Eukaryota > Metazoa > Arthropoda > Insecta > Mantodea > Mantidae > Mantis > Mantis religiosa. The sequence continues at coordinate 33,244,904 of CM060948.1, forward strand.
ATACATGGTATTTAAATGAAGCCTTTCGCACAGTTGTTCAATTGTCCTTTTTGGTAGGGTCAGTAATCTATGCAAATTTTTCTACTACCTTCATATACATCTATTCTCGTCTCTTGTATTGCTTTGATGGCTCATCCAAGAGTCTACCCCAGAAGCTTCTTTCATCTGGAAAGTGAAAATGCGTATACTCCACTTCGTTTATTATTTTTTATTGCATGATTTTTATTGTGATTTTGTGGGTTCGTAGAATTTAAAGTCAAATTTGCAGAAATCCAAAATGTTCTTTATTTCCGTATAAATTCACTTTGGTTAACACTTACAGTAGCAGAATTACGTAACATACACAAATAGAGCTTTCATGTTCGTCTGCCACACCCACAAACAAAGAGTTCACTTTCAAAACACAGTTGCACGAGTCCAATTACCGCTGACTCATAAACTAGCCATGGCTTCTTTTATATACCTCTCTCATCGTTCCAGCAATTTGTGGAATGTTCTGTAACAAACAAAAAATCGAACCTTCCAGTTATCTATCTTTATCTGTTTCGGCAAGCTTTTTATCTCCGCGCTATATTTATCTGTTTCTTTGTGCGCGTCGGCCGCGCATCGTCGCAACAATGGATTCACGACATTATTCTAAAATTATACTTCGTAACCAGATTTTCTATTCGTTGCAGACAGGATGCACGTTGACTGTTTCGAAGACCCAAGTCGGGAAGCCAACTGTAACAGGGTTACTTTGTTGTAGTTTGAATTGTTTCTTGCTGATTGTGTTTGATTAAATAAGATTCATAAGATCTCTCGTTTTCAGGTGTGGTTTCCAGTGAAATAAATAAAATGTTGGATAAGTCCAATTTCGTAATATATAATTTAATTGTATCAGCTGGATTACATTTTACTTGAACTTTCTTTTCTAGTCAACCATTGCAGGTTACCTCCAGCATATCGATAAATTCTTCAACATCATTTCTAGCACAACAGCCCAGAGCGGGCCTCGGCTTCCCTAAGGATCCTCCTCCAGACATCCCTTCTTCTGGCTACCATCCACCAATTTTTTATTTCCAGCCTTTTCACATCCTCCAATACTGCATCCATCCATCCACCCATCCATCCATCCATCCATCCATCCATCCATCCATCCATCCATCCATCCATCCATCCATCCATCCATCCATCCATCCATCCATCCATCCATCCATCCATCCATCCATCCATCCATCCATCCATCCATCCATCCATCCATCCATCCATCCATCCATCCATCCATCCATCCATCCATCCATCCATCCATCCATCCATCCATCCATCCATCCATCCATCCATCCATCCATCCATCCATCCATCCATCCATCCATCCATCCATCCATCCATCCATCCATCCATCCATCCATCCATCCATCCATCCATCCATCCATCCATCCATCCATCCATCCATCCATCCATCCATCCATCCATCCATCCATCCATCCATCCATCCATCCATCCATCCATCCATCCATCCATCCATCCATCCATCCATCCATCCATCCATCCATCCATCCATCCATCCATCCATCCATCCATCCATCCATCCATCCATCCATCCATCCATCCATCCATCCATCCATCCATCCATCCATCCATCCATCCATCCATCCATCCATCCATCCATCCATCCATCCATCCATCCATCCATCCATCCATCCATCCATCCATCCATCCATCCATCCATCCATCCATCCATCCATCCATCCATCCATCCATCCATCCATCCATCCATCCATCCATCCATCCATCCATCCATCCATCCATCCATCCATCCATCCATCCATCCATCCATCCATCCATCCATCCATCCATCCATCCATCCATCCATCCATCCATCCATCCATCCATCCATCCATCCATCCATCCATCCATCCATCCATCCATCCATCCATCCATCCATCCATCCATCCATCCATCCATCCATCCATCCATCCATCCATCCATCCATCCATCCATCCATCCATCCATCCATCCATCCATCCATCCATCCATCCATCCATCCATCCATCCATCCATCCATCCATCCATCCATCCATCCATCCATCCATCCATCCATCCATCCATCCATCCATCCATCCATCCATCCATCCATCCATCCATCCATCCATCCATCCATCCATCCATCCATCCATCCATCCATCCATCCATCCATCCATCCATCCATCCATCCATCCATCCATCCATCCATCCATCCATCCATCCATCCATCCATCCATCCATCCATCCATCCATCCATCCATCCATCCATCCATCCATCCATCCATCCATCCATCCATCCATCCATCCATCCATCCATCCATCCATCCATCCATCCATCCATCCATCCATCCATCCATCCATCCATCCATCCATCCATCCATCCATCCATCCATCCATCCATCCATCCATCCATCCATCCATCCATCCATCCATCCATCCATCCATCCATCCATCCATCCATCCATCCATCCATCCATCCATCCATCCATCCATCCATCCATCCATCCATCCATCCATCCATCCATCCATCCATCCATCCATCCATCCATCCATCCATCCATCCATCCATCCATCCATCCATCCATCCATCCATCCATCCATCCATCCATCCATCCATCCATCCATCCATCCATCCATCCATCCATCCATCCATCCATCCATCCATCCATCCATCCATCCATCCATCCATCCATCCATCCATCCATCCATCCATCCATCCATCCATCCATCCATCCATCCATCCATCCATCCATCCATCCATCCATCCATCCATCCATCCATCCATCCATCCATCCATCCATCCATCCATCCATCCATCCATCCATCCATCCATCCATCCATCCATCTATCTCAAGTTTTGTCTCCCTACTCTCCTTGCACCATACAGTTTACACTCCAATACTCTCCTAATTATGTCCTCTCCATCCAGTCTTTGGACATGCCCTGCCCATCTTAACCTTGCTATTTTAATTGATTTTACAATATTGGGGTCTTTATATATTTTATATAATTCATCGTTATATCTGATTCGCCATTCCCCTTTCTTCTTAATTGGGCCATAAATTCTTCTCAGTATCTTCCTTTCAAAAATGTTCAGTCTTTCCATATCCTCTTTTGTAGTGACCCATGTTTCACACCCATACATCAGCACCGGTTTTATTAATGTTTTATAAATTCTAATTTTTGTTTTATATGTTAAGACTTTTGATTTAAAGTGTTTTATTAGATTAAAATATGCCACATTGGCATTTCGTATTCCTTGGTTAATTTCCTCTTTCATGTGATTACTTTCATTCACAAGAGACCCTAGGTATGTGAATCTATTCACTCTTTCAAATTTATAGTTAAGAATATGGATATATTTTTTCGATAAATCCTTACTTCCTTAATAAATACTTTCCGTTAATTACATAAAATTGCTCACTCCTGCACGTCCACTCATCACTATCAAAACATTTTATCTTGCCCACATCGTCTTTCCACCATCAAGATTACAGAACGTATCTTTTTTTTTAAGATTATTGATTTTCCGTTACTATTCAAAACTTTTATATTCACGGCGACATTTTCCATCATCATGAAACAAGATTATTGATTTTCTTCTCCTAGCAACCGTTTGTCATTTCTTTATATTGTCATTACATAGCCCAATAATAGTCAGATCAGAAAACAAAACTAATTTTCAGTTCAAACAAAAACTACCGTTACAACTTAATAGTTTGATTGATAACTGACAATAAGTTTGAACAGTGATGTGTGTTGTGGATGCAAATGTCTCTTTTGGATATTAAGAAGATATAACAAATTGTTCTATTCTGCAATAAACAGTAGAGGGGCGTGTTTGGATTATCCAGTAAGGAATTTTCCAGACCTGCCTTCCACTTCAGCAGCAAATAATGTGATATGATAATTATTAGCCAAGGAACGTTATTACCCATGCACGGGCCTTACAAAGGATTTCAAATTATTTGTATTGCAATTAAGACTGGAGTTATGACAATCGTGATGCTGCAGGAGAAACTTCCAGTTGTTTGGACAAATGTCTTGCAAGGGAGCAAAACAGGAAATCAATAGCTGAGCCAGGTCTCAAAAGTGTTCCCAGGAAGGCAATGTTTTACAGTTAGAGAAAGTTCGGCAGAAGCATACCACAAGTTCGTCAACCTCTTGAGGTGTATTGTCAACAAATATCACCCTACCGTCACATCGTTTTTGCTCTCTCTACTGTTCCGGAGTAGGTACTGTGCCCTTTTGTTTATGTGTCTTGCGCCTAAACTCGAGTCAATGCCCCTCCTGTTGCTCCTGGACAGGGAATTTGCACTTCTATAACGTACATCTCCTTTCTGCATTCAACATTCGTCACTCCAGCACAATGTCTCTATGATATATGCTGCTTCCGAAATGCTTTCTCTTTCTACCCCCTCTACTAGCACGATGTTGCTGCTATCGTGGTATTTCTTAAATGTTATACATTTAAATATGCATTTATTGAGTGCGAGGACAGCTTGGAAACTGGGCCAGCTGCAGGGGTTTTACCCCCAGTCAGATTTACTAATTCTTATCCATAGTTTCAATCTGCTTTTTCTTTTTGTAATTAACGTCCTCCAACGTTAGGTCGTATAGGACGATAAATGAAATGGGTAAAATCATGTAATGAGACAAGGGTCCATAGAGCTTAGAGTTATCCAACTCATCTTTCAGAATAAGGGAAACTCCTGTACAAAATCCTTAACCCTGGCCGAACCGAGCGGGTTTCATGACATTAAATTCTTCAGTTGACTCACATATTTCCCCAGTAAACCACTAGGGGCTCTCGCAACCGAGATATATGACGGCAAATTAGCCCTGGTAGCTCAATGGGTAAGAGCGACTGGACGGAAACCAGTAGATCCGTAGTTCAAATCCCGGCCGTGGCATTGAATTTTTCATGTCGACTGTATCAATCCATTTCCTTAGCCTGTATACAGCTAGTGGTAAGAAATGAATAATTTCCATCAATTAACTTAAATAATAAATACTGTAGAACATTGTCATAATAAATTGCTACAAATCAAAATCAGTAGATTCCCTTAACAAAAGTCACAAACAAATATTCCTCCTTCAAAGTTTGAGTAGTTTTTAGGCCACCATGCCTGGCATTTGTCACACTGTATCCAGTCTTCTAATGGAGGATCAACAAAGTTCTCATCTTAAGCAGGACACTACACTGTACTTTCTTTGGAAGTTTGAGCTGACGACATGGGTGTTAGAAGTTCCAGCTCCATCCTTTTTGTACAGGAATCAAATTTCTTATTCTTAAGAACACCTTTTTCTGAAATTTGAGCCTGTGGTTTATGTTGCTTTAATTGTTCTTGTGTTGCCTCTAGTACTTCTTTCTAAACCAACATTTCTTTCATACTTGAGCTTGTTAAGACGCTTGCACATTTCTTGTGAGTCCTGAGTTTTTTCACTGATGCGCTTTAAGCAATAGTTTGGGAATCATGTAGTATGAAAACCGTAAAACAAAATAAAAAATGCATTAAAACACAAAAAGAAAGCACTAAAGCGTTCTAGGGGCAAGATGACGACATCGTTAACTTGTTCCACTCAACTTACTCCTATAGGGAACGTTAGAAATCTTTGATTATTATGATAGATTAACAGGAAATAAGTATTAATAAATAGTGACTGCGGGAAGCATATTACTAGGGGCAGTGATATTTAGCATTCTCAAATCAGAAATTCAGTATTTTGATTTTTACGTTTAGTATTTTATAGCATTCTGAAGGAAAAAAGTTTAATTTTACTTAATTTTTTTAAATGATGAATATTAATATTATCTATGTGAGATTTAAAACACATTTATGGAGGCTTATTAATAACAATGAGTTAAATGTGCATAAAGTGTCAATTTATTTCACATTAATATAGGTTAAAGCAATACACAGAAATATAGAACAATCTGATACAGACTAAAGCATACTGCATAACACAAAAAAGATAAATCCATACTGAGGTAAAACTAACACAATAAAAAGAAAATGCTCAAAATTAGTCTAGTTTATGATTTAGTAACGCTGTTGATTGAAAGCATTGAACATATTTCAACATTATGTTCTGTCATTTGAGCCCTCCTGTCACTCACAATCAAATTATATTTACTGAAAATCTTCCAGCGTCTACGCTGTTGGTAGCATCCCAAATACATTGTAGAACTGCTCGGGCAAACTCTGACAAACTTAACAACCACAGCATTTGTAGCCAGTCTACATCTTTATTATTCTGCATTTTTTGTATCAGTTGTGAATGAAAATATTCATATCCCTCAATAAAACTATCAATTTTAACATCACGAAAAAATGGGACCTTACTCTTTTTTTACTTTCACTTAAAATCCTGTACTTTATTGAAGTTACTCTACCAGCATTGACAGGATTAGAAAGTTTGCCAATCTCTTGGAAAAAGACATTTGTCACATTTTCCGCCATGTGGCTGTTCAACTTAGTACCAAACATACCTCATAAGGGCAATGGTGGAACAATAAGCTAATTTAGCGACAAGGGTTGCTTTCGAAATTCCGAAAGAGTGGTCACTTTATAGCTGTCTAAACATGCAAAGGTTCAAAAGACTCTTCAGTTAAAGTTTCCAGAAGAAATAGCTTTGGGGAAAATTAATTACTTGGGAAAATTTTCTATTTCACATTTATATCGCATTTTGAGTCAATTTCGCAATTTATTGCACTATATCGCATTTGCGAAAAATCACCACCCCTATATATTATATAAGATAGTAATGAGTAGCAAATAATAACTAGATATATTACATGTAAGACCACGAGATCTTATGGCGAAGATCTTGAAAATTACAACACGTGAGAGAAAAATCACGCACTACCTATATCTAACAGACCACAAAACGACAGCAATGGTTTTACTGTACAAGTTATTAGTGCCTAGTAATATGGAGCACAAGTAAAGAGGTACTATCTCCTAATACGAACTTAAACTAACTCGTTTGTCACCTTGTCCGGCTTGTCAACTCGCCCCGGCCTCCCCTACAAAGTAAAACGTAGAGTCAGACTGAAAAATGCAATTTCATAGCCGGGATTTGAATCACGGATCTTCTGATTGCCGTCCAGCCGCTCTAAACCATTGAGCTACTATGGCCAACGTGCCGACATGACATTAAATTCACCAACTGACTCGTGTTTTTCCCGGTAAACCACTTAGGAGTTCTGATAAACACATGAGACAACTACCTTAATGGCGACTTACAACGTGTAAGTACTTAAAACCCGGGCTTTATAATTAACCACTATTAGGTCAATTAATGGAAATTAATTGTTCTTTCACACTGGCCGTCTGTAGGCTAAAGTATAGAAAGATAGAGTCAGACTGAAAAATTACCGGTTTTACGGGGAAAAACAAGAGTCAGTTGCAGAATTTAATGTTATGTCGGCACGTTGGCCATAGTAGCTCAATGTATTAGAGCGGCTGGATGGCAACCAGAAGATCCGTAGTTCAAATACCGGCTATGGCATTGAATTTTTCAGTCTGACTCTATCTTTACATACAGTAAAAACCGTTTAAAACAAAAAACACTTAAAAGTCCAAGAACTGCTCTGAGTGTTTCATATTCTTTTTTTTTAAAAAAAAATAATGCATAGTAAATGTTATAAACATGAAAGATTACTTTAGGCCATTAACCTAATAATACGAAGTAACATAATGCAATTACGAATAAAATATTAAATCTAGCAGCTTATATAATAAGGATCAAAACTATACGACATTTATGAGAAGCATAAGAAGGAAGAGTAGGACTTCTAGAAAAATACGTCTCTAAGTGAGTTCCAATGACTGGCTCCATTTCCTTCCGACGTATCGTCATTTTGAGCCGCAGGTAGACTGATGGAAGCGTGCCGCACTAAATGTGTCATAAACGCATATACCTGAGGTTCCTGTTATTTACAACCTGTTTCCTTCCGTCAAAACAGATGTCGAATAGATATACCGCGGGTAAAAGAAATTCTGCGTTTCCGTGGGAAAACTTCGCTTAACGTTTATAGGCTTTTAGTGACCAGTTTTGACACACAGTTCCGAATAAAGAATCCATTCAGGTGTTATTTTGTAGTGTAAGATTTCTGCTGAACATATGTGCAAGCTCACATCTCTTATGCCATACCGTTATGGGGTGCTTCAACAAAAGTATCCCAGGTATGTAAAGTTTAATAGAAAGTTACATTACCGCATTAGCAATTGGGCACATCAACAATTGGGCACACACATAATTATCTAGGTTTCAGGGAGAGGGAGTCACTGTTCTGGTTTAATTGTGAAGGTCACTTTCAGATGACAAAAGCTGTAACAAACAACATAGCCATATATACATCATCCACGCCGATCTTGGAAGTACAAGTCATGAAACCAATGTCATGTTCTTCCAAATAAGAAAAAGGAGGCTTACAGCAGGCTATTCAACACAATTAAAGAGAAGATTCCAGACTGGAACCCCAAGGAAGTAATTGACGATTTTGAACCAGGCGCTATTCAAGCTTTGAAGTCTGTTTCCAAATGTACAAATTTCTGGTTGCAACTATCATTTCAATCAGGTATTTGGAGAAAGGTGCAAAATTTAGGACTGGCACGTGACTACATTCAAAATGAGGGAATCAGACTTCATATAAGATTGTGTTCTGCATTTGCTCATCTTTCGCTTAATAAAACTGATGATGGTTGGCTCATTATGCAAGAAAATTATCCAGGAAATGAGCAATTAAGTTTGCTCTACGATTACTTTGTGGAACAGTGGCTGTACACTCCTTCAATACCAACTTTTTTTTTTTTTTTTTTTTTTGTAATTTTATGTCCTCCAACGTTAAGTCATATCGGACGGTGAATGAAATATGGGAAATGATGCTCAAATGTGTCCAGGGTCCATCGAGCTTAGAGCTAAGCGACATTCGTGTGTAAGGATAAGGGAAAACCCCGGAAAAAGCCTTATCCAGTTAACTTACCCTGACCGAGATTCGAACTCGGGACCTCTTGAACGTGAGGCAGACATGCTACCATCTACGTTACCGAGGCGGGCATTCAATACCAACAGATTTATGGAACTGTCATGGAAAATGTCACAGAACCAACAATGCTGTTGAAGGTTGGAACCACCGGTTCAACGAAATCGTGCAAAAACCACACCCTAACATACTCGCGCTAGTTAAGGCCTTGAAGGATGATGCAAAATACCAGGGATACCTTTCCGACAGAAAAGAACTCAACTTGGAGGGTAAAAAGCGGAGGTCTACAATTACGCTTGACAGTAAGATTGCCAATAGCCTGAAAGAACTTGAGGAAACTAGAGATTTAAGATTTAACCACTTTTTGTATATTCAATGTGCAGCAGTAATAAATTTCTCTTCCCCGAAAACTTCACGTTAAAACCAACAAATACAAAAGCTGTTGTCACAAATTACAAGCAGAATAAATTGGCTAAAAAGGCAGTTTTATGCACTAATAAGCAGAATAGGCACACACGTATGAAATAGGCATTTATAGGCATTGTAAAACTAAGAAATTAGGCTAATAATTGTAGGAAACTGCTTATAACTTAAAAGCCTAGTTTTCTGAACAAAGGAATAAAATAGGCAAATAGGGCAAAGCCGCCCCCTATTAATGACTCATGGAAGAATAGCTCCTAGAGAAGGAGCCTAATGATTTCTTCAGTTAAGCCAATTAAATAACAAATTGCATATCTACTGAAAAGGCAACGCTTTAAATCTTTCTCCTGTTATAAAGAGAGCTTCAGCAGAAATGTTAATTTAATGTTAATTTTTTAAATAATGATTTTAAGGTGTCCTAACCTGATACTGTGGATCATCTATATTACACAGTACCAAATCGAAGCCGACCAGCAACAACAAACAACCTGAGGGAGGTTTAGTTTCACTTAATAACAAGTGTTTCATTTGAACGTCAACAGCACATCTGGTGAACGTCACTTTCCTTCTCTGCTTTCAGAAAGCGCCATTAATGTTTGTTGTTTTTTCGCAGCAGATGAGCTCCTTGGTAAGAGACGGACAGCAGAGGAAAAACCTCGTCTCTTATCAAAGGATAGTGAGGTACACCAAGCTTTGTGCATTAGTAGTCGGTGTCGTAAGTCTTGGTTCAAAGTGAGTTGATTTAAAAATACTTATTGCTTCAATAACTTATTAAACACATTTCTCTCTGCGTTCTTTCTCCAGACAATGCAATTGTGAAATTGGTTGCAGGTAAATCTTTAAAAATACGTAAATGTCGTAACTTTGATTTAGTAATATCAACAATATTATCTGATGTAACAGTTCCTTACGATGAGAAGATACTGCTAATCTCCAGAATGCTATTTTCATGACTTTTGGGTGCATGTTACTAAGAAATTATTATTGATATGTACATGAAAATTTTCAGGTATGTTCTTAAAACCTTTATCTTTAATAATGCCAATTATTATTTGAAAATTTTGTACTGGTAATTTATTATAATTTTTAGTTTTTGTAAAAAAAACACTGAAATTTCAGAAAATTTTATTTTTTAAACAAGTATTATGAATCTCAGAGGAAATCCCTTCTTATTATTATTCTTATGAGTCTGCTTAATACATACAAAAATTTATATGTTTTGGTTGAATAGTTTTTTTTTAAAAAAAAAAGTGTACCAGAACTTGCAAAATGTGAAACTGAGAAAAACAGCTTTAAAGTTTATATATTGATTACTGATTTCTCACATGTATCAGAACGTTCCTGCTGCATAGTCTTCACCCTCTATATTCTCACTTGTTCTTTTCAAGTTCCTCTTCATTTGTCTTGCCTTCTTGGCCAGTTCTTCAACCATTTTATCTGCTTTCAGGACTCGCAGCTCATCAATTTCTGTATATGACTATTATCATGATTAGCACATGCATTGTGTGAACTGGGTCTACTAACCTCAATATTATATGTGGTTTCATTGTCTATGCTATTTATATTTTCCAAATTTACTGTTCTGATTTTAGTAAAACAATTGCCTGTAAACTTTCTCTTTCCAAATGTTTTTGGCCTACCCATATCATATATTCACTAATAACTAGTACAAATTATTATTCAAAATAAATAACTGTTCACATACATAGCCAAAGACCAAAGAAAAACTAACACCATTGGAGTTACAGTGGTACTGATAGGAAGCTTGGAAGATCCCTTACAAAACAAGGCTTAGTTTAGAATTATCTGTTCAGTATTACAGAAGTTATGACCGATTTTCTGAAAGCTTACCAAAAGTGGCGTGGCAAAAACTTAACATCCACTAATATAATTATCAAATTAGGTATAAAATATTGCTCTAATGAACTTTTTAACTATGTATTTGTAATATAGAGGGATGACATTATAATAAAATGTAAAAATAAAAAAAGTGAATTTTAACCCCAAGTGCAGTACCTTCTCACCTTAACTTGGCCTGCCCGCCTCAGTAGCGTGGTGGTAGACTGTCTGCCTCACGCTCAAGAAGTCCTGAGTTCGAATCTCGGTCTGGGTGAGTTACCTGTATAAGGTTTCTTCCGGGGTTTTCCCTTATCCTGAAAGACGAATGTCGGGTAACTCTAAGCTCTATGGACCCTGGACTCACTTGAGCATCATTTCACCCATTCCATTCATCGTCCGATAAGACTTAACGTTGGAGGACATAAATTAAAAAAAAAGTTAACTTGGCCCCGAAAAATCAATATCATTTATTTATTTGATAAGGTTATTTAGAGTTTAAAATATTAATATCTAAGAAAAAGTGGAAAGTAAACAAGATTAAGAAACAATTGAAGATAAGTTTGTGATTGAATAGGTGGAAACGAAGGAGTATGAATTATATGTATGTGTTAAACGATGATAATACTAGTTTAAAATAATAAAAAGGTACTGTTTGTATGTTAAATTGTTTAAATATGATTTAAGCAAAATATTATATAAATTACCCAATATGGTAATAAAAAGGGGGTTCACGAAAGATGACGGAACCAATGAGAAATATTGAATTGCCATAGCAACGGCAAATTCAATAATTTCAGATTAGAAAGACTTTGCGTCATTCTGTGTATGGACGTCGTCAAGTAAAGAAGCTAAACCTTATCAGTGAGAGGGAACTCGATTTCAGGTTAATGTTGTGAAGGAAACCGAAGTTTATAAAGTTATTTATAAATTAATATTACAACACGTTTATGACTTAAACCTACTCATTCACCTCCTTTATGCCGATGGCATAGTTTTTCTTATCAAAATTAAGAAAGCAGCTATAGACGGCCTTCAAGGAATTGGTGACATGGTCGGAAGAAAACTATTAGGAGTCCATATTTGATGAAACTTTGAAAATAGGAATAATAACCAAACTGGTGATCTATTCATAAGCTCTGGTATTGTTGCCAAGCCAGTCAATAACTGAAAGTGAGGTTTTGTTGTTGTTGTTGTTGTTGTTGTAATTTACGTCCTCCAACGTTAAGTCATATCGGACGGTGAATGAATTGGGGAAATGATGCTCAAATGAGTCCAGAGTCCATGGAGCTTTGAGTTACCCGACATTCGTCTTGAAGGGCAAGGGAAAACCCCGTAAAAAACCTCATCCAGGTAACTCAACCTGACCGAGATTCGAACACGGGACCTCTTGAACGTGAGGCAGACATGCTACCATCTACGCTAACGAGGCGGGCAGAAAAATGAGGTGGATGTTTGTTCCGAAAGATATGCTTTTAAATCCTGTTCCTTGAAGTTGTTGTTTTCAAATGCTAGGCTTTGGCAATAAAGCCATTAGCTCCCTTGTTCTCCAATATTTCTGTGTAGTGGGTCCAGTAGGTAGGGCTTCACAGGTTAGAAGATGTTCTTCAGTCATTTCCTCTTCTTTGTTGCACAGAGGACAATTTGGACCGATAAATTCCTATTCTGTGTAAGTGTTTGGCCAAATAATCATGTTCCGTAATTAATCTAAATTTTGCTACAGCAGCTTTGCTTGGGGTTTCTGGAATAAATTTTGGATTTTTAATTAAAATTTTTAATTTTTTTTTATCTTTGGCTTTGTTAGATATTGATTGGTTTTGTTTCTTTTTATATTTGTTTTAATTAATCTTTTTATGGATGTAAAGGGTAAGTTTTTATTTTTATTCTGAATGAAATTTGCACCTGTTTTGGCAAGAAAATCAGCTGATTCATTTACAGCAATTCCACCATGTGCAGGTATCCACTGTAATTTAATTCTTCTCTGTAGTTTTTGAAGTTGTTGGATCATTTTGTGACATTCTTTAATTTGGATTGACCTCATTTTATATGAACTTATTGCATATAATGCTGCTTTAGAATGAGAAAGTATGACAGCATTTTTGAATTTATCTATTCTGTATAGAAGGTGTTGGAGTGAAATACGAATAGCCGTTACTTTTGCATCAAAATTTGTTGTGTGGTATCCTGCTGGTTGATAGAATGGGAACACTGCACACGTAATTCCTACTCCTGAGTTGTTGTCCAGGTTAGATCCATCTGTGTAGATATGTAACCATTCTTCAGGTGAGTATCTATCGTTCACAGTTTCTAATGCTAGTGCTTTTAGTACAGGTTTGGAAGTTTCAGATTTTGTAACTATTTGTTCTAAATTTAATTGAATATTAATTGGTTCAAAAGTCAGATGGTTTTACTTCAAAACAGTGTAATATTTTAATGCTAAAATTCAACTATTTTGAAAGATGAAATAAATGTAATTATCTGCAGTAAACCTACAAAACGAACAGAATGCAGGAATGCCACTTTTCCTGGCATGAACGCATTAGTGGCTAGTGGATAAACAAAACACTATCGTCAAAGAAATAACTGACGTACGCACTGAAGCCTAAACATAACCGCGGTGCGTTACCAGTGAATTTTATCTGTTTACTCTTCTGAAGAACTCCGTTGTTGGCGGGGTTTCGTTTGAGGCGATAACGTCAGAGAGAGAGAGAGAGAGAGAGAGAGAGAGAGAGAGAGAGAGAGAGAGAGAGAGAGAGAGAGAGAGAGAGAGAGTTGGGAAGATGGCTTTCATCATTTACGACGTAGAGGTACAAAAACTCGTGTTGCAGTATGACAGGTGACAAGCTCCCTCGTAAATGGTAGCAGCCGCGTGTAGAAATGAAAGAAAATAAACAAACTTAATTTTAAGAGCCTTAAGATTTAAGATCAAAAGTGCAACTGATAAGTATTAAACTTTTTAAAGAAATTCGTGCACTGTACGAAGATAGTTTGATGAACACAACTTTTGTATTCTTAGATTGCTGTATTAAAAATTTACAGATGTTAGCAAGTGAAATATACTACGTGAAGAAAGATAACTACCATTTTAATGTGTGCCAAATTATTATCAGTTTTAGCTAGTTGAAGTAATTAGCTGTTTATCATTTTAGTATGAATATTGAATGAGACTGCAAATGTTTGCTGTCACATCGCTAAGCTCTCACTGTCACTTATTTGAAGCATGTAGTCCCAATTTCGCTTAAACTTCCGTTTAACTCACAGTCACTTCATTTATGTGAACTAGTTCAATTTCCCCTATCACTTCACTTTCCTTTCTTGATAATAAAACAGGCACGAAGCAGCTTCTTCCAAGGCAACTAGAGTACTCAGGTAGGCCATTCCGGAGAGTCGCGCTGCCATTGGCTAACGCGCATGACGTCACTGAGAATACAGTTCAACCGCGAGAGTTAAACACTAGCCCCTGAGTATGTGTTATTTAAGCTCTGCTACGTGTAAAATCGGAAGGAATAAACATCCACTTGTGTATTACAATGAATGTTCTTTCTAGCAGTTGTATTAAGAGTTTAAAACATGTTACTATTCATATGTACTTAATCAGTGCAGCTCAAGAAAATGACGAAGCAACCCATTGAAGACTTTTCTTTGTTGCAAGTTTCCTGATCATTTCTGCCTTCGCTCTTTTGTTTAAGTGCCTAATTCTAATGAAGGTTCTTGTCCTCACATTAAGAGAGATCACTTTGTGATGAATTTCGGGAAACTTGGAACTTATTATAGAAATTAAGTTTTGCATCACTCCATTACACTTCGCAGCACTTTGTCCATGGAATCTACAAAATATTACTTCTGTACCTTGCTCTGCCGTTTCAAAACACCGTTTCCTTTCTTCAGGGCTTGCATCCGAGTCTTTAGTCTAATTATTTCCTCTTCAGCAACAACAGAGTGGCCAGGAGCTACCTCCGTGCTGGTCGACGGGTCAAATTTTGTTTCTTTGGGAGATAAAGATACTATAGTAGACAGCGGCCTCTTTCGCACGGTCCTAACTTCGCACCGGCGATCTCTTGCTGATATTGCCTATTAATAAAACAGTTTTATTATTATTATTATTATTATTATTATTATTATTATTATTATTATTATTATTATTATTATTATTATTATTATTATTATTATTATTATTATTATTATTATTATTATTATTATTATTATTATTATTATTATTATTATTATTATTATTATTATTATTATTATTATTATTATTATTATTATTATTATTATTATTATTATTATTATTATTATTATTATTATTATTATTATTATTATTATTATTATTATTATTATTATTATTATTATTATTATTATTATTATTATTATTATTATTATTATTATTATTATTATTATTATTATTATTATTATTATTATTATTATTATCATCATCATCATCATCATCATCATCATCATCATCATCATCATCATCATCATCATCATCATCATCATCATCATCATCATCATCATTATTATTATTATTATTATTATTATTATTATTATTATTATTATTATTATTATTATTATTATTATTATTATTATTATTATTATTATTATTATTATTATTCGACGCATCAAACTTTTCTTATAAAAAGGAGCGAATAAACTCAGAGTACACATAGAAACAAATACATAAATGGAATGTGTATCTGATAATTACCTGCAAATTGGTTTTGCTGGTACTTGCTACTACCGCCTCAAATACATCCCCATGCCAATTAGGAATTTTCTATGACGGTAATTTTCTTTTCAGCGGCAAACCTAACAGCTCGTTTTTTAAATCCCGTTCATAGTTTTCGGGCAGGAAGTGATCGGAACAAATCCTTGCATTATTCACCTTAACCGGATCAGCCCTTTGACAGCGTAAAACCCACTTGCGCTGTAGTTCTCGATCTTTAGGCAAACAATGGAAAATCACATTCGTAGTCTTATACGAAGCATGTTTGCTTTCAGCAACAGCGCAATGGTTTTCATAATGTTACGACAAAAAACACAGCCAATAACTACAATAGCTCATAAGCAACTGCATCTCGTTTATTTCATCAGAAGGATTGTGGAATTTGCATGCATCAGCGCCTTATCTTATCTAATAATGTGCAATCATAATATTGCATTACGCACATTCACGTGTAAGCGCTCTTGCTTTGTATTCTCAGTGACGTCACGCCCCTCAGTCAGCAGTGACAGTGTTTTGCGCGGGAAAGCGGGAATGGCCTGCCCTGGCTTCTACCTCGCACTCAGTATTCACTGGAGAGCGAACATGACGTCTCTAATCTCCTGACGTAACAACACTCTGCAGTCACCACAAACTCGCTCGGAGAACAGCATTCTTCGTCGAATCAGAAACCCACACACTGACTTGCTGAGACACTAACTCTGCCAGACTGACTCGCTTTGACAGAGCACTCGTTTGTAGAGCGTTAGGAAAGTTCCACGTGGTTCCAGAACTATCGAGATGGAGAAACTTTAAGAAGATTCTAGCTATCTCGCGATAGCGCTTATGTGTTTACTCTGGGTATCCCGGCACTGACGTCCATATAACCATAGCGTCACAATATGTTGTGTCGACACTCTAATACTGAAAAATGCTACTGAGTTCGTTCTTAGTTTCCTTCATTATTTGTACAGGGTGATTAAAAAGATGGACACATTTTCAAATTGCTATATTTACTGCACTGTATGTTAGACTTGAATTCCATCAGATGCATTTGAAAGAGGATGCTGTAAAGTTTTGAATACTACCATTAGAGTGCTCCAGAACGTACTGTGCTGTTGCATCAGTAACTGAATACATACTAACCGCGTCAGTTATAGGCGAAATGGCTTCTATTGAACACAACTTTTTTATTAATTTGAGAATTCAATAGACGTGACTCTGCTACTGCGGTGCAGTACACATTTAGGGGTAAGTTTAACGTTGTACCTCCAACAAGGAAGAGTATTATTCGCTGGAATAAACAATAACAGACAAAACTGGTCTCTCTGTGTAAGAGAGCAAGAGCACGGGCTGGTCGTGTGTATTGGAGGAAAAATGCAAAACCAGCTTGTTCCTCAAAAGAATGAAGATTCAGGAGATTGCATTTTCCAGCAGGATGGAGCTCCACACCAGTGACATCGGAGTGGTCGACGTTTCCTGAATGAATCTCTACCTCAACGATGGATAGGGCGCATGATGACCTGGCACTTCAGTTTTGGACACCGAGGTCCCCTTGATCTCATAGCTGGGACTTTTTCTTGTGGAGGTTTGTGAAAGAGGCTGTTTACGTACCACCTCTTCAAAAAGATTTGAATGACCCACGAAACCGTATCAAAGTGGCCGTAAAATCAGTGACGTAAGACATTCGTCATTGAGTGTGGGATGAATTGGGCTACCGTTTAGATGTTATCCGTGCAACCAGAGGAGGGCATATTGAACATCCGTAAACCTCCATATATGTATAACAACCTGTAATTCACAGAAGTCAACTGCAATGTATAGTGCAGTAAATCAAGCAACTTGAAAGTGTGTCCATCTTTTTTAATCATTCTATTCCCAGGATAATCTCGGTTATCCTAAACATCCTTTAGATATCCTAAATGTGACTTGCCATGCTAAAAGTACAAGTAAATGTCAGTGTTCTAGTTTAAACCATGCTTTGAATTATCAGTTAAGTGTACCAATAATCCCTTACTACAATACAAGGTTCTGCTAATGAGTCCCACGCCTCACAATTTTTTTCTTTATTTCTCAACATAATCTCCAGAAAGGCCAATATATTTGTCATATCGGTGTTCTAATTTAATTAAACCGTCTCTGTAGTGCGATTTATCATGGTCCTCAAAACAGCTGTTTACCGCATCAATGACATCCTCGTTGCTGTGAAAACTACGTCCTCGAAGAACTTTTTTGAGGTTCGGGAACAGGTGGTAGTCACTGGGTGCTAGATCTGGCGAATAGGGTGGACGTTCAAGCAATTCGAACTTTAATTCGCACATTCTTCCCATTGTAATGACTGAACAACAGGCCTGAGCATTGTCCTGAAGAAACAAAATTATTTTCTTTGCAAATGAGGTATTTTTCTTTTCACCTCATCATTCAAACGTTGAAGTAAGCTTGCGTAGTACTCACTAGTGATACTTTAACCCTTTTCCAAGTAATCAATAAAAATAATTCCCTCTGCATCCCAGAAAACACTCGCCATAACCTTGTTAGCAGCCAAAATTGACTTTGTCTTTTTTGTAGCTGTTTCACCTGGTGCAATCTACTGTTTTGACTGTTATTTACTTTCTGGAGTGTAGTGATGTATCCGAGTTGCATCCATGGTAATAAGCCGTCTCAAAAATTACTGGAGATCGAAATTCTTAACAGAAACAGTTTTTCTTTGCAACTTTTGATCAGGTGTCAACAAACTCGACACCCATTTTGCACAGACTTCGTAAAAGCCCAAAACATTACTTGAAATATTACCTGCACGTTCTTTGTTATGTTTACAACTTCTGTTATCTCAGACAACTTTAATCTGCAGTATTTCAGTACTAAACGATAAATTATTTCAATGTTCTCTGGAGTTGTGACCTCCACAAGGCGTCCAGAGCGAGGCTCATCACTGGTGCTCGTACGTCCCATTTTAAACTCTGCAATTCACCTTTAATCATTGTATATGAAGGGACAGAGTCTTTCAGTGTACTACCTATTTCCTACTTTATTTCTTTAGGCATTAAACCTTTCAAATGGAAGTATTTAATCACTGATCGTTTTTCCAAAATCCTCTATTTCTGTAACTATGTATACAAGCTAGTCTAGAGTTAAACTATATGATGCTATCCGTCAAATTGGCGCCATCTCTATGTGAGGCCCGGGACTTTTCAGGCGACCATCGTATGTACGAGGGCTGTTCAATAAAGAATTATCACTTTTTTTGACAAGGTACCTTTACTCATCCTCATAATTTTGATGGTCCTTCTCAAAATAGTCTCCCCTGAATGAGATGCACTTGTCCCAGCGTTTCTGCCAGTCTTCAAAGACATGCTGGAAACCATTTTTGAGAGATCCTTCAAAATCGCCTCTGCAGCCTTCACCACTGCTTCTGATGATGGATAATGCTTTCCACGAAGGCATTTCTTCAAGTTAGGGAATCAAAAATAGTCACATGGTGCTAAATCCGGACTATATAGAGGGTGAGAGATGCAATTCATGTTGATTTTTACAAGAAATTCACCAACAATATTGGCAATATGCGGCCGCACATTATCGTGGTGCAGCATCCAGCCTGCTTCACGGAAATGTGGCACCCAGTGAAATGTTCAGTATTTCAGAAAGTGATCTTAAGGTAATTCGTCGATCCTCTCTCAAAATGGCAGCAGCAGTGTTGATGTTTTCTTCCGTAAGGGCAGCAACTGGAGCACCGGGTCCAGCTTCCTTTGCAATTGATTGTCTCCCCTCTTTAATCATTTTATACCAGCTTCGAGCTGGGCTGTAGGGAAGAACAGGCTCTCCATAGGCCTCCTGTAACATTGTATAGGCCTGAACTGAAGATTTATTGAGACCAAAGCAGAATTTCCAAGCCACATATTCTTCCTCGCGTGTTACCTCTATTGCAGCTGTAGGCGATATTGAACATATCTGAACTTGCCTCGTTCTCACAGGCGGGAACCAGGAGTACCAACAATGAAACTTCTACGGCGTGTTTGTTTCACATTAAGCTAACAGAATATAGTAAGATTGAATTTTAGTGCGAAAAATTATGACCGTAAAAAATTATGATCATTATTGAACAGCCCTCGTATTAAAGTATATTTATAACCTAAATGACATAATATGGGAGAAATTGCATATATTCTCTTTTCAATGCGCGATGTAATTATATTGAAGCTTAATATCAAACATTATTTTTTTCCCAACAGCCATGGCATTGAATTTTTCAGTTTGGCTCTATCTAAAACCTTAGCCTATACACGGCTAGTGTGAAGGAACGATTAATTTCCATCAACTAACTTAAATAATAAGAGTTTAATGAGGAAGCCCGGGACTCAAGTACTTACAATAGTAAGTCGCCACAAACGGTCTATCTCGAATACGAGAGCCCCTAGTGGTCTACCGGGAAAATATATGAGTCATTTGGAGAATTTAATGTCATGACGCCACGTTGGTCATAGTAGCTCAATGGGTAAGAACAACTGGATGTAAACCAGGAGATCCGTGGCTCAAATTCCGGCCATGGCATTGAATTATTCAGTTTAATTCTACCTATTATTTTTATTATTTACATGTGTAAATGTCCTGCACCGTGGCGTAGTGGGTTAAGTTCCTGGCCACGGAAAGCGGCCCGGATTCGATCCCAGCCATGGGGTGCGGAATTTAGGTCCGGGTATAGGACCGGTGCCCACTCAGCCTCGTGAGGAAAGTGAGGAGCTTAAGATAGGTAAGCAACCCTGGTCACGAAAACCAACATTACGGCTGTGGCTGAATGCTGACCACATCTCCTCTCCGTATCGGCTGGATGATCGCCCACCTCTGGCGTGCGTAAGTGGGCGTGAGGCTGGCAGTCGGGTTGGTAGGCCTTGGCCCTCTTAGGGCTGTCGCACCAGTTTTTAACTTTTCAGCATACGTAAATAAAAGTAAAATGATTTAAAACATTGCTTAATTTGCATCACAAATTTGTCACTCCTTTTCAGGTTGTTGGGTAAACCTTAGAATATTTGTAGGTATTGTCATAGGTCTTTTATAAACAATTTATAGGCTTGGCTTTCCTTCAAGAATTATCACATTACTAGATTCAAGAACAGGAATCATGGTAGCGTAAAAACAGCAAAACTAAGATACATTTAAGTTTATTTTCAAAAGTAGGAATAGATAGACTACGATCCAAGAGAACCTAAAGGAATCACCCGTTTTCATGTTTTACTCAAAGATGAAAGTGCAATACTGCTCAACTCTCTTTCACAGTTTAATAGAAGCATCATTCTAGGGAGATCGGAGCTGCTGAAAAAAGGGCACTCCTAGAATCGAAACAGGAGTTATTTATCTCTGTTAACAGCTTGTTTAAAGACTTATGAAATACGGCCCCGCCGACGTTCAAACAGTTGCAACAGTTGGGGAGGGTGGAGGGTGTTTTATAACAGACCACGCCTAGAGATAGCGGCAGTCTGTGATGTCAAGTACCGCTATCTCTCCCGCTACTCAGGGATGCATTATACTATCATTACGTGTATGACTGATATACCGCCAGTAGCTCAGCTGAACAGTGACCCATGTCCTCCAAACCTCTGGAATTCTTCACTCAAACGTTGCACGACGTGTTCTTTCTTCTACATTTAATATACTGGTATATAATCCGTTAGTTTGCACTTCATTCGTGTTTAGTACTGTAACATCTAGAAAGAACTTTGGGTTATGGTTAAGGAGGTAGCGTCTGTGTCCCGCATTCGGAAGATCGGGCGTTCAATTCCCTGACTGACTTTCCTGACCTATGAATTTTTGGAGAGTTTCTCCAGGTCGTTATATTCATTGCGTCCCAAAAATTTCCACTTCATATGTTTGGTATTTTCAGTGTTGACCTGCGTCTTGAACGCTGCATAGCAGGGGAAAAGGATGATCTCTGTAAACATCAGTACCCCGCCTCTAACGGGGAAGTGTGCCAGTTGTAATATACGCCACCGAGGAGCCTCTGGTCTCTGCCCTTTGTTATGTCATGATCCCTGGATCAGTCGCTCACTATCTCCTCTCACCTCACCCTTCCCTTCTTATCGAGCACGAATACTGCCTGCAAGGCTCAGTAGTTTGTAATGTAATCACAGGGCCCGGAAGTTGTTGACCCAAAAATTCTATAAAATGCCCTTAAAATATAACAAATGCACATAAAATGTAAAAAATTACCTAACAAAAATTAACCATTTCATTCATAATAATAAATTAATAACTGTCACAGACAAAGGATGAATATATGGTTCGAATAACCACATTTTAAAATTAACTTTCTTAGTAAATAATGCAATTATTGCTACTAAATAATACATAAATTCACCATTAGCCAAAACATACCTTACTTAGCATTGCAGTACACCACCATGGTCATCTTCAAGTTATCAAAAGTAAAGGAACGGCGGTTGTCAGCTAAAACTGTTTTATACTTTGAAAAACTTCTCTCCACTTCCACAGATGTTATAGATGCATATTTGAAAAACATTACGTCACTGCCTGTTAAATCCTGTTCAAAAGTATGAGTTCTGAAGTTTTCTCCTGACAAGACATCGGCAATCTAATAAATTGTTTAGTATGCTTAATTTTGTCCAACACAAATTTTAGTTTCTGTCTAATTTTGTCCCCAATTTCACCTTTTACATTTTGTATCCTCTCTTTCGCAATCCTCACTAAGTCAATCGACTTATCCAATCATGCCACTTACTTCAAGGCGGGTTATGGTATCCGTCAAAAAAGCAAAATTTGATTTAATGAAAGCTAATTTACCTTGGATTTGAGTATCAGAAAACAGATGCTGTGAGCTCTCAATCGCCTTAGAATCTACCCTATCAAAGCTATTCACCACTTCTCTCACCATTTGAAAATTGTCACAGTAGTACATACATGCAGTTGCATGTTATATAGGGTCAGGTCGGCCACGGGAATCGAACCCGGCCTTCCCGAATGCGGGCTACACATGAAAATGTCCAATAAATTCGTGAAAAAGAAAGAACATGACCGGAAAATGCACCTAAATGTTAAAACTCACTTTATTATAAAAATGTGGAAAAAATGCATTTTCATGACCTATAAAAACCATATATATCTAACGTATTTGTTCCAGAATGCACTTAATTTCCAATAAGCATCGTCTGTGACTACTCAGAAAAAAAAGATGTCTTTTCATCAAAATCCGGAACCTAGTAATCGCTTTTGCTATCCGTATGATGTTTCGCCTTCCGCATATGATGCATATTATTAAATGCATAATGAGCTCCTCTTGGAAACCGGCCTTAAAGTGTAAATCCGTCGACTTAAGAAGCACAGATCAATACAGCTTGATAATCAAGTTAAGTAGTTACGTTTCTTTGACCCAATTAATTTTCTATACTGACGCCACATCCTGGCCTGGCATTTAATTTACTGAAAACAGTCTTTTGTTCAGTAATGCGAATTTTGATAGTGTTTTGTCTTTGTTTATATTTGTGTTATATCCAGTGTTTCATTTGTGGTTATAACATTTAATAAATATCCTGATGATTGGAGAGATGCACACTCCCGAAACGTCGATTTCTAATCGTCTTTTCACCTGGCTTGCTTCCCGAGGACAACTTGAACAACTTTTGAAGTTCGCACACCAGTAGTTCCTGTACTGCCTAATCACAAAATTCATGTAATATTTAACGCTGCATAAAACTATACCTAACAGAATTTCGAAGCTGAGACACTGAAATTCGGACTAGTTAAATTATAGACTACGAAACGGCTATGATCGTTCGGTGTCGTTTTGAAACAACCTGGATAATGACATTTCTTCTTTTAAAATAACTAGAGTACGTAGAGATTGGTTGTTGTAAAACACTTGGAGAAACTTTCTTTTGTGCGACGCGAGAATATTTTCTAAGTCCAAAGGTGCTCGTATACGCATGCGCAAACAGACGGCCAGCCGGTTCTCGCGTTGCAGCCAACATGAGAAAGATATGTAAAACTTGTAGCCAACCTCTGCATGTGGCGCAGTCCGTGTGCAAAGTAACATGGTTTGAGCAGGCTAAGTTATCGCTCGGTCAAATTCTGTTACTCATGCACTACTTTGCACATAAAGAACCCTACGACACGACGATAATGGAGTGCTCCGTAGGAAATACATGCATGAGCTCACTGACTGTATCGAACTGGTTCGGCTACTGTCGCCAAGTGTACATGATGTCAAATTACACCAAGTATACTGCAAGGAGGAAAATTGGCAGTCTCGGTCACGTCGTTCAAATCGATGAATGCAAAATAGGACGACGCAAGTTTCATCGTGGGCGCGTCGTAGAGGGCAACTAGATCTTGGGAATGATCGACGTGGAAACGAATGAGGTGCGAATGACGATATGCCCCAACAACAGGAGAGATGCAAATACGCTCTACAGTCTAGTTGCAGCGCCCACGATGAAACTTGCGTCGTCCTATTTTGCATTCGTCGATTTGAACGACGTGACCGAGACCGCCAATTTCCCCCTTGCAGTATACTTGGTGTCATTTGACCGAACGACCGAAGTGCTGGCTGGCTCTATAAAGCCAGAAGGTTTTTTTCTGCGTGCCCACCCGTTAAGATTTTTACCGCAGGTAAGGTTTACAGTTGGGATTTTGTAGGATGTGTTGTAGGTTTTGAGGTTGGAGTTAATTTTGAGACTACAAACTTATGTACCTTCGGGTTGAAGGGCAGGATGCAGTATTTAGCACCCTGGTATTTTTATTTTGAAGTTTGTTATTTTCTGGGGAAAAATTTTGATGCCAAACAGTTTAGGAGAATTATGTGGAGCTCAGCTTTAGCTGCTGATAGGATTAACTCCTGGGTTATCTCGGGTGCCAGCAAGCCATGCGGGGTACCCGGTGCAGTCTAGAACGGCGTCTAGTGGGGCCATAATCTCCCAATGGTCTAACAAGAGCGCTTCTATGTATGGGTAAATTGGCGTATAATTTTGATACCCAGCGCCTAATTTCATCCTCTACGTATGGAAGACCCGAGGCTTCGTGAAGCAGCGTGGTAGGAAAATAACGTCCCACAGAATATATAGATCGTAGTCCTCTATTCTGTGCACGTTGGAGCCATGCCCCAGATCTCGCAGGCATATAGCATTACCAGGATTACCAGCGCTCGGAAGAGATATAACTTCAGGCCAACTTGAATCGAGGTCGAACCCAGCAGTGGATACAGGGAAGCAATTGCTCCCTGCACCTTCGCTGATAGGTCCCTGATGTGCCGACGAAAAGTTACACCTCTGTTCAAATTGACTCCTAGGTACTGAACAGAGTTTGTCCACTCTATCCTTCGACCTCGGAACTTCGCGGCAGTAGCCGAACCAGTCTAATATAGTCCGAGAGCTCATACATGTATTTCCTACGGAGCACTCCATTATCGTCGTGTCGTAGGATTGTTTATGTTAGCCTGCTAGATAGTGTAATTTTGGGACAAGTAAGTCTGTTGGCAGCATTGCGTTCAGTGGAGAAACAAGCATAGTTTGGCTGCACTGAATTCCTCAATATGGCTACATTAAGCAGTAAGTAAATAAGCAAACAATTAACAACGTTAAAAGAGTGCCGCCCAACACGAAATTGCACTAAAAAGGAAATAAATGATATTGAAAATTATGATTGTATATAAGAATGTCAAAAAGTGTGAAAGAATTAGAAAAAAAATCGCCGCGTCGCATATTAGAAAGAAGAGTCAAACACTTCTCTGCCTTAAAATAAGAATGAGATTCTAAGTCTTTTATAGTGCCAAATTTGGAGTCTTTTAATTATTTCGACACTGGTTCTATTTTAGTATGACAGAGGTAACACGAATTAAGGCAAATTATCAAGCCAACATAACTCGCCTGACAAGGAAGCTAAAAGTGTCGGCGGTAACTGAGACGTTTGATCTGTTTAAATAAATTATAAGTGGGGACAAGATAAGTCGCAGCATTCCACAGTTGCTATCTGTTGGGGAAAGCCGCTACATCTGGAGTTCCTGTCCTGTGGACACAATCACGTGGCCACAGATGTGTAACCTTTCCCTCTACCACATGGAATGCGACACATCAGCCGTTCTGTTTACTGTTAAATATCCAATGTAGAGACTTTTGTATAATTAAGCGACGCTGGTGTACATTTTATGTTTCAAACTTAACTTCTACTTACAATAAGCAGAGGAGGTATTGCATTCCACCAAAAATTTTGATACCAAGATTTCAATGAGTAAAGAAGATTTCCAAAATTCTTCTTTTCTCAAAAGTAGCTACTCGATTTTGATTAAATTACCAATGTTAATATATTTTCATGACAGAGCGATGGGATTGATTATCACTAAATTATCAGATACCTCCATTGTATTTACAATAAATATTTAATAAAACCATAATTTATAATAATAAAATATAGCATATAAATAATACAATATAAATAACAAAAATAGCTTGTCCAACTATTTAAGTCTAAACTAGTCAAGATAATAGTGTCAACAGCAGCGGTTTTTTTTTTTTTTTTTTTTTTTTTTTTTTTTTTTTTGTAATTTACGTCCTCCAACGTTAAGTCATATCGGATGATGAATGGAATGGATGAAATGATGACTACATGAACGGTGTACGATGATTGTACTTAAAATGGAATAACAGTTTGAAAAAGACATTTGGGAAAGAAACTTCCTAGGCCTGAGTTTAAAACACATCCGGAATCTGCCAATTGTGAGGATGAGAAAAACTTGAAAAAGGGTCTCAGTCAGGCTTAAACCGCATACCTCCCGTTCACGAAGCTCACAACTGCCCTTATTCTGAGTTATGTTAACGTTACTCTTCATATTAAATGGGGTCTAGCAGGCGTTGCGGTTTTTTCTAATGTCTGTTCAACTACGACTTTAGGACTATTTGACTGGTCAGGACACCGGCCTGGTATATAAGTATAGGCCAAGAAGTTCAGCTTGTTCCGCTTGTTGCGACAAATCTTCATTTTGTCATGTGTGCTTCTAAATATACACTGACAGCCGGGTGGCCATAAACCATTTACCACTTAGCAGTTTGTATCCCATGGATAACTGTTTTTATTTTTGTTATGAAGTAACTCTCCGCGTTACGATTTAAATCAAATGCCTAGTCAAATTCTGACCAAAAGATACTTCCTCCCAAATATCTTCTTTGTCTTTCGATATCCTGCAACACAATATCAGTTCAACACTTCCTTCCTCGTATGCCCAAGGAATTCAAATGTGTTGGACAAGAAGTCTTTCAGTCACTGTGATATCTTGCCCTTGCGAGCACCTTTTTGAAACCTTCTGACTTGTGTGAACAGGATGTTCATTCTGCTTGATATTCCTTATAGAAGGATCCACGAAGCAAATGAGGATGTCCTTCCATTGCTGGCTATAGGTATAGTAGTGTCATCATAACACACCAAAACCATCCAAACCACACATACACAACGTTGATGATTCACTAGAATAGAAATTAGGTAATATTAATAATATTTTGTTTTCGATTTTATCCTCGTATCCAGATCAGCCCCAGGTCTGACATGAAAATGAGGAAAGAGGTAACATTATATGATAATGAAATAAATGAAGGGAAAGGTGATTATTGAACAGTTAATGGAAGAAACAGCAGGGAAAAATCGCAGAGTACGGAGAAAACCCATCCAGACCACGCTATGTCCACTACAAATTCGATATACATACGATCGCCTGGGATCAAAACTGGGAGACTTTGCTGAGAGGTGAACGGTGTAATAAATTATTAGTAATTATACAGATAGTAACACAGCTGAAAAGAACAGAAAAAAAAGCGCGCCTCCGTAGCGTGTCTGCCTCACGTTCAAAAGGTCCTGAGTGGGGTGAATTGCATGGATAAAGTTATTTCCAGGGTTTCCCTTATCCTGAAAGATGAATGTCGGGTAACTCTAAGCTCTATAGACCCTGGACTCATTGTAGCATCATTTCATCCATTTCATTCATCGTCAAATGGCGATCAACGATCGAGGACGTAAATAAAACCTAAAAGGGATAAAAGAATAAAAAAGCTGAAAATCTGATCCTAAGTATAGTAAATATTATTGATATTTATCATTTCTTCATAGTTATTTTTAAACGGCTGTTTCCTTCTAAACAGGTAATCAATAAAAGCTTCAGGCTGCAATGGGATAAGAAGCCACTGTTTTGAATATAAGGGTCAAAATTTATCTTGGATAAACGAGTGGGAAGGAAGACATTATGATTCTCATTCAGAAGGTGTTTAGTTCCTATTCCACTGACGTATTTTTGGCTAGTGGCCATTTTAATTGTAACTTGCAGGAATGCTAGCTTGGGTTTTAGTGTTTAATAATAAATTTACATTACAGCAACAATAAGCTCATTGAATTACACTTTTTATCTCTGAAAATACATCCTCCATGAAACGTTCACAATTGTTTGTAGACTTATGCCCGGTTTCACAAACAGATGTTAAGACAACACGAGTTTAGCAATAATTATAACAAAAATCTCATTTTACCAACAAATGTTAGCGTAACACTCGTGTTAAATTTCTTGTTAAACTAACAAGCCAAATTTCTGTTGTTAAGTCCCTAACAATAGTAGGCGTGAGCGCAGCTGTTGATGTAGATTTGCTATATTTAAGACCGTCTAGATGGCACTTGTCATAGAGTACGGCCTATGAGGAGAAATTATTTTGAGGAGCTATCAGAAGAAAAACATGCATCGAAAGGAATATGCCGATCTCACTTTTGCTTCAAGTATTAATAACTTTGCTATTTTATAATTCACTGAATTATGTGGATAATATACTGTCCACCTCCCGTCTTGAAACGTTCAAGTCACTCGTCACTTGTCCTTCTTCGCTCCTCGTTTTAAATTTACGTAATATTGATGGATTTGCTTTGTGCTTCTGCTAGTGACGCTCATTTGAATTAAATTCGTTTCCAATTTTTCTCCATGTGACATCTTTCTCTTTTACATTCACCGCATCTGTCCACTCATTTTCCACAATAAGTATCCTTATATTTCGTCATCAATTCAATTAACAGTTCTTTCTCCAGCAATGAGAAATTTGTCCCACGGCTTTTGTTTACGATGTTGTTTACCCGCCATTTTTTCAGCCGTGTGCAGACCAGCAGACGTAAATGAAAACTAAAGCGCATCACAGTACGTTCAGAGAATAAGACTGAACCATAGCCTTCTATAGATGTAATACTTACAAGTCTCTTGGCGTTAACACGTGTTTGTGAACATTTTCAGAAAACATGTTGGTAAAATGCAAGAAATTTAACATTAGTGTTAGCGCTGAGACAATTGTTACGTTACATTTGTTAACGTCGATTTGAACATCTGTTGGTGAAATTGGGCATTAGTGTAAATTAGAAAGAAACTTACTAATTTCCAATTATTTGATTACGTGGAAGGAAGAATTTACAGAATAAGATATTAACACACCTTAAGTTAAAGATTAGAAGTGTAAAGCTGTCATCTAGGAGGTCAGACGGTTGACCTCAGCTTCTACACGTGGTGTCGGCAGCAGAACCAAACGATCAATACACCAGGGACTGCTCGACTTTCATTTTTTTCCTTACCACATCGTAACGATTCTTAGCTTCCTCTTTGCATCTCTACTGCGTCTTGCCGCAACCTCTTCGCCCTCTGGGTATTCTTGAGCTTACTCTCCTACTTGAACTTTGGAACACAGTTACAGTTTTCCCATTGTTCCACACTCCATGATTCATAATTAAACAAGTTTAGTTTATATTAATTGCTTCGATTTAGAGCTTATGACCGGCATCGAGCAGCTGTAAGACCGCAAACTACATAAAAAAGTTTGAGTGTCATTATATTTCTAATGAAATAAGAAACACACTTGGGGAAAACAGAATGCGAGAGGCAGCCACAGTGAGTGCCTCCAAAACTTCAACAGTAAGTCAAAGGTCCGGTTGCATAAAAATCGCTAACTGCAGTCCATTTATAATCGAAGTTCAAAACTGAACTAAGTTTGCGAACCCGCGTGGGTTGTAAAATGCTGATCCTAGATGAGATGAACGCCGTTTAGTACTGATCCGAGATCACACAAACAAATGCGGCAACATCGTCAAACATGTTACAACTTTCGTGTTGTATCGAAAGTATTCGAGAATTATCGGAATACTCGACACTGTTTAGGTAATTCAAGTGCACCGAGTAGCCAATCTAGACATAACAACAACTAAATAAATATTTCGCTTTATGCTTATTTGTCCTAGAAATAATGTTATTTTAAATAAACAGTACAAGAATTTACTCCATATTGAGACAGTATTTATCAAAAGTTAATTATTTGGCTTACTTTATCTCCATTATATACCTAATGTACATCTTTAAATCTCGCATAACCCTTCTTATTTCACCCTTTTCCATAGACATCCTGATGAAATGAGATCTTAAAGCAGTAATCTGCCTTATAACTTTGTGTATTGTTCTAAACGCAGTCTCTTTATTTATATTGAATATATTCCTAATCATCATCTGGAAGACCTCAGTTGCATAGAACCGTAATGTGAGTAGGATCATAAATATTGGATTGTGAGCGTATTTTCTCAGGGTTTGTGTTCTTAACTGTACATGTAGCCTATGATCTAGTTCTTCAACTACATGCTTTGATAGTCGAAATATCATTTTGAATTTTCTGTCATTTAGTTCTGAGATGGGATTTCCTCTATGTTGGAAAACACGAGGAGAACTTCCAAATTGAAAATTCTAATCATCACAGATATCAGAGTAATCTGAATTCTGAAAATAATAGAAATGTATAGATTATGAACACAAATAATACATCTTTAACATACTTTTGTGAAATAAGGAGGCTATTTATTCATACAAGTAACCACAAAAATGCTTTATTTACTATTTATTTAAAGCTGCACTATTTATTTCTTCTCAGAAACTATTGTGTAAATTCTGCGGTTCTGCTGATCTAAGATCAATCAAGTTAACTGGAGAAAAATCACCAGTTAGGTTTGATCTTAGATCAATATTTATACAACCAAAATTCTAAGTACAGCTTGACTGAAGATTATTTTCATATTTTCATATGCTTGATCTTAGATTATCTTTCATGCAACCGGGCCTAGGAGTAGAAAATATATCACATCTGTTCTTTACAGCATACTTTCAAAATATACTAATGGATACGAGGGTCGTTTATTAAGTCTGTAAAAAGGCAATAATAACCTTTTTTTGTGCACATCTCGACATAACCTCAATTGATGGCTATACACCTGGTCCAGAGGTGTTTCAGCTTTTGCATCCCGTCAGAAAAATAGGTTCCGTCAAGGTCTCCAAAATACTTGTTGACGTTAATTATCATTTCTTCATTCGATGAACATTTCTTACCACAAAGCCAAATTTTCAAGTTTGGTAACAGGAAGAAGTCACTTGGGGCTAAGTCTGATGAGGAATCAATTCAAAACTGCAATTGCTGATGTGTGTGATAGGGCATTACCTTGGTGAAAGAGCATCTTTTGTTGTTCCAATCTCGGACTCTTTTCAGTCAACTCATGTTGCAAACGCTCCAACAATGAAACACAATAGGCTCCAGTTATGGTTCTGCCTTTCTCCAAGTAGTCTATGAGTATTATTCCTTGAGAATCCCAAAAAGGAGTGGCCGTCACCTTACCAGCTGACAAAATGGTCCTTAATTTCTTCTCGGGAAGCAAGCCAGGTAAACAAACGATTAGAAATCGACGTTTCGGGAGTGTGCATCTCTTCCATCATCAGGATATTTATTAAATGTTATAATAACAAATGAATCACTGGATGTAACACAAATATAAACACAGACAAAACACTATCAAAATTCGCATTTCTGAACGAAAGGCCGTTTTCAGTCAATTAAATGCCAGGTTAGGAGATGGCGTGAGTATAGAAAATTAATTGGGTCAAAGAAACGTAACTACATAACCTGATTATCACGCTGTATTGATCTGTGCTTCTTAAGTCGACGGATTTCCATTTTAAGGCCGGTTTCCAAGAGGAGCTGAACTGAAATCCAGCATCACGATTAAGCGTGCTTAATTCTTTTCGGTTCATTATCCAGATAGCTGAAGCCCCACTAAATTATATTTCAAAACTCGGTTTATTCTCGAAAAAAAATATGGGATATCTCCCAATTTGATTTAACCCCGCCTCATTTAGGAACTCTCCCAAACGACCTTTTCAGGTCTCTGCAGACCTGAGTTGTTAAAAATGACGTTAAATACCCGAACAAGAAAGCGAGATCAGTGCTTAATATTATGTTTTATCTATAGCCTATGCAAATACTAAATTTATTTGGGAACTGGAGTACTATTCTCAGGAATATGTACTAGCCAACCGTTTTTTTTTTTTATTTTGCTGTTTCTTTATGTAAAAAATTCAGTGTGGTTTTTTTTTTCAAATAAGTATGTAACCAAACTAAGAAATGACAAAATAAATAATCAGTAGTGTATACAAATGCATATAATTGTTATGAGATAGACGAAACTGTTGTGCGTCTCACGCTGAGAAGACAGTACAGGACCTGTGGGACGTCCTGTTGCCACATGTACTATACGTACAATCGCAACTTCGGCCACGGCAGCGAACGGTCTACCGGTTTGATTTTGTATTGTAAATGATAGATCATTAATATGGAACTGTCTACACTGCTATTAAATTCTATTTTAAGAGATTCAGTTTTTGAGTGCATGCTTTTTAATTGTTACTCCTCGTGTTACTTGTTACTTTAGTAGTTCAAAACACGATTTTGCAGACAAAAATATATATTACAACAAAATAAATGGAGGCATGCAATGATAAAAGCTTTAAATATGTCTGCTAGTTTTATGCTTCTTCACTGTCATCTGATAAGGGTGCAATTCCTTCCATTTCGTCGTCCATTAGCCTCGACGACAAATCCGATATCTTCTCTTTCTATTAGTATGGACTTGTTACCCTTCTTTCATATTCGAACCCTAAATAGTGTAGGAAGCGATTCAAAGTGGCCCTTGAGAAATTAGGTGGGGTGTCGACAAAACTGTTTACCCTTGCCAAAACTAAATTCAGCGTGGATGGAATGTTTTCAAGAAGCAAAGAATTAACAATACGCCACACTCCACTTTGCCCTATTCCATCTTATTGGGTTAATCTAGTGTTATTTTGTTTCCCCGCCCTTTTTTATGGAATTCATAGAAGACCTTTCATTCGTTACATTTTTATTCTATATACTAATGTTTCTGAACACCTGATTACTGATACTAATTTTACTTGGAAAATAGCTTAAGACATTCAATACTAATGTGCGGTCCTTACTTCTTAGTTTATTAATATTTCGTTTCTACTTAGTTTCCCCTTCCAAAACTGTTAAATAGCTTAAGGTAACAGTTCACAAAGTTTCACACGCTATAAAGATACACATAGGAACACTTCATGCAAACTGTGTGCACTTTGCATCGCATTGCCCGCTCTCTGCTTAGGTTACACGGGTGGTGCCTGCCTTGGTTCGCGCGTGTCGCCTCCTTTTGTTTGACACATACGACGCATGCAAGAAGTTAGAAGATTGCTATTTCTTTTTAAAACTGCCTTCAACCCTTCTTTACATTTCTGTCGCTTTAGCCCCAGATGTAAACCCAATATCAAAAAATTTTCTCCCTGACTACATTTTCTAATGCGTATATAATTTTTTTCCCGAAATTCCTTAATGTAAAAAATTATAACACTCGTCTGACTTAAGATGGAGAATTCAAATTTGGCAACTTGGAGCACTGTAGTCTTCTCTACCTAAGAAATAATTTTCGTAGTATTATAGCGGTAAACTTTATAGTTACCGCATGATGAAGATACAAATAGCAAATATCATACTTTTACCGAAAAACAAGCATTTTCGAAAAAAATGGGCCCATAGAAACATAAAACGACTGTAAAAGTGACATAATATGATAGAGAAAGTATTCTGCGTAGGTCAGTGTGTTCAAAGTTGCAAATTATTACAATAAATTACTTATACCTTGTTATTAGCAAGTGGCAACAGCGCGAGGGTAGAAAAGGACAAAGCTAATGAGAAATCCCTTGTATTGGACAGATACCACTTACCTCCATATTGTCTTTTAAAGCTGAGACAAGCTATGGATTTCCCGAACGTTTATTTACTAGGATATACATGCCCGACTTCAACAGATGTTAAGACTTAACAGGTGTTTAGCAATAGTTAAAACAATAATTGCATTTCACCAACAAGTGTTAGCTTAACACTCGCGTTAAATCTCTTGTTAAACTAACAAACCAAATTTCTATTGTTAAGTCCTTAACAATTGTAAATTGTAAAGATGGCGGGCATGAACTCAGCTGTTGATGTCGATTTGCTATACTTAAGACTATCTAAATGGCATTCGTAATAGAGTACGGCCTATGAGGAGAAATTATTTTGAGGAGCTATCCGAAGAAAATTTTCTATATAGGTAAAGACTGTCGAAACAAGTTGCTATGAAGGTTACTGCGGAAGTACAAGAGAGGTTAGAACATGCATCGAAAGGAATATGACGATCTCGCCTTTGCTTCAAGTACTAATAACTTTGCGATTTAATAATTCACTGAATTATGTGGATAATACACTGTCCACCTCTCGTCTTGACACGTTCAAGTCACTTGTCACGTGTCCTTCTTAGCTCCTCGTTTTAAATTTACGTAATACTGAGTTAGGATATGCATCGAAAGGAATATGCCGATCTCGCCTTTGCTTCAAGTATTAATAACTTTGCGATTTTATAATTCACTGAATTATGTGGATAATATACTGTCCACCTCTCGTCTTGACACGTTCAAGTCACTTGTCACGTGTCCTTCTTAGCTCCTCGTTTTAAATTTACGTAATACTGAGTTAGGATATGCATCGAAAGGAATATGCCGATCTCGCCTTTGCTTCAAGTATTAATAACTTTGCGATTTTATAATTCACTGAATTATGTTGATAATACACTGTCCACCTCTCGTCTTGACACGTTCAAGTCACTTGTCACGTGTCCTTCTTAGCTCCTCGTTTTAAATTTACGTAATACTGAGTTAGGATATGCATCGAAAGGAATATGCCGATCTCGCCTTTGCTTCAAGTATTAATAACTTTGCGATTTTATAATTCACTGAATTATGTGGATAATACACTGTCCACCTCCCGTCTTGAAACGTTCAAATCTCTTGTCCTTCGCACCTCTTTTTAAATTTACGTAATACTGACAAGTTGTTTGGTGGTTGTAGTAGTGACATTCATTTGAATTAAATTCGTTTCCAATATTTCCCCGTGACATCTTTCTCTTTTACATTCACCACATCCGCCCTCTTATTTTCCACGATATCCTTACACTTCGTCACCAATTCAATTAACAATTCTTTCTCCATCGATGAGATATTTGTCTCACAGCTCTATTTACGATTAAACAAAAGCGCATAGCAGTTCAGAAAATAATACGGGTCATCCACAGTCTTCTATAACTGTGATATTTACAAGTTTCTTGGCGTTAACACGTGTTTGTTAACATTTTCAGAAAACAGGTTGGTGAAATGCAAGAAATTTAAGATTAGTGTTGGCGCTGTGACAATTGTTACGTTACATTTTTTAACGTCGATTTTAACATCTGTTGGTAAAATCGGGTAATATCTTTAACTACGTACATATAGTGGTCTGTCACAAGAAGATACTAAATCGTGCTATGCTTATTACAACATTTAACATTTTCTTTTATAATCCTAAACAAAGCACGTTAGAAAGGCTGGAATTTCTCTCTTTTTATTAAAAATGCGTTTCTCTCATATGGTTCCCCTAGCACAGGGGATAGAAGGGTTTGCTAAACAGTGGAGAAAGGTACATGCGCTTAAGTCGCCAGACGGGCCCATTGCGAGTTAAGAGTAAAGGGACCTCCACGACGACAAAATGAGGCGGAAAACCGAAAGAAGAGCAGATCCGAAAGGTGACGTGTAAAGGTAACGTAGGGTTTTAACGATTTCAAATTGTGCCTTTATTGACACCGGTGTTAAATCAACATGAAGGGATGCCTCCTCCTTCGGAGTGCTCCCAACAGGGGTCCAAATGACCATTCTTCAGGGAGAAGTCCGTTACACAATGCAAATTCCACTGTCTCACTGTACTACATCAAAGCGTTGCCTGACCCTGAAACAGAACGA
Organism: Mantis religiosa; assembly: GCA_030765055.1. Lineage (NCBI taxonomy): Eukaryota > Metazoa > Arthropoda > Insecta > Mantodea > Mantidae > Mantis > Mantis religiosa. Next base: position 33,281,024 of record CM060948.1, read on the forward strand.
GCATTAAAGCAATAGAAGTAAATGTGAGGGAGGGGGAAATCGTTTTAGTACATAATCCATCCTGAACTATTATTATTATTATTATTATTATTATTATTATTATTATTATTATTATTATTATTATTATTATTATTATTATTATTATTATTATTATTATTATTATTATTATTATTATTATTATTATTATTATTATTATTATTATTATTATTATTATTATTATTATTATTATTATTATTATTATTATTATTATTATTATTATTATTATTATTATTATTATTATTATTATTATTATTATTATTATTATTATTATTATTATTATTATTATTATTATTATTATTATTATTATTATTATTATTATTATTATTATTATTATTATTATTATTATTATTATTATTATTATTATTATTATTATTATTATTATTATTATTATTATTATTATTATTATTATTATTATTATTATTATTATTATTATTATTATTATTATTATTATTATTATTATTATTATTATTATTATTATTATTATTATTATTATTATTATTATTATTATTATTATTATTATTATTATTATTATTATTATTATTATTATTATTATTATTATTATTATTATTATTATTATTATTATTATTATTATTATTATTATTATTATTATTATTATTATTATTATTATTATTATTATTATTATTATTATTATTATTATTATTATTATTATTATTATTATTATTATTATTATTATTATTATTATTATTATTATTATTATTATTATTATTATTATTATTATTATTATTATTATTATTATTATTATTATTATTATTATTATTATTATTATTATTATTATCATTATTATTATTATCATTATTATTATCATCATTATTATCATTATCATCATCATTATCATTATTATCATCATTATCATTATTATTATCATCATCATTATTATTAGTATTATTATTATTATTATTACTATTATTATCTATTATTATTAGTAGTAGTATTATTTATTATTATTATTATTATTATTATTATTATTATTGTTGTTGTTGTTGTTGTTGTTATTTATTCTCCAAAAGAAGTAACCCTATTTTACCAATAAGGTATGTTAGGGTTCTAGATACAAAAACACGTAAATACAAAGATTAAATTAACAAAATAATTAAATTAACAATAATTATAACGTTTTAAAAATTTCGCCAATGAAGTGTTCAAAGGCTGAAGTGCAACATTTTTTTAAAAGAATACATTAATCAACTGTGTTTGAAGATCTGTATTACAATATGAAAGATATTGATTAAGTTTATATCTCTTTTTGGAATGAAGATCACATCTAAATATTAAGTGTTCAACACTTTCATCAGCGCTTTCACATTTACAGAGGTATCCATTAAGAGATTCTATATGGAATCTTCGAAAATAAGTTTTAAATTTCCCATGTCCGGTAGCAAACTGGGTCTAAATAAAATTAGATGAAAAGTACTTGCAGTTTACACGATCATTAACAGCAGGAAAAAATAAATTTCGAGTGATTTGTCCTTTATTGCTGTTCATCCAAGTGCAGCTCCACGTTTCAAAAATTGCTTTTTTGAGTGTTTTTCTTTTTTAACAAATGTGATTGTAGACTCTTTAAAACTGAATTCCTTTTGGCATAATGCGTAACGTTTAGGAATTTCATCTGCCCTCTCATTGCCACATGACCTCTAACCCATGTGATACACACGTGATTGGTGTTTGTTGTAGTATCGTTCCTTATTTTGGTAGCAAGTGAATATGTAGTGTATTTATCTCCGATAACACTGACAGATGCCTGGGAATTTCGGTATATACATACTCTATAGTTATTAAATCCACTGAATTCACTAGTTATTTGGTAAAAAAAAGGCGAAGGAAAATATCAAGAACATGTTAGCATTTGGAAACCTCTCAAATATAAGACACAAGGATTATTGTCTGAGTCCACTTAATAAGTATTACGCTTATGTAGTAATTATACATTTAAAATTTGGAGCTTATGAATGAAAAGAATAGAAAAATCTCTGCGTTGTGCAAGTCTTGAAACAGAAATCCTTCTACGATGTATACCAGTCTCCTCAGTCTTCTACAAGACCTTCAAATGTGTGTGTAGTTGATATTTCATAACCAATTTTCTTTTAAAGCAAATCAGATATCAATGTTAACGCGCATGCCTAAGTGACATCTGCTAGAATTTTATTCAGATCTTTAGCAAGCAATAGCCAGAATTTTATTTCTAATTTCACCTAAAGCCAATGATTGCTGAGTACATCTCTGGAGACAACGGTTAGCACATATGCTGAGATGCGAACAAAAGAATAAACCAGGCAGCAATTTTTCATGCTAGGCGTCCATTCCAGCGAGATACTCTTAAAACTGAAACAAATGACGATCACAGCCCAAATTATTGCTGACGTGATGGCTTCGTGTCTCCGGCACCTTGTATGGAAGAACTTCCTGCTGTGTACTACATCCTTTAGTTCAGCAAAGTTACTGCTCCTTCACGTGAACGCCTGTAACTTCTGGGAGTGACTGCCAACACTAATAATAATTAGTAAATGTGTGCATGTCAGAGTTTAATTAATAGACGTTTTGGATATTTATTTTTTATCTCATTCCGAAAGATATTTTATCAGCATACACATATTCAAAAACGTTTGTATTAAAATCCTTGCATATTAAACCAAATAATGTTAAAATGGCATTGAGGAGATGTATTAATCCTTCTACTGGAAAGATAGAGTCAGGCTGAAAAATTCAATGCCATAACCGGAAATTGAACTACGGATCTTCTGGTTGCCATCCAGCCGCTCTAACCCTTGAGCTACTATGGTCAACGTGACGATATAACGTTAAATTCTCCAACTGACTCGAGGTTTTCCCGGTAAACCACTTAGGAGTTATCATAAACACATGAGACAACTACCTTCATGGCAACTTACAACGTGTAAGTGCTTTAGGGCCTGGGCTTTATAGTTCGAACCACTATTAGGTCAATTATTGGAAATTAATTGTTCTTTCACACTAGCCGTGTGTAGGCTAAAGTAATTTAATTTCCATCTGTTGTTGATGAACAGAAAGAAGACTTCTGCGATGCAATAGACACGTTCAGCGTAAGTCAGAGGAGAGGTGCTCCAAACATATCTATTATCAATTGATAGGAATAAGCATGATATAGCAGCGAGGACCTGGCATGAAGTAATAAGAACAGCAACTTGAATGACAATGGCAGGATACAAAACTGGAAAACAGGAATAGAAAGCAACTCCTGGAAAGTGGAGAGATTATAAAGATAAGTAAAATAAAGATAAGCCTAGAAGCTCTCTATAACTTGCCAGTCTTCAAAGACATGCTGGAAACCATTTTTGAGAGATCCTTTAAAATCGCCTCCGCAGCCTTCACCACTGCTTCTGATGATGGACAGTGCCTCCAACGAAGGCGTTTCTTCAAGTTAGGGAATAGAAAAAAGTCACATGGGGCTAAATCCGGACTATAGGGAGGGTGAGGGATACACTTAACGTTGATTTTTTAAAGATATTCAGCAACAACATTGGCAACATGCAGCCGTGTATTGTCGTGGTGCAGCATCCAGCCTGCTTCATGGAAATGTGGTCTTTTGCGCTTGACGTGGACTTGCAATGTTTTCAGGACATCTCTGTAGTATTTTCCAGTTACTGATGTGTGTGCAGGTGCAACATGCTGATAAACCATTCCATGAATATCAAAGAATGACATGACCATAACTTTCCTAACAGAAGCAGCCACTTTTGCTTTTTTGGGGGTTGGTGATGAAGGAGATTTCCACATTGAGCTTTGCTGTTTGCTCTCAGGATCAAACTGATGTAGCCAAGTTTCATAAGCATTGGTTACGTTTGAAAGAAACTCCGGATCTTCCTCTAACATCAACTTTAACTGCATGTTACCTCCATTGCAGCGGTAGGCGATACTGAACATGTCTGAACTTGCCTGGTTCTCACAGGCGGGAACCAGGAGCACCAACAATGAAACTACTACGGTGTGTTTGTTTCACATTAAGCTAACAGAATATAATACGTTTGAATTTTAGTGCGAAAAATTATGACCGTAAAAGTGTATCATCATTCTTTATTGAACAGCCGTCGTACATTACAATTATATTATCAAGTTGTGTACTTAGGCGTTTTGTGCAACTAGCCACTATTTTGGGATTTCTGACATCCTCTGTACCACCTACTCTACTCGGTAACACAAACGACGTACTCTGATAAGCTCTGTAGCTCTTATCTTTGTGACACTAATGGGAGTAGCCTGTTTTATCTACGTCGGATGCAATAAAAAGGAATATTTTTGCATTCCCCTGCGACAGGCTCATTGTTTACTCAAGATAATTGCCAACCATGCTTATAAGTACATCGTTGGAGACTTTTACGGGTTCGATCCCAGCCACTTGTGTTAGTATTCCAAAGCCCTGGAAAGAAACATTCGCAAAATAAGTGTCAAAAGTTTACAATGATTATGTGCTCGGTGCTCTTTGCAGCAGGCGCTACTACTATGGAGGCTGAATAAGTTGGACAAAAAAAAAAAAAAATACAACTGGGGTTAGACTATATATAATGCAATAGGTTTATTAAGGATACCCATCTGTAAAAATCCTAAAATGTGCAATTTTGCTTGTATTGACTTGAAACTTTAACACAATTATTGTAACAATATTTCAAAGACCAATTTTCAGACCTTCTTTTTCCAAAATAGTTCTTGTGATATTAATATAATTATAGTGTTTTATTGTCGTTTGATTAAACTGTTCCACATGATGGAATTTTTTGTGGTAGCGTGTCTGCCTCACGTTCAAGATGTCCCGAGTTCGAATCTCGGTCAGGGTGAGTTACCTGGATAAGGTTTTTTACGGGGTTTTCCCTTATCCTAAAAGACGAATGTCAGGTAACTCTTAAGTTCTATGGATCCTGGGCTCATGTGAGCATCATTTCACCTGTTCCATTCATCGTCCGATATGACTTAACGTTGGAGGACGTAAATTAAAAAAAAAGATGGAATTTTAGTTTCAGAAAAATAATACTTCGTGGTTATACTTATAAATACATTATTAGTAAATTTATGAGATTAAATGTTAATCTGACCCTTGGTTTAGGATAAAAAGAAATTATTCAGTTCTCCTTTTATTAATTTTTAATATTTACTTGTGAAATCTGAGCTTTGCTATTTAATTGCACAACTATTGGTGACATAAAAAATCATCTCATCAATTTCCTTTGGAACTGTTTTTATCCAAACACAAAAATTTTCAGGCTTCTAGTTTGAATGCTGCATCGTGTGAAGCAATTTATATTCTGAAAAGCGCTGAAAAATAAAAGCACGAGAAAATCACCAAAATAAGTAACATAAAGCACTTCGCTCACTTACAGTAACCCACTTAAATAGTCATCTTCCGCAATTTTTTAAGGTTTGTATGACATTAAACATGATAGGAAATTGAGGTACATGGATTACTCTATTTAATTAGGCAAAAAATTGTCATTTTCTGCACTTTTTCTGCAATTTTCACAGATGGGTATCCTTAAACGTATATATTGTAACGGGAGCGCTGAAACACCCTGTGAAAGCAGCTGGCAGCGGAAGGTAGGGGAGGTTCGGTTAGCCACACCTCCTCCTCGTTTGTCTTGTGGTGGTGACAGACTGTGGTCAGGGAAAAAACATGACTGTGTCGCCTGTTTTCTCTACACCTGTTTCTCGATCTTTCTGTTACTAGAACAATCCTGTAAACACGAGAAACCGGCGATATTCCTATATAAAGAGAGTTACAGACAGACGGAGTTAGTGAGTTGAGTTGGTTTTGGTTTAGTCAGTCAGTGAGTTGGTTTTGTCAGTGAGTGAGGAGACAGTCGCAGTTCTTGGTGTAAGAGTTAGTCAGTGACGTGTTAATGAACGAAAGGATTGTGCAACGGAAGACTGTACGTAACTTTGAATGTGTACCGGAGCTTATGTAACCGCGAGTACAGTGAAATTGTAACGGACGGACTGGTGAATTGTAACTGTGTGCAGCAAGTAATTCTGTGTAATTGGCAAGTGTTTAACTGTAAGTCGGTGGAAATAAAGAACATTGTTGAGTGGTGTAATTGGACTTTTTATTTCACGAACCCACAAAGTCACAATATATTGTTCCATCTATAACTTTATGTAAGATCATGGGATTGACATAATGTGTTCTATTTATGTGTGGCTATGATATTTGTTTCAGCTTTTTGTTTTAACTACAAACGTAGACATGTAAACTAGCAAGAAAGTATAAATATAACATAAAAATATTTTACACGCTTATTTTAAAATCTAGAATTCACCAAAATTATTAATAACGTTGTATTTGGTTTTTTGTGTACTTACAATGCAATTACCAAGTAACAAGTAACGTAATTTATGAACAAATAATTAACGTATTGGGATTGGGATTTCATTGCGGAGGGGATTCAGTACGAAGGCCACCATGCTGGGCCCATTGTTCCTATGCCACCAAGTGGGGGCACCCCCGGGAGGAATGATGAGGCGAAGGAGACAGAGGGCGGCCGACCCATGGAGCCACGACAGTACAGAGGGAAGGGTCCCTACATTTTACTTGGATAGAGACTTCCTCCGATAGACCAGGACAACGAACTCGCTCCCCTACAGCGGGGCGGCAACGAGCCCAGCAGCCGAGCCCTAATGATCCCAGACAGACGATCCGAGCCCCAAAGGTCCCTGGCTGACGATCCCGAAATGGTCCTAGCACAGGAGCGGAGACCGGCAGTCGACCTACCGGAGGAGGAAGTAGTTTTCCTCAGAGCATATCATCCTGCCATGCACCACCGAGACTCCCGGCGACACTTCTACCCTGAAAGAGACCACCAGATGAGAGATGATATGAAATGATAATGGAGATGAAATGGAGTGACAGGAAATTCCGGGGATGTAATTAACCTACCCAGCATTCGGCTAACGACCCGGGAAAACCCCCGAAAAACCCATGGGTGAAGTAGGTCGTCCACGGGAATCGAACCCGGCCTCCCAAATGCGGACCACAGACGAAACCGCCTGAACCATCCCACTCGATAATTAACGTATTAGAGGATTTTCGGTTTACTTCCAATATCAGTAGTTAATTCTAAACGATTATCTGCCCAAAAGTCTCACTTAGTATCATAGGCCAGTTTAGGCATTTCGGAAATACTGAGGTATACTGAAAATTTGCGGAATGTGATGGGAGACATTTTTTCTTGAAAGATCGGCACACCCCAGTGGTGGAATTATGAACTGATAAAAATTGATATAGTGATAAGAATCCTTATTATGAAGAAGCAAGATAAGCAACACATAAATATGTACAACTCATAATGGTTGAATAGCCTTCCTTAATAGCGTAATAAACAGTTAAAGCAACGAATGTGGGAACATGAGTTTGAACAAATGTAAGGTAAAATTTGGAGACAACATCTGAGATCAAAATAACCCTACTCAAAGTTTGTACAAAAAATTTTAATGCAGACACATGAAAATAAAAAAGATAAGCCCATGTTATTAACGACGTTTATAAAAGTGTTTGACCTCATAAAGTAATAGATTTTTATAGATATTTTGGCATTGTTTATGAATAAATATATTTAATCAGTATGAACAAACTTTTCATTGATGTTCAGTTGGTTAGGTGCTCTCTTCTGATTCTGAGGTCCAGGGTTCAAACCCGTCCAGGCCGGTGATCTTCAAATGTGCTTAAAAGCGACACCTATACCTCTGTAATTTACTGGCATGTAAAATAGCTCCTACGCGATGAAATTCCGGCACACCAGTAGCACTGTTTTGAATTGACAGGGTCGTTAACGAAATAAATACCTATTTATGCGTTTGTGTATTATTTCATTAGTATTTTATGTTTCCATTAATATTTGAGCTTAGACATTCATTTGATTCTGCAAGTGGAATTAGCGAATTAGTGATTTGAACCACGGATCTCCTGGTTTCCGTCCAGTCGCTCTAATCCATTGAGCCACTATGGCGTTAAATTCTTCATTTGACTCATATTTCCCAGGTAAATCACTAGGGACTCTCGTATTCGAGATACACCGTTTGTGGCGACTTACTATGGTAAGTACTTCGTCATTTATTTCTTATTATTTTAGTTAATTGATGGAAATTAATCATTTCTTCACACTAGCCGTACATAGGCTAAGGTTTTTGATAGATGGAGCTGACATAAAAAACTAATGCCATGGCTGGGATTTGAACCACGATTTAGAAAGGAGGTTTTCTCAGGTGTAGTTTCCATTGTGGTGGTCCTGATGCTGTCACAAGAAAGGCGCTGAAGATGTGGGTAAGATAACTTTTACATGAGTTGTTTACACGTCACATTTATGAATATGATCTTATTTTGGGACCAATCAGATTGAGTAATACCTAGACGTAATCGCCTGCGGTGCCGTATGTAGTAAAAGCGGGCGTTAAACACTACACATTTCATTTCATTTTCTAGACGTAAAACAGAAGTTTCATGTTTTGTGTCTCTCGAAGCAAATTTTGTAGCGTTCTTTTTTTGTCGCTTTTGTTCTGGAACCTTCGCAAGGTGACCATTTACGTCATTCTGAGAGGGGTTGTATCGTATACCTGGTTTGAAGTCTTTTCCTGTTTCTATTGTATATACGCCAGGTACCTGGTGGGTTGTCGGTAGGATCAATGAAGCACTATCTCTGTCTTATACTCATTAGTTTGTTTTGCTACCAACATGAAGGATTGGGAGCTTTTATTCTCATCTGTAGGTCTTGCATGCGTGGCTTTTTCGAGACATTAATGTTCAAATTACAACCCGCGACCCTCTACGCAGCGGAACGCTAGAAACATACGCTTTAGCGACCATGGCTACCTCTGCTGCAGCCGAGCGCTGATAAACGATAAATAAAATTTAACATAGACCATGCTGTATTATACATCTTGTACAAATACATGAAATTGCTGACCCTAAGATTTACTCGCTGACTCACGTCCCCTGGCTATAAGCCTTTGGTTTTGCTGAGCAGCTCGGTGTCATTTCTTCTTTACATTTACTTCTTTTATCGTAAACCACTTTTCTCTTATCCTATATAAGAAATCTCCTATACATCTTTTTTCTCTTCTCCCATCCCTGGGCCGTGCCGTGGCTCAGTGGTTAGACCGCTTGGCTCTCACCAAGGCGGCCCGGGTTCGATCCCAGGTGACCGCAAAGTGAGATTTGTGGTGGACAACCTGCACTGGGGCGGGTTTTCTCCGGGACCTCCGGTTTCCCCCGCCATCTCATTCTACCGGTGCTCCATCTTTATGTCATGTATCATAAGTGTCACCGCCTGCGGTGCCGTATGTAGTAAAATAGGGCGTTAAACACTACACATTTTCCCATCGCTGTTAGCATACGTACCGACAATATCTCTTTAGTTACACTGTCCCATTTCGTATCCCACATTTTTATCCTGTAATTTGTTAACTCCTTACATTCTATCAGGTAATGAACACAAAATTCACATATCCCTGTCTCATTACTTCTCAACCCTTTTAAGTTAACCGAAATAGAGTTCTATTGCGACACTGCAATTCTGCACGAACAACCATGGAAAAATTCAGGAATTGGTAGGAATCGAACAACTACCACACCCAGCATACAGCCCTGATCTAGCACCATTAGATTATCATCATTTTCGATCCATGTACCACTTTCTACGTGGAAGACCTTTTATAACTTTGAAGCAGTGCAAGTAGGTATCAGCTAATTATTCGCATCAAAAACCAGAGACTGGTAAATCGTGGGATAATAAACCTCGCTGAAAGATGTCTCAAGATCATCGAATCTAATGGTCTATACTTCGAAAATTAGTTAATTGATTTTCGGAACACATTTCGAATAATTGTTTTCTTAAAAAATGACATTACTTATAAGACAGTATATTTTACTTTGGACTTGATTCTAACTTTTATAAACATCTGCAACTATTAGAACATGTTACGGAAAATGAAGAATAGGATACAAATAATACTTTTATTTGCTCAAATTAACGAACGTTCCATGTTTCGCTTAATTGAGTGTCATTTTCGCTCCCCCTTATCCTGCTATAAATGACAATCACTTCAGATCAATACGAAGACATGCTTCCACCATTAGTACTGCTCCAAATAAATTGAAAGGGAAAGATATTATACCGACGTTTAATTACCTAGTTAATCTTGTGAACGTAATGCACAAAATTCCATATGAATGGCACCACAATATTAGTGTTAATCATTGTATAATTGTTAATGTTCTTCCTAATATATTTAAATACGAGGGCTGTTCAATAAAGAATGATCATAATTTTTTGCGGTCATAATTTTTCGCACTAAAATTCCATCTTATTATATTCTGTTAGTAAATTGTACGCAAGCACCTCATATCCCTACAAAACCTTGGCGATGATTGTCACCAGAAGAAGAAAAATGGAGCCCATTACCCTTACCATGAATAACGTCGACTTGAAGGTGGTATCTATGTTAAAATACCTTGGCGTTATACTGGATTGTAAATTAAAATTTCAATCACACTTTGATTATATTGCTGAAAGAGCCAGCAAGCTCCTTGGTGCCCTCGCAACAACAACAAGACCCACCTGGGGTCTGAATTCTAGTATTCTTAAAATTAAATATCAAGTTGCTGTAGTGACCCTAATTTTGTATGGTGTATCTGCATTCCAGGATGTTCTTAATAAAAATGGGCAGTTAAAAAACTTGCACAAATTCAAAGGTGATTCCTCCTTCGCATAATTCGAGGATATCGTACAATCTCCACTGATGCAGCTCAGATTATAGCTAACATCGAACCTCTGGCTCTCACTGGTTTATCAAGAGCAACTATTACGAATTTAAGACATGAACGTGAATGTGCGTCTTATCTGTCTCACTTAAAACTGCAAATCCTGGAGCATCCTACCACAGCAGGACACCCATCAAGTTTTGTAACCTGTTTAAAGGAAATATGTAATTTTCATGATTATTACATACACACAGACGGTTCGCGTTTCCAGTTTGAAGATAATATATCTGCAGTAGGATGTGCTTTTGTTGTTTATGAAAACCAAACGGAACTAACTCACTCCATGTTTAAATTGTCACCTGAATGTTCTGTATGCAGTCGGAGCTCTTAGCAATTAAAGAAGCTATAAAATGGTGTACTGTTAATGGGAACAGTGCCCGTATTCTTACTGGTTCACAATCAGCTCTACTCGCTATTAATGATAAATACAACTTAAATTCATTAGTACATGAAATCAGAACCTTGCTTCAAAACCATCCAGGACATATTTGCATGGGATGGCTTAAAGGACACAGTGGAATTTTAGGTAACGAGAGAGCTGATTGCTTGGCTAAGAAGGCTGCAGAGTCCAATCTATCAGTATATATATATCAGTAAAAGCAAAAGTAAAACTTAATGCACATAGAGGAACATATTACTGAAGGGGCTACTGTGTTGGTGAAGCTGAAGATAATGATATTGTTAATCTCATATAGTGTATCACATATAGAAGGTAGCTGTAAGTGCAGCATTTGTCCAATTTCCAGGGACATTTAAAAAACCAGCTTTTACCTCATTTGAAATAAAGACGTAAAATGATATGATATACGAGAGCTGTTCAATAAATAATTATCATAATTTTTTACGGTCATCATTTCTCGCACTAAAATTCAATCTAATTATATTCTGTTAGCTTAATGTGAAGCAAACACGCCGTAGTAGTTTCATTTTTGGTAATCCTGGTCCCCGCCTGTGAGAAACAGGCAAGTTCAGACATGTCCAGTATCGCCTACCGCTGCAATGAGGAGGAACAATGTGCGGCTTTGAAATTCTCCTTTCGTCTCAACAAATCTTCAGTTGAGGCCTATACAATGTTACAGGAGGCCTATGGAGAGTCTGTTCTTCCCTACAGCACAGCTCGAAGGTGGTTTAAAATGTTAAAAGAGGGGAGACAATCAATTTCAAAGGAAGGTGGACCCGGTGCTACAGTTACTGCTCTTACGGAAGAAAACATCAACACTGCTGCTGCCATTGTGAGAGAGGATCGACGAATTACCTTGAGATCACTTTCTGAAATACTGAACATTTCATTGGGTGCCACATTTCCATGAAGCAGTCTGGATGCTGCACCACGATAATGCGCGGCCGCAGATTGCCAATATTCTTGCTGAATATCTTGCAAAAATCAACGTGAAGTGCATCCCTCACCCTCCCTATAGTCCGGATTTAGCCCCATGTGACTTTTTTTTATTCCCTAATTTGAAGAAACGCTTTCGTGGGAGGCATTATCCATCATCAGAAGCAGTGGTGAAGGCTGCGGAAGCGATTTTGAAGCATCTCTCAAAAAATTGTTTCCAGCATGTCTTTGAAGACTGGCAGAAACGCTGGGACAAGTACATCGCATTCAGGGGAGACTATTTTGAGAAGGATCATCAAAATTATGAGGATGTGTAAAGGTACACTGTCAAAAAAAATTGTGATCATTCTTTATTGAACAGCCCTCGTGCATCAAAAATAAAATTCATTAAAGTTATACTCTTGTATCAATACAAAAACTGCTAAATGAATGAGAATATCCTTTAGATCAACACCAACACCAGCTACTACATTTAAATATCAAACATATTAGAGCCTGGAAAATTAAAGTTGCTGACATGAGTATGTAACAAGGTATTTGAATAACTTCAGAACATAATACTTACTTATTAAATCACATTACATTTCAATTGTTAATTCGTCGGTAATTCAAGTGCTGTTGAATTTGACTTGGCTATTTAAAGTGTAAATTATTTTTATTCCTGGCACAGTTTAAGGGTTGAGGAACCCTGATTCATTTAGTTGAAACATTACTGTCCTTGACCATACTTAACAGTTTATATTTACTTTGCTCAACCCTAGTACTGGTAGTGACCCTAAGTGATTTAAGGTAATGCAGCTGTAAATTAGATGACAATTTTAAGAAAAAAATGTAAAACTTGAATTTTTTTTAAAATAAGACCTGAAGCTTTCTTGGCGACAAATATGCTCAAGTTGCTCTCGGGAAGCAAGCCAGGTGAAAAGACGATTAGAATTTATAGACGATTATAGACCCAACTTTCGGGAGACGACCATCTTGCCAAAATGCAACAGTTACAGGGAGCGGAGAGTTAAAGGAGGCTTTGGCCATTTCCTCCGAGAGGAGCACGCTCGATCGTAATGCTGGATTTCAGTTCAGCTCCATTGGAAACCGGCCTTAAAAATGGAAATTCGTCGATTTAAGAAGCAAAGATCATTACAGCTTGATAATCAAGTTAAGTAGTTACGTTTCTTTGACACAATTTTCTATACTCACGCCATCTTCGGACCCGGCATTTAATTTACTGAAAACAGTCTTTTGTTCAGTAGTGCGAATTTTGATAGTGTTTTGTATTTGTTTAGATATGTGTTATATCCAGTGATTCATTTGTGGTTATAACATTTAATAAATATCCTGATGATGAGAGAGATGCACACTCCCGAAACATCGATATCTAATCGTCTTTTCAGCTGGCTTGCTTCCAGAGAGCAGCTTGAGCATTGAATTTTTTCTTTTTTTTCCCTGAGTATTTATTCTATACACTTTCATTTGGTGCGTTTTATTTACTAATATAGGCAATATTTATTAATTTTTATGGATTTTAAAAGTGCTCCTGAGCACAGTACTCCAATTCGCATTATAGTTGTAAATCGTTTTCTTTAAAAGAAAATTCTTTCAGTATTATTCATTATTTAATCACTTCCGATCAAATTCTGAGTTTTTTTTCTAGCATAGCTTCATTTGAATTTTAAGAAGCTACAAATTAGATTTATTTAAAAATGCTCCATGTGTTAAAGGAATTGTTACGTCTTACTTGGGACTTTGTTTTCCTTTTAACAGACCACTATGAAGAACTCTAATTCGTTAAATCTAGAACCAAAATATTAATATCTCTAAAACCGATGCATGTTGTCTCTGACCTAAAAGTTTCATGATGATACTGTGATAAAAATTTCAGGTCGCTTTAGGAATTTTTCACAAATGTCAAATGAATGCACTGGTCTTGAGTGTTGAAGCTTCAGTTTAAGTATCTAACACATCGGAGCCTTAATCATAATTTTAAAATATACTCAATGTTACGAATATTTCCTGTTTAACAGAGTCGGAGAAAAGGGAAGCACACGGTAAAGCAGGAAGCCCTCCAGTTACAATATAGGCATTCAATAAAGAACCACAGTCGGCCATTGTTTTCCATTCTTTTGAGGGTGGTGTTATAAATTTCTGTTGGTGGTCAGAAACAAGACACAGCAAGTGAAACGTAGGTAGGCAGGTGAAAGAATTAGACAAAGCTCCGGTTGTGTGACTGTTTGTGTACAGACTAGGAGGAGATATATGGTTGTTTCCTTCAAGGGCAGTTTGTTTGCTGAGTGACGAATTCCAATTTTCCATGGACGGCATACATAACACCTTCCCCCAACAATAAAAGTTTGTCAATAGAGGGCCAATACTGCTACCCACCGTGCGAGCTGACATAATCTAGCAAGATAGAGTCTTCAGGCTGCATCTAGGCCCTCTGTTATATACGCAGTTTCACTGAACGTTTATTTAAACCTAGCCAAAAATTTTAATTGCAGGCGGCAACTAAATGCTGTTGGTAGGCCTCCCAGCTTAGAAAGAAAGTTAATGTGTTAAACTAACGTCCATTCAATGTTAAAATTGAGCGTAATAGTTAAACGTTAAATTGACGTAACGGGCTACCCCTTACAACAAAAGACAGTAACGGTCGATTAACAGAAGATACATCAATTTTAACTAATTCTACAATTTTCTTGAAATTTATATCGTACTAAAGGATCTGTTGTCCTGTCAATTTATTTTATCACAATTTATTTTCATGAAAATTTAACAAACTGTTTATCAAAGCTCGTTGTTCTCTAGTGCGATCCATATAAACCTGAACCATTTCAGGCCATAACGTTTGATCCAATAATAGACACACGTGCAATTTTGGGAGAATATAATACACAATTGGGAGATTAAATTACACTATTTACATCTCAGAGAAAATGTTGGAGCTGTCGTCCCCCAGCATCTATACATGTTTGCACTCGTCTCACCATATTCTCTGAAGTTTTACGGAGAGTATCCTCGCCAATGTTACTTATTTCGTTTCGAATGTATTCCTTGAGAACATCAATTGTCCGTGGCCTATTCTTGTACACTCTATTTTTAGATACCCCCACAAGAATAAAATCCGGTGGGGTTAGGTCAGGGGATCTGGAAGGCTACAGACGTTTTGAGATTATTCGATTATCAAAGAAACTGGTTACAAGATCCATGGTGTCATTAGATGTATGGTACGTTGCTCCATCTTGCTGGAAACAACCTTCTCTCAATTCGATGTCATCCAGCCGCTCCACAAATGTCTTTGAAGATACCCATATAAACTTCAGTGTCTACAGTCGTATCAAAGAAAATGACACCAACGCTCCATAAATGCTGGTGCCACTTAACCCATTGATGTTTTGTGCCCTTTTAAGATTCATCATGAGAGTTATAGATTATAACTAAATGTGTAATTACGCATTTAAAGTTAAATTGCCTTAAGATTTTCAGGAAATAGACTTGAAGGGAATCAATTCGTTTATCTGGATACTTATTTGAACATTTGGTGGGTATTTAAGCAAGCTGCGCCGTGGCAGAGTGGTTTGACCGCTCTGGTCTCACTAAGGAGGCCTGGGTTCGATCCCAGGCGACCCCAAGGAGAGATTTCTGGTGGAAGACGCTGGGGTGGGTTTCCTCCGGGTTCACCGGTTTCCCCCGTCATCATTACATCATTGCTCCATCATTCATCTTTCCTATCATTTATTTCACCTCCGTACTATCATCCACTTCTCTGATTCTCATTCCAGGCGTTGGACTGACTCCTCAACCCTGGTTCCTCTATCAGGCTCAGTGTTTCGGCTTCCCTCACCCCAACTTTCCAGGCTAGTGGAACCCGAAGAACTCCTAACACCGGGATCGGTGATGTAGAGCTGGGAAAAAAGTTTGAGTGATTTTTTTTTTTTTTTTTTTTTTTTTTTTTTGTAATTTACGTCCTCTAACGTTGTCATAGGGAATGGGTGAAATGATGCTCAAATGAGCTCAGGGTCCATAGAGCTTAGAGTTACCAGACATGCGTCTTTCAATATAAGGGAAATCCCCAAACAACTTTATCCAGGTAACTCACCATGACCGAGATTCGAACTCGGGACCTCTTGACCTCGAATCTCAGTTGGAGTATTTAAACACTCCAGTTTTCATTCTTGTTTCAGCTATTGTTTTGTAGATATCGTTAACCTTATCTGTTTACATTATTATGAAATTTAAAACCTTATTTTATACATTATTCTCAAATATGTGTTTACGAGGGAAAATGTTATAGGACATGGGAATTACAGATTCTATTTGTTTTTCTTTTTTGCTTCTCGCGATGTCTTGCAAAAACTATGTAATATCTAGATAAAATAAGTAAATAACTTTTAAAACAGTTGATTGTCATCTTCACATCCTACCTATATGCTCACCTATAGCCAGGGCCACATTCCTAACAAAAAAGTGGGGGGACGCACACCTAAAAAATTGTCCAGATGCTGGAGAACCGATCAGAATGCTGCACTTGTAGATTCGCCTTCTTGCTTTGGTTGTCCTCAGCAAGCCTTTGACTTCTTATCCATTCTTTTATATAATCCTTTAGGTTCCACATATATACTGGAGGTCCGTTAATAGTAATAAATATTATTTGAATGCATTTTGAATGTATTAGATTTTGTATTTTTTGCAGTATTTTGAATGTTAAAATAAGAAAGGTAATGATCTAAAAAGTATAAATAATAATATTAGTAAGGGGACGGCGTGCATCCGCGTTCCCCCTCCACTACACTACACACTGTCTAATTTGAAATAAGACGAAAAGCAATACTTTGACTAATCTTTATACCCAATGTAATAATCGATTACACTTGGTCGTGTGACTTTGGTGTTCAATTATGTACTTAGAAATGTTCTGTAATTAGCTTTGCTTATGTATAACTATGAATAAGATGCTAGTCTAGGCTATTTTTTCACATTAGCACTAAATTCAGAACATATCTGTCACTACAGTTGATGCAGTGGATGAAATAAGATTTTTAGAACATCAAGCATCATGACGAAAATTCGTTTAACCTTGTGAAAGGATTTCTTGTAGGTTAAACTTCAAGAATAAGTCTGTTAACGGCTTGTGTACTCCAGAACAGGCTACATTTCCCAGCAATGAATAAATTTGATACATTTATCTATGTTAAAGAGGAATGTGCTACTGTCAAACCTCTAACAACACAAGACAAAGCCATTTTCCACCCTCGGAAATGCTACCCTAGTTGAGCTGTCTAAAGCTTGCAAGGTCACCGAGCCTTACAATCGTCTTTCTTTAGCTCATTGTTAACAGTTGAAGAAACTGTACAATTGAAAGTAACATACAGCAAATTTTGGACATTTGGAGTAAAACGTAAGCATACCTATCTTTTTAAGGAGTCTTTAGAGCATTGTTTCAATTTCCTAAATCAGCATTTGTCAGCAACAAGAGCTTTCCCAATAAAAGCTAAACATAGCTTATCCAAGAACAGAAATTTGCGCCATATCTAACCCATGTGAAGGATTAGTATTGAACTAACTTTACTGTAGAAACCACAGTTTCACATTTATGGATAATTATGACTGAAATTTAAATAAATTGTGTCAACAATTGCATTTTTTAAATTGTCGCTTTATCAGTAAATAATCTTACTCATCATACTTGCCGCTTTTAAAATCCACAAAGAGCTTTAGTAAAATGCAATCACTGCGACCCCAAAAATTGTATGCCAATTGATAGCAACCCACATGCCCAAGTTTCGAAACATCTTAATTGATTGGATAAACAGAAGGAAAGAAGACAAAAAACCAACAACTCAGAATTAGGCACTGTAGGCCATGGCCAGGATTTGAACCATGGATCTCCTGGTTTCCGTCCAGTTGCTCTTACCCACTGAGCTACCATGGCCAACGTGCCGTCCTGACACTAAATTCTCCAGTTGACTCATATATATTTTGCCGGTAAACCACTAGAGGCTCTCGCATCCGAGATACGCAGTTTGTGGCGACTTACTATCTTAAGTACTTGAGTCCCAGGCTTCATCATTTAACTCTTATTATTTTAGTTAATTGATGGATATTAATAATTTCTTCACACTAGTCGGATATAGGCTGAGGTTTTTGATTGATAGAGTCGACATGAAAAATTCAATGTCACGGCCGGGATTTGAACCACGGATCTCCTGATTTCCGTCCAGTCACTCTTACCCATTGAGCATGATTACTAAATTGCATACTTGCTAAATTGTAAGAATTCTGTTATCTTTCTAAGCTATAGAATGTTGCCGGCGTTTCCCACGCAATTCTTAGCTTCTGATTATCCGAAACTTGTGCTGCTTGCAGAATGAGCTCACTGGAACCCTAATTACCTTAGCTACTCTGACTTATAAAATAACTATTCCTCAGATCTTAACATGAAACTCGATAATAAAATCAATTCACCGGAATTATTGTAATTTGGTGCTTAGATTATGCAATGAGGAAATTATTTATTCTAATTATTCATTTTCATATTCCCTTAAACCGTTATAAAATTATTATTCAATAATAAAGTTGTGGTATCAAATTTTATGTTAGTAAGTTATAAACTGTGGTCCAAGGGGCATTTTGAACTACGAGTAATACTGAAAAAAAGGAAATTGAGAAAAATGGAGTTATAACGTTCAATGCAGTGCTCTACTAAATGCTAAAGAACCGTTTAAATAATCATTTTTGGATTTAATATTGTTGATTAAAAAGAACCGCTCAAAGTATATGTTATAGTAAGACCGCATAAATTAGAAAGATAGTCTGAATATATTGCCTTTTTAAGTGATCTTGTTGCAGTAAGTTCATCTCAAGATCATCACTTCCAATCAAAATATTATACAAACTGAAGCTGTTAAAAGTTGCTGACATTTTGATGGCTGTGGAGGTCCATCTGGTGTATACCCTTATAGCAACGTGCTATGTAAACAAACAAAAACGGTCAAATGTTTGCTTATAAAATGTTAATGGCATATCGAGTGTCGGTTCAAGGTTGAGAGTGAAGGCAATTAACGTTCCACTTTTCAAGAGGCTACAGAAGCCCATAAGAAAATAAACATTTTTAAACTGTAACACACAGAAGCCAGTCTATTGCTTCAAAGTGCAACCCGTTATAAAACAAAAGTGTTTAAACTGAAGTAAATTTGAGTGCTGAGTCTGCCTTCTAATTCGAGGGCTCGATTTGCTTCTTGACTGGGTCAAGTGACTTTCTGGGGGTTTGTCTAGTTCTGTTAGGGCAAATGTCAGGCAACTCTCATCTTCATGCACCCTTTGTTTATCTAAGCAATTTTACATTTTCTGTAGCTTTTAAAATGGGTGTAAACACTTCGTAAATCAAATTAACAATTAAAATAAACTGCTATAAGAGACATTACGTGGTTTTATGTAATCGTTTTTTGACTCCTTTTCTTTTTCTAGGCTTTTCTCACTACTCATACCAGGGAGGTACCAAAAGTTTAAGCCTTCAGTCTTTTGTTTTTAAATTTAATATTTCAATAATATTGTGGTGTTCGATATAAACAATGTGGATACAGACTTCCATCTAATTGCTCTATATTGCAGACCGAACTTTCTCCACTGACTCAAGCAGTGGAGTAAGGCCACAGTAATAATGTATCGTAGATTACTGCAATAGACAAGCCAGAGAAGGGTTAGCTTGGATGAGAACAGGAACAATATTTCTAAGAGGGATAAGAGGTAGGGAAAAGGGAATTTATGAATTGTGTGGGGGAAAAGAAAGCATAGAATACTAAGTAACAGAATGCGAGGAGGTTGCAATGTGTAGATAAAAGGTTTGGGAGGAAAACTGGGAGAAAGTAGAGAAGAGGACAGTAGCTATAAAAATGTTAACGGGCAGGGAGGTAAATAAGGTAAGAAGTATTGGTGAGTTCTTACAGAAAGTAAAAGAAAAATGGGCAAGCAATGTAAAGAATATAAGAAATGAAGATGAGGGGAAAGAAATGGACTAATTAAGTAAGAAGGAGGCATGTAGGTTGCAGAGCAGAAGACCAGTGTGTCATGTAAGCCAAGGTGGCAACAAGGTAAAGACAAGTAAATGTAGCCAAAAGTTATAAATTGTAAAATCTTGGAATATGCACAGTAAATAATCTAAATAATAAATAAAAAAGATAAAAAGTATATACAGTGATTCCCAGGCATCTGTCAGTGTTACCGGAGATAAATATACTACATATTCACTTGCTACCAAAATAAGGAAAGATATTATAACAAACACCAATCACGTGTGTATCACATGGGCTAGAGGCCATATGGCAGTGAGACGACAGATGAAATTGCTAAACGTTACGCATTATGCCAAAAGGAATTCACTTTTAAAGAGTCTACAATCACATTTGTGAAAAAATATTGAAAAAATAAATTTTTGAAACGTGGAACTGCACTTGGATAAAAGGCGATAAAGGACAACTCACTCGAAATGTATTTTTTCCTACTGTTAATGATTGTGTAAACTGCAAGTACTTTTCACCTAATTTTATTTAGACCCAGTTTGCTACGGGACATGGGAACTTTAAAACTTACTTTCAAAGACTGCATATAGACTCTCCTGATGGATACCTACGTAAATGTGAAAGCGCTGATGAAAGTGTTGAACACTTAATATTTAGATGTGATCTTCATTCCAAAAAAGAGATATAATCTTATTCAACATCTTTCATGTTGTAATACAGATCTTCAAACACAGTTGATTAATGTATTCCTTAAAAATGTTGCACTTCATCCTTTGGGCACTTTATTGGCCAAATTTTTAAAACGTTATAATTATTGTTAATTTAATTGTTTTGTTAATTTAATCTTTGTATTTATGTGTTTTTGTAACTAGAACCCGAACATAGCCCACCTCGGTAGCGTGGTGGTAGCGAGTCTGCCTCACGTTCAAGAGGTCCCGAGTTCGAATCTCGGTCAGGGTGAGTTACCTGGGTAAGTTTTTTCCAGGGTTTTCCCTTATCCTGAAAGACGAATGTCGGATAACTCTAAGCTCTATGGACCCTGGGCTCATTTGAGCGTCATTTAACTCATTCCATTCATCGTCCGATATGACTTACCGTTGGCGTACGTAAAATTAGAAAAAAGAACCTAACTACCTTAATGGTAAAATAGGGTTACTTTATAATAATAATAATAATAATAATAATAATAATAATAATAATAATTTCCTTTTATTTGTCATCAGTGTCCACTAATTGTATCGCCGTATCCAATGAAAAAAGAGATTACACTACAAGCGGCTCGTGGCAAAAATTCTCGCACGTGAGTTAATGATAATATGACAGAAAATAAATTAGTATTTGGAAAAAATATGACCCTTGATCATTCACAAGGTCCATGGAAAGCATCCTTCAAAGCGTTTTAAGCAGCGAACTTGCAATACTCGGTAGAGACATGCCTTAGTGTAAAAGAAAAGACTGTATAACAAATCGTTACTAATAGAATAAAAAAGGATAATATTAAGAAAGATCATAGGACCAAATTTTCAAGATAGTAAGATAATATACATCAGGAATGAAATTCTCTACAAGTAAATTGAAAAACTCTCAGATACTATACGAAAAAGGAGGATAAATTTTTATGGCCATCTTCTCAGAATGAACTTTGGCAGATTAACTAAACACATCTTTGAGTTCTTCCGTAACCATAAAACATAACCTAAATGGTTTAAAGAAATTGAAAAAGACTTAGCAGAATTAAAAATCACAGAAAAGTCACTACTTGACGGGACAGTGAAAGTAATAACTAAAAACGAAAATATAAGGTTCAAAGATAACTCTACATTAAAATTCAAACCCATTATCTCGGCAGAAGAAAGGAAATAAAGATCAGATAGAGTGAAAAAATACTGGCAACTAAGAAAAGAACACCACATAGGGAAATGATTGATTCAACGTACTCCAAAGAGGATGACACTAAAGAATAAGAAGAAATCGTCATTACAGTATAATATATTTATGGTATATTTCGACGAAGCTGATTTTTAGCGGAATATAGGTTTCATACAGTGCCTAATAAATTGTATTGGTGTAGCAAGTCTACTAATTTAAGATTTAGGGAAATAGGGGGACAACCGTTTAGCACAAAAATATTCCAACATTGTTTTCTTTATTACTTTCTTTCTCTTAATAAAATTCTCCATAGTAATTCAAGCTTAATTAGTCTGAAAAATTAACTGAACTTCATAAACCTTTGGTGATTGGATAATTCAAAATGGTGAGTATCTAGAGAAATATCCTTGTGGTTTATTAAACCTAATGTTTATGGTTAAGAATAAGCAGTGTAAACGATTAAAAGAACGTTTTCAAAATTAACAATATTTATACTTGTGGATGTTTATTTAATGAGATTCCACACTCAAAATGTGTGTTTTTAGTTTTTAGCTAATTTATCTGTAAATGTGTTTTCAATATTATATTCTATAAACATTAGATAATTGCATATTGTGGGGTGATTTCTTTGTCAGTTTCGGAGTGTTTTATTTAAAAGCTGAATTTTATTATTTATGCCAAATTCTCCGCAGGATGTAAGTTTAAAAGCAACTGTATAACATTCTAAGTCATTTTACCGTACTGTAACACACAAACATGTCATACAACCAGTGACCTATTTAAGGGGGGTTCCGGACCTCCCAAATGAATTATAATTTCAAACTTTTAATAAATAATTAGAATAAACCTTAGTTTAAAATAAATCTAAAAAGTTTATTCAAGCTTCTCATCTTAACATCTCTATTCACTGTCAGGCAGACTTGAAGTTATTTAAGAGATAAACGAAAAGTTACTGCTCGGCAGCTGTAGAACTCGTTAAAATACACAAATAATGTCAATTATAATAATGTATTGCAAAGTTAACCAATTCCGATATATTATAATTTGTTGATTAGAATTCCGAGATACGTAATTTTAAACTTCTAAGTTCCTATTCCCTTTTTGATTCATGGAGAACTAATACTTCAAATGCATCTATCAGTGGTTCGCTTTTTAAATATCTGATTACTGCTTATATCACTTTATCCCAGGTATAAGAACAAAAAATGTGCATTGTGCAAAGCCTTTCTGCAGACTTTATCCAAAGAAACAAGACAAAAACAAACTTTTCTAAGAACAATTTGTAGAAGCTTGGTTGGAGGAAGTCATGTGAATATAATATACTACATGTGTTTTTATTTTTTACTAAAATGATAAAAGTACATCCCTGATTAATTGTTTACTAAAAGCAAATACTTCAACATAGAACTTTTGGACTCCCCCCCCCCTCCCGCAAAATTGATTTCTAAATACGTGCCTGCATACCATTTTATTTTATTTACCAGACTTAGTTGAAAACAATATAAATCAAAACTCATTTGAAAGAAACACAATTATTATAGATAGATTTGATCATATTTTTGGAATCTATATGAAAAGTTTCGGAAAATTGGATAAAATTCGCATCGTTTGGAACATTTTGTAATAGTGATTTTTTTTTAAAAAAAAGAGTAATTTCCAAAAACTTCAAATTTCAAAATTAAAAACATTTTTATTCCTTATTTTAACCCACTTGTATAAATAATTTATTTATATTACAAATAATTAAAATATATTTTAATACATCTGAGTATTTCCAAAGTTATAAAATAATATACATATAAATTTTCGCTATATTTATGGCAAATTTCAGAGAAGGATTTTGTTTTAAATTTCAATAATATACCTATATCTTAGTTAATTGATGGAAATTAATCATTTCTTCACACTATCCGTATATAGGCTGAGGTTTTTGATAGATAGATTCAACATGAGAAATTCAATGCCATGGCCGGGATTTATACCACGGATCTCCTGGTTTCCGTCCAGTCGCTCTTACCCATTGAGCTACCAATTTGCAATTGACTCGTATATTTTCCCGGTAAACCACTAAGGGCTCTCGCATCCAAGATACACCGTTTGTGGCGAGTTATTATCGTAAGTACTTGAGTTCCAGGCTTCATGATTTAACTCTTATTATTTTAGTTAATTGATGGAAATTAATCATTTCTTCATATTATTCGTATATAGGCTAAGATAGAGTCAACATGAGAAATTCAGTGCCATGGCCAGGATTTGAACCACGGATCTCCTGGTTTCCGTCCAGTCGCTCTAACCCACTGAGCCCGCCTCGGCAGCGTGGTGGTAGCGTGTCTGCCTCACGTTCAAGAGGACCCGAGTTCGAATCTCGGTCAGGGTGAGTTACCTGGATAAGGTTTTTCTGGGATTTTCCCTTATCCTGAAAGACGAATGTCCGGTAACTCTAAGCACCAGTGACTCTGAGTTCATTTGAGCATCATTTCACCCATTTCATTCATCCTCCGATATGACTTAACGTTGGAGGACGTAAATTACCCCCCCCCCCCAAAGTAACATTCAGGTAACATGGCCAAATTGACGTCCCGACATTTAATTTTCCATTTGACTTGTATATTTTCCCGGTAGACCGCTAGGGGCAAGTTGGCCATGGTAGTTCAATGGGTTAGAGCGACTGGACGGAAACCAGGAGATCCTTGGTTTAAAGCCCGGCCATGGAATTGAATTTTTCATGTTGACTCTATCAAAAACCTTAGCCTATATACGGCTAGTATAAAGAAATGATTAATTTCCATCAATTATCTAAAATAGTAAGAGTTAAATGATGAAGCCTGGGACTCAAGTACTTACGATAGTAAGTCACCACGAACGGTGTATCTCGAATGCGAGAGCCTCTAGTGGTCTACCGGGGAAATATACGAGTCAATTGAAGAATTTAATGTCATGACGGCAAATTGGTAGCTCCATGGGTAAGAGCGACTGGATGGAAGCCAGTAGATCCGTGGTTTAAATCCTGGTCATGGCAATTAATTTTTCATGTTGACTCTATCAATATACCTATACCGTTTCTTTATTTACCCATTTATAATACGTAGCAGGGGACGAATATTTGAAATAGACGTGTAGATACATAAAAATATTAAATAATAACACAATATAAAACACGTATAAACTTTTACATTGTTGCTGAAGAATAGGGCATATCTTAAGTGTAAAGTATAATGAATTCAAAAGATTAGACATCTTCTTAATAAGAAATGCATTGCTCAAAACTATAGTAACATTATAGTTAATACTGGGGTATTTAGTAAGGGTGTAGATGTCTAATAAGTGAAGAGTTGCACGTAAGTTGTGTACCTACGTATTTCCGCCACTGGATCGCTGCAGAACCTGTCTGTAGTTTTGCTCGTACGCGACGCCCCAGGCTTCCCAAAAAGGCCGTCGTTTCCCCTGGAAATTAGATTTCCCCGTCGAAGCGGTGAGGTTCACAAAGTTTCAAACAGAGTGCTTAGGGCTTCTGCATAATAAATATTGGAAGCTTATATGTAGTGCGCTCTCTTGTGCCTTTTTTATTTAGCACAGAATTGGCTCGCTTCTCACAGAGTAAATCGAAAATTCCAGGTCCGCCAATCACGAGGCACGGAAAATAACTTGGGCTTGTTTGTTATTCAAAACTTCCCCATCCAAGTTTGCTGCTATCCCTCTCCGTCACAAAGGAGAGAAGAAATCTAATTTCGGAACGTCACACAGAGATGGCTCTGTGCACAGAGAACAGGGCGTGGTTCCAACGCCAACCATCGCCCGTCTCAAATCATTCTACGTAATTACGCTGTAAAAAATAAAATTGTAACCTCTTCGCCGCCTGACGCTGCTCAATATGTTACACTGTGCCCTCTCTTTCACTTCACTTTCTGCATTTTCTTACATTCCTCTCCACTTCTCCCATTGCTTCCTTCGTATTTCTTCTTCTTCCCTGTTCTTCACGCTTAATACATTCTTTTAGCTTTCTGTATTATGTATAGTATTACATTCCATCTAAAATTTCGATATCGAAATGTTACGTTTTGGTGTCCACTGAACCCAAAAAGAGCATTTATAGAAAAAAAAAGTGTACTGCATAACTTTAAAATGAAAAGCAGCTTGAGTATTTTACTTCAGCATCTTTCAAAATTGCAAAACAAAATTTTTCAAGAAAGTTCTCCACCTCAGACTACCCCTTTATATGGAAAATTTTTCAGAAGTTCTGAATTTTTCAAAAATAGCTCTAGGATATTGCTTTAAGTACAATATGTTTAAGATCTTTTCATAACAAATAAAATTTATATCTTCAATATTTTGGGAATGTTCTCAGTTCTCTTCATTCTGATGCTTTTTGCATAATTACTGACATAGCTCTGTAGCCCAAGTGGCAGTGTGTCTGCCTCACGTTCAGGAAGTACCGAGTTCGAATATCGGTCAGGGTGTCCACTGAACGCAGAAAGGACATTTTTAGAAAAGGGTGTACTACATAACTTAAAAATGAAAAGCAGCTTTGATATTCTACTTCAGCACCTTTCAAAAATGCAACACAACTTTTTCAAGAAATGGAACATGTTTCAAAAGTTCTGAAATTTTCAAAATTAGGTCGAGGATATTGATTAAAGTACTGCATGTTTAAGATCTTTTCATAAATAAAATTTATATCTTCAGTATTTTGGGAATGCTCTCAGAAGTTCTCTTCATTCTGATGCTTTTTCCACAACTACTGGTATAACTCTGTAGCCCAAGTGTTAGCGTGTCTGCCTCACGTTCAGGAGGTACCGAGTTCGAATATCGGTCAGGATGAGTCATCTGGATAGGTTTTCTTACGTAGGATTTCCCTTATCCTGAAAGATAAATGTCTGGTAACTTTAAGCTCCATGGACCCTGGGTTTATTTGAGCATCAGTTCACCTATTTCATTCCTCGTCAGATATGACAACGTTGCAAGACGTTAATTAAAATGTAAAAAAGTCACTAGAGATAGTCAAAATTGTACTACTCAAAAAATGGAGATCTCGTTATGATATCACTTCCGAGATACCAATTCCTGTTGCTTGTTCGAATTTTGCAATAGGTAGGTACATTTGTATATCCTGGACATATAAAGTAAATGTAACCTAGCGGATTGGTTTAGGCGGTTTCGTCTGCGGTCCGCATTCGGGAGGACCGGGTTCCATTCCCGTAACAAACCATGGTTTTTTCGGGGTTTCTCGGGTCGCCAGTCGAATGCTCGGTATGCTAATTACATTCCCAGAATTTCCTGTCCCTCCATTTCACTGCCATTATCATTTCGCATCATTCTCTCATCTGGTGGTTTCTATCAGGGTAGAAGTGTCGGCAGGAGTCTTGGCGGTGCATGCCAGGATGGTATGCTCCTGGTAAACGTTCCTCCTTCGTTACGATGGTGTCCTGGTCTCCGGGCCGACCTGGTGGAACGTTTCAGGACCACGGTGGGTGGGATAGCGTTTGTACTGGCCTGCTGGGGAGCTTACAATTGGTCAATAGCAGAGACCTTGCCGTCTGTATTGTCCTGACTCCTTGGGTCAGCCGCTTTCTGTCTCCTCTCACCTCATCCTTCCTCCCGGGAATGTCCCACTTGGAGCCTAGGTACAATAGATCAATTCTGGTGGCAGTGCCGTATTCCTACCGCAGTATAATCCTATCTAATCCAAAGAAATGGTAAAGTCATCACTTAGCGGCCAGCTCCTTAAAGATTTGACTATGGCTCAAGACTACCATGTATCTATATTTCCATTGTACCTGCAAGAAAGTATGTAATGAGACAACTTATGCAAATGTTTACCTCAATTAACATGAAATAAAACAATAATAATTTGTAAGAAAAGTTTGTAGGAGAGTACAGGAAGTCATGTTTTCCCTTTCACTGTTAAATTACTACATTGACAGAATATATCTCTCTACCTCTTTGCAATGTAGATGGCATGTCATTTTTGAAAAACGGTAATGAAACTACTTTTCAGGGCGCCAATATAATTCAAAATGTAAAACACAAGTAAGTCATTACCTAATGGCCTGAATTAAAATGGTTGTGTTCAACGGTTTAGGTACAGACTAATTCTAAGGATGATGTTTACAGTTTCTCTAACTGAATTTTGTAAACAGCAAACTTGTACCAAACTTTATACCTCATCTTACTGTAGAGTAGACATTGCAAATATTTAAATTGTTTATTCTGCAGGACCTACTTACAGTAGAAGAGAAGGTATAGCATCCATCAAAAATCGAGATTTCACTGGAAAAGCTGTTTTCGTAACTCCCGAACCAAAAATGCATATTTAGAAAATGTGTATGATTGTGCAGCAGCTTAAGCAAAAACCAAAAATTAATTCGGTAAATACCAAGCTTCGTACAGTTGAATAATTTAATACAGTAAAAACTCTCTAAAATGGAACGCGATAGTTCCGGCACTTATTTTCCATTTACACGGATTTCCGTCTTACAGAGGATTGTGTTTGAATACAAAGAAATTAGGAAGCAGTCACACAAGTTTACAGTGAAGGAATAATATTGTCGCGAAACCATTGTTGCGACGATGCGCGGCCGGCGCGCACAAAGGGACAGATAGTGCAGCGCGCAGATAAAAGGCTAGCGGAAACAGATGAACATAGATGACTGAAAAGTTCGATTTCTTGTTGCGAGCCCCTCCCTGAATGCGAGTTGTTCGGATTGGGTTGAACTCGAGGGGGCAGTGTGTTCCCGAAACCCGCGGGAAATCGGGTACCTCCAGCCAGGCTACGGCCGCCCGGAGGGGGTAGAGTGTTGCCTAAGAAGTCCCGGGTACTAGCCTGCAGAGCTAGTAGGCGTGCTAGATCACCAGGTGGCCCCATCGAGGTTTTCGGTAGTCTTCCCTGCGGGGTTGACGCGCGTAAGTGGCGTATTCACTTCCACCTGTCTTGACGTTGTTGTCGATGGGGGTGGGAACTTTTTAGACTCAAGGTATTGCCCCATGGAAAGACCCTTGGAGCTTTCCATCGCTCCTGGGTAACAGAGGCTGGGGTCTTCGAACTTTGGGGTAGACCTGACTTAACAAGTTTGTTACAGAGCAATCCAGAAATGTCTAGAAATATGAGCAGAGGTATATAAGGAAGGCGCCAGGAGTGAGTCGAAATGGAAATTGATAATCGAGCGCGTGCAGCTGTGTTTTGAAAGTGAACTCGTTGTGGTCAACATCCTTGAGGATTGTATTTGTGTATGTTACGCAATTCTGCTATTTTAAGGGTAGACCAAAGTGCGTTTCTACGGAAACAAAGAGCATTTTGGAATTTCTGAAAAACTGGATTGTTAATTCTACGAACCTACAAAGTCACAATATAGAAATAAGTGTAATTAATAATAGAATAATATATCTACTATGTACTATATTTTCAACTATATTGTAGTTTATCGCCTAGTTTCTCTGTCTTTTTTTCAATTTTAACCTTCCAACCTTCAACTGTCTGCATATCAACATCATTTGCTTCACCACATACATAATTCAAAGCAATGTTAAGGCGATGTTTGAAACTCTCGAGGCATCTATTGGGAGTTCTGAACTTGTCTTTGCCTAATATTTTTCCGTCTCTAACGCTTAAGTCTGAAGCAATTGTCCAGAAATGAGAATTCCTTTAGCGCGACGCTAACAAACCACTCGAACATGCACGATTTAGCTCGGCACACTCTGTAGATTTTGTGGTTCTTTTCACATGCCCTCCTAATCCCTTTAACCAGTCGTCTTTAATTTTCATGTTTTCAAAATTTCATAAATCTGAGTTTTCCCTACTTTAAACAACATAATTAATTCTTTAGCTAGGCGTTTTTTCTTTTCGTGTTCTTCAATAATCTTAATTTTACCTTCAATGTTAATGATTTATGTTTATAATTCATTTTACAGAATCTCTGTACACACAAACTAATTTCTAATAATCACCGAAGTTTACAGTTTTCTTCCACTGTACTTGATCATTTGTAACAACGAAACACACTGTAAATCAGTTGTATCCTTACCATGCGTGTTGGAAGAGAGTTGAGAGAGCTAATGCTTTGTTTTCCCTTTCTCTCGAAGGATCCCAGATTATGACTTTACGTTCATGGGACTTCGTCCTCAAAATTATTGCACATTTTAAAATACGTAGTTTGTAACCTATTACACATAAAGTAGGCGTTTTAAACTGGTTATTTACGCGAACAGTTCCCAAAAATATTTCCGTTTCCGGCTTAGAATATAATTTTACATGGGAAATAGCTCCATTCTGAGATATATTTTCCGTTTTTCCAGGTTTCCGTCATATAAGAGGTTCACTTTAGTCAGGTTTGACTGTACTTCAGATAAAATTCAATATGAAATTAATATTTTGTAAATAAATATTATCAATATCTAATGTATAAAGCAAATATTATAAATATTTATAAACTTAATATATTATATAAATAAATATTAGGTATTTTGTTCTTTTTTGTTAAATGTTAAGAGGTTGTAGGTTTGGCAATAGATTATTAGTTCAGTTTGCCTATGGATAAACTATCATTAAGGATGGGAACTAGCGAGAGCCAGTTCTCAGACAAATTCGTAGAAGTGGTCCGGTTGGTTACGATGAGAGCGAGAGGGTAAGATCACTGTCCAAAGTTGGCAGATTAGGTATGGAAGGCTATGGAATATGTGAGAGTGAATGAATGAATTCCTGTATTTCCTGATGCAGAACATATGGCCCCTGAACCTTGGGTCGCGAGGTCTACCTGAAAGTCTTCGGCCTCTACCAACCCGGGAGCGATGGAAACTCCGGAGTTCTTTCCTTGGGGCAATACCCTGAGTCGAAAAAGCTCCCCCATCTCAAGCAAGGTGGAAGTGGATATGCCACTTACGCACGTCAACCCCGCAGGGAAGACTACCGAATAACCTCGGTGGGGCCACCTGGTGATCTAGCACACCTTTTACTAGCTCTGCAGGCTAGTACCCGGGACTTTTTAGGCAACCCTCTGCCTCCTCCGGGCGGTCAAAGCCTGGCTGGAGGTACCCGATCTCCCACGGGTATCGGGAACACACTGTCCCCGCGAGTCCAACCCAATCCGAACAACTCCCATTGAGGGAGGGGCTCCAATGTTCGGCCCGAGGTTTCTCTGGTAACGTCAGAGGTACCACGAGGGCTAAGGATCTCTGGACCTCGTATCCTCGAGGCCCGTAGACAACGAGTTGAGAATCAGAGGTTTCCTGATCGGAGAGAGTCCGGAACGAGTGATCAGCCCATCACCGGAGATGAAAATACCAGAGAGATGGGATGATAGGAAAGACGGTGATGGAGCAATCGGAGGAATACTTGAGGGGGAAACCGGAGGACCCGGAGAAAACCTGTACCAGGGCTATGTTATCCACCACAAATCTCTCTTTGCGGTCGCGTGGGTTCGAACCCGGATCGCTTCGGTGAGAGCCAAGCGGTTAAACGATTCAGACATGGAGCGGTCACATATGTGAGAGTAGGTACTTCTTAGAAATTCATAGATACTTTAGGCTGGAAAGAAGCAAATTTCAGAAATGTAGAAATGAGTGGCAACATCGTATTAGAAGCTAGTAGTGGGGGTCTTGGAGCCATTGGCAGGAGGGGATGTAATTAGGAGAACACTGAAGCTGAGTAGGACATTCTGAGCAGAATCTTGAACATTTCTGCTCGGATCGCCGGTGGAACAAGACGCAGCACCATTCTTGCCTCAAGTATAGGACCGGCTGGTATAGGATACAAATGAGTTAACTCCGAATATTTATATATTAGTTTCCATTGGTCGGTAACTTCTTACTGTTATTAGAACGTTTCAACTCAGATTCTGATGTCATCTTTACTTACCCACCCACGCATACCCTGCCAAAGTGAGAAGCAAGATATCGCTACAACTTGGCGTAGCATCGTTGAGGCAACGAAGCTTTATATTTAAGTTTAGCATATTCCAATGAGCGACGTGAAAATTTTTGAGAAATCCTCAGCCCGTAGTACCATTTATTATATAAAATGTATCTTTTTTATCTTCTCCGAAAGTCTATACAATTTATTCTAACTAAGTGAACTGTTTCCAAAACATTCATTAATTAGGTTTGAATTTTTCAATTCTTCCTCGTTTTTAAGTACTCTCAGCATTGTTAAATTGTTTCTCGTGATTTCACGAAAGAACGTGAAATTTTAAAGGCAGCATATTTATAGAGACCAGGTGGTCAAGTATTTGGGGCAACCAAAGGAAGTAATTCAGTGTTTGAATTACAGGAGGCTAAAGGCCACAAGTAGATAGGTCTAGAGACGCAGTGAAGCCCCTAATATTTTCTAGCTCGAAGACCCGAGCTGGGCGAGCTGCCCGGAGACGGAGTGATGGAGTACCCGTTCAATCAAGAAGCTCTCCAGTATCAACGACAATAGCAAACCTGAAAGATAAACAGTAAAAGAATGACAACGCGTAGATGAGTAAGCAGCTACTCTCACGCCTACCGGCCAGTGAGAATCACTAAA
>CM060948.1:33316066-33396066 GCA_030765055.1 Mantis religiosa
TTTTAAGCCGTTAAATATAGATAACCGAGTTGTTACCTTTCTGGTGCTAGAGTGCTTCCACTGAGTTGTAAGATGTAAGTGTAAGATGAAGCAGAAAAGAGAGTTCTAATTTAAAGAAAACAAATACAGATTAGATGCATATTATACATCTACTATAAATGTAGACGTCATTGTTAGTATAGTTTTCAATTTTCCCATAATGTAAAGGTATTCGTTTGTGTAGTGTTCGAGAGTTTCACACTGTGTGAAATCATTTATTTCTGTAGTGTTCATCAGTCTTTAAATATTTTGTGCTTTTTCCTCAAATTACAATAAGATTCAGAAGGATGTCTCACCAAATTAAACATTAAATTAGAAGCCATTATTAAACATTCCTCAAATTGCATTGCCCGCGCAATACCTGAAAGCCTGCCCTTCAATTCTTCCCTGAGCATTTAACTGAAATGTAATAGCTTGACGTTACTTGAAAGCGGAATTTATTTATGCAGAGATTCGTTTCACAGGGAAAACTGCGCCAATTACTGACATGGATGTTTCTGGATTGAAAAAGGTTACGCAATAAATCCACATCCCTCGCCTCTATTCGCGTTATTACTGTGGTAATTCATTTTTTTTCCTCTCCTCTTCTAGCTTCATCTCGCTTACTCTCTCCCTCTTTCCCTTTTGTCTACTTCTCCATTTCTAAACCGATAATAAAACACTTTTAGGGTGTTAATAAAGCTAAAACATTAGTAAACCATTAGAAAGCTAAAAATTCCACTAAAACCTCAAGAATTATAATGCCTCTAACTAGATTATGTACATATATATACATATATACATATTATTATAATAGTGAGAAACTTATAATAGTTCTTAAACATTTAAGTAATGTCATAACTTTGTAAACAATAAAATTATCTATTCAGATAATAATAGAAATTGCTGTATATAAAAATGACCACATGAGATACTTATAAGGGAAACCCCGGAAAAACCTTATCCAGGTAACTCACCCTAACCGAGATTCGAACTCGGGACCTCATGAACGTGAGGCAGACACGCTACCATCTACGCTACCGAGGGACCTGTGTGTGGTTAGAAAGTGTACTGTCGCGGAGAAAAGCACAGAAATTTCGGTGCTGAGAGATAAGCGCGGCTTGTGTGCACAAAGGGCCTGCAGAAAAAGATAACAGGCGGAGAGAGCTTGCATAAGCACATAAACATAACGCTTGCCGGCCCAGATAGGGTTTCACGTAAGGAAGGTTCTTGTGTTATCTCGAATGTCAGAGAACGGTTGTTTTTCTTATTTGCTCGAGAAATCTCTCGAATTTATCAATGAGGTATTTTAGAGAGTGACGCCTCACCAAGAGTCAGTCGTAATTGTGAACAGATGTTGTGTAACACGAGTGTTGTAAACAGTGGAAGTTGAGTAAGCTGTTTGTTGTTGTCATTGACCTTGGTGTTGTAGATTGCGAAATGTGGTGTAATTCTGCTGCTACGCAGTGTGTTTCTACGGAAGTAAAAAACATTTAGAATTTCGGCAAATTGGACTTTAAATTCTACGAACCCACAAAGTCACAGTACCTATAGGAGCACAAAGGATGAGAGCTAATGAGATCTAAAGAAACATTGTAGAGACGTTTCGAAGTACAGTATTTGTATAAAAGAAAGGCTTATTGCACGTCGGCATAAAAATTTTGGTGAAAATAAAGAAGTTTTAAGGCGAACATATTTTGCCTTTTGTCACATTATTTACTAATCAGCAAACCTCGTCACATTTTACAGTTTGGATGATTTTAACCATGTCAATAGTAAATAATAACCCGTGGCGTAACAGCCCTAGTGGGCCAAGGCCTTCCAACCCTACTGACAGCCTCACGCCCACATACGCAAGGTAGAGGTGGGCGACTATCTACCCGATACAGTGAGATGTGGTCAGCATCCCGGCACCGCCAGCCGGAAAGTTCGCTTTCGCAACCAGAGTTCACTACCGATCGTAGCTCCTAATTTTCCTCACGATGCTGAGTAAGGAGCGGTCCCATACCGGGACATAAAATCCACACCCCCAGCAGTGGGCTCAATCTCTGGCCGCTTTCCGTGGCAGGGAACCAAACCATGACGCTTTAGCCCACTACGCCACGGCGCAGGCCAACCATGTCAATAGTCTCCTTGATTTATTCCGGTGAGAGAAAGGTCACACATTAATTAATTAATAATAGTCTCACTTTGATTCTTGGTTTGTAAAGTTGTGGAGAAGTTACTCTATGAATGATAGATCTCCCTGCCGAAGTGTCTCACATACGTAGGGTGACCATACGTCCTCTTTTTACCGGACATGTCCTCTTCCCTGTTCCTCTGCAGCCGGGTAGGTAGTTTCCTCAGTAGACTTAACAATGGAAGTGTTAAAAGGAATCTCATGTTTTGGTCTTGAGACAGATGCAAGTTGTCTCAAAATATTTCCTATACTCATCAAATATTTTGACGTAAAATGGTGGTATAAATACAAATATTATTGAGTTGAAAGCAGCTGCAAATGAAAAGGCGTAAACAATAGCTACTTATATAACAGATATTGTTAAAAAATTGGGGATAGAGAAAAAGTGTATTGCTTTTGCTGGGTTTTGGTGCGCTGGGCAGAGCTTCAGGGTACAATGTGTAAACACGTTTCCAGAACAAACTAACTAAATAATTGGTGGGAATGGGTTGTACAGCACATGTTCTACATAACTGTGTTCAACATGGCCTTGATTTTGGTCTTTCAGCTCACATAAAATCAATCTCACTAAAAATATTCAGTTTGTTTTCTATTTATACAGTGCGTACTGATGAGCTGAAATGTTTTTGTGAGTTTGTTGACATAACATCAGCAGTTGCTTTCCCATTCAAAGACACGTTGGCTATCATTATTTCCATGTGTTAGTAGAATACTGGAAATGTACCCCGCGCTCAGGTCTTAATTTGTATCCCAAATTTCAGTTCCAGTAATAATAAGACGGTTCTTTGAAGATGAACTGAGTGAGGCAAGATTGAACTTTGTCCGGTAGTTTATGGCAGTTGTACACAAAAATATCGCTGATATAGAAGTGGAAGCAAACTCAGTAGCAGACACACTTTCCAATTTAGAATGCACATTATAAACACAGAAAGACAGAAAAACACTGAGCTTCAAATCACTTAAAGTAAAAGATGTCTGAAGGAAAAAGGGAAGCAGAGCACATTGTAGAATGTGACAAGTTTGTGTGCTAGATTGTTATTATTTTTTATATATGATATATTTATTGTGCATATTCCAAAATTTTACAATTTACAACTTTTGGCTACATTTATTTGTCTTTCCCTTGTTGCTACCTTGGTTTACATGACACCCTGGTCTTCTGCTCTGCCAGGTAGCTCTTAACCTCCACACCTCCTTGATTACTTAATTAGTCCCTTTCTTTCCCCTCATTTTCCTTTCTTATATTCTTTACATTTCTGGCCTATTTTGTCTTTTAATTTCTGCAAGAAATCACCAATACTTCTTACCTTCTTTTCCTCTCTGCCCGTTAACATTTTTATAGCTACTAACCTCTTCTCTACTTTCTCCCATTTTTCTTCCCAAACCTTTTTTCTCCATATTGCAACCCCCTCGCATTCTGTTACATAGTCTTCTATGCTTTCTTTTCCCCCACACAATTCACAAATTCCCTTTTCCCTAACTGTTATCCCTCTTATAAATATTGTTCCTGTTCTCATCCAAGCTA
The DNA here is from genome assembly GCA_030765055.1 of Mantis religiosa. Taxonomy (NCBI): domain Eukaryota; kingdom Metazoa; phylum Arthropoda; class Insecta; order Mantodea; family Mantidae; genus Mantis; species Mantis religiosa. The sequence goes on from CM060948.1 coordinate 33,319,789, forward strand.
ACCCTTCTCTCTTTCTCTCTTTCTCTCTCTCTTTCTCTCTCTCTCTCTCTCTCTCTCTCTCTCTCTCTTGTCTATTGCAGTAATCTACATATGCTTCTCGTCCCCAATTTATTTTTATTTGCTTGTAAAATTGTAATGATTTCATATTTTCTAGACTTCCCCATATTTCCTGTCTTTCTATATCTTCTATTCTGCATTTTACTAATTTACCCATATCGCTTGTATTCCTTTCTTCTAATCTCCATATATCTCCCATTCCTATGTTTTCCATAATTCCTCCTATCTCTGCCCACCAAATATTTGAGTTTTCTAATCTTTGTTGCTGTCTCATGCATAATTTCATAATTTCCCCTTATTCTTTGGCCAAACACCTATAGCTACCAACATTTTATTGTTCTTTCCATTATTATTTCATTTCTTCTTGTGTTTCCTAACCGTTTAAATGAAATAAAACAAGTACCTACTTGTATTTTCTTTCTTAACTTCTTTAATGCTGGCTGCTTTCTTAAACCTCAATCATGTCTATCGAACTATACGTCTGTATGTAAACCTTGCAAATCCCTATTACTGACATCAAACAGTTCCTTGCTACAACTGGAATGGGGCGATACTCAAAGTGTCCTCTTTTTCTGCCCATGAGATATGGTCACCCTACATATACTTAACTAATCATGACTGACTTGGAAGTTTGTCATCATAAGTTATTGTTCATTAAGTCATTGTCTTCAAAAGTTATTGGTCCGGGAGATACCACACAGTCCACTGGCTTATTCAGAGGATCACTCGATCACAAAGTAACTTTTTCTTTACCTTACTTACGTTACCTCAGCTATGACATGTGCAGTTCGTGTTATCACAAATCTTGATTTGCCGTGAAATGTTTTGATTGCTGTTTAAATGGCAATGGACAGAGAACCCTTGAAATACTCGGACACAACTGATGTTATATACCCAGTTCATTTAGTTACCAGGAAATGACATGAATGGTGACAGAATTAGAGGAAAGGGGGAGAGAATAACCCCATTTCAATCCTCCGGGCGTGCACAAATTGATATGTGTGGCAAGTCAGATAACTGCAGCCTCATTATTTTATATCGATACGATGTTATTGGTTTCCTCGCCCAATTGTTTCATCAATTCCTCCTAAAAGTTCCTAATCTTTAAGATTTCTCGTATCTTGCCTACGTTTACACATTTGAAGTTTATAATGGCAGTGTAAGTAATTGAGTCAATTCCATGAAAGAAGACTAGTAAGGTACCCGTCATAAGAAAAGCAACACCCATAATTTCCGTTATCATATTAATTGTAATTGAGTAATTTCGTTCCCTGCTTTACTTCTCATATGTTTTGCACTCATGTAGAACTCAGGTGGGATAGGGATAGGGATATCATTAACGAGGAGATTCGGTACGTAGGCCACCATGCTGGACCCATTCTCCCTATGCCTCCAAGTGGGGCACACCCGGGAGGAAAGATGAGGCGAAGGAGACAGATGGCGGCCGACTGAAGGAGCCACGACAGTACAGAGGTCAGGGTCCCTACAGTTTACTTTGGAGAGAGACTTCCCCCGACAGGCCAGGACAACGAACTCGCTCCCCTACTAGTCCGCCTCGGTAGCGTGCTGGTAGCATGTCTGCCTCACGTTCAAGAGGTCCCGAGTTCGAATCTCGGTCAGGGTGAGTTATTTGGATAAGATTTTTCCAGGGTTTTCCCTTATCCTGAAAGACGAATGTCGGGTAACTCTAAGCTCCATGGACCCTGGGCTCATCTGAGCATCATTTCACCCATTCCATTCATCGTCCGATATGGCTTAAGGTTGGAGGACGTAAATTACACACACACACAAACACTCGCTCCCCTACAGCGGGAAGGCAACGAGGCCAGCAGCCGAGGCAGTCCCAGGCAGACGACCCGAGCCCCAAAGGTCCCTGGATGGCGGTCCAGAAATGGTCTCAGTAGGGGAGCTGAGACCGGCAACCGACCTACCGTAGGAGGAAGTAGTTTTCCTCAGAGCATATCATCCTGCCATGCACCGCCGAGACACCCGCCGACACTTCTACCCTGAAAGAGACCACCAGATGAGAGATGATATGAAATGATAATGGAGATGAAATGGAGGGACAGGAAATTCGGGGGATGTAATTAACCTACCCAGCATTCGCCTGGCGACCCCGGGAAAACCCCCATAAAACATGGGTCAGATAGATCGGCCACGGGAATCGAACCCGGCCTCCCGAATTGAATTTGATTAAATATCAAAGTATGAGATGACCATAACTTTCCCTGCAGAAGCAACTGCTTTTGCTGTTTTTTGGGGATTGGTAATGAAGATTTTCCTCACTGAGCTTTGCCGTTTGCTCTCAGGATCAAAATGGTGTAGCCAAGTTTCATCAGCAGTGATTATGTTTGAAGGAAACTCCGGATCTTCCTCTGACATCAAGTTTAACTGCGTTTTACCTCCATTGCAGCGGTAGGCGATACTGAACATGTCTGAACTTTCCTGGTTCTCACAGGCGGAAACCAGGTGTAACAACAATGAAACTACTACGGTGTGTTTGTTTTAAATTAAGCTAACAGAATATAATAAGTTTGAATTTTAGTGCGAAAAATTATGACCGTGAAAATTATGATCATTCTTTATTGGACAGCCCTCGTAAGTTTGGTCACTTCATTATCTCATCCAGGCACATGTTTGAGATTCATCTGTAAGTATGGACCTTTCCATGTGTCATCCAGGTACAGACACCAGGACGGAGTTCATGTTTCAGAGAAATAATTCTGCCAACTTGGGCAATTCACTCTCTTATCAAAGCACAGTAGCTGGGGCATTGCCTATGTTTCAGAGCCATTTTTCTGCAAAGTATGGGTTATTCTCTGTGCAATACAGGCACCGGATCGAGTTCAGAGCTCTTGGTTCAGAGTCATTTTCCTGAAGATTTGTTCTTCCCTGTGTCATCTAAACTCCTGTTTCAGGGCGGAACACATGATTCCTAAACATAATTCTGCTAGCTATTTTGAGATAATCAAAAGCTGACTCAAGGTTCGAACCGTTGTTCTGCAAGAGTTGTTCTTTTCCTGTGTCATACAGGTGAGGGCTCGAGGCTGGAGTTCATGCTTCCCAGCCATTCTTGCAAACATGAGCCTTTCCTTGTTTTATCCTGATCGAGGCTCTAGATCAGAGAGTACGAACCATTCCTTTGCAAGCATGAACCCAACCCTGACTTATTTAAGTATGGGCTCGAATTTGAAGCCCAAATCTCCCAGTCATTCTCCTAAAGGAATAGGATCTTACTTGTGTCATCCAACCACGTGTTAGATGTAGCATTCTTCTGCAAGTATGGGTACTTTCCTGAATTGTGCAGGATTGGGAGTGAGTTTGGAGCCCATGGTTACGAGTAATTCCTGTACAAACACGTAATTTTAGGCCGGAGCTCACACTGTTGATCATTATTTAGCAAGGCGGTCAAGATTCAAGCAGAGTGCTCACATGCCATGAACTTCAAGAGGCTCATACAAACGACAGAAGATTTGTCCAGAATATCGTCTAAAGCGCTAACTCATGGGAAAATTCTGATAGTTTAGTATACAAGTTACGTCAGGATTATGTCTCTGGTATAGACATATAGCATGAAGCAAAAAATGCTGCCTAAACTATAATAAATAGCTGAATGCAATTTCAACATTTTCTCAAAACATTTACATTCTCTCACTGAGGTTCTTGATACTTTGCTGAAAGGATGATAGACATATATGCAGTTTAAATTATCAAAGAATAAGTTGCGTATTAGCTAATAACCTGAAATAAAATGCTAAGTAGCTGTTAAATATAGCTGCTGTTATCAAATTAATGCGCCAATAAATGTCATAATCATTGTTGTACAGGTGAAACGTTTCATTCATAGAATTTCCTGCAATCTTAGAGAAAATTGCAAAATAGTTGAAGAGAAATATACTGTTTCACAATATTTTAACAATGAATTCGAATATTTTTGGGTTAGGTGAATAAAGGCATCCATGCTTGAGAGATCAAGTTGTACATACAGTTAAATGAAGGGTGGGGTTCCAAGTCTGGAGTAAAGCGCATATGTCACTAAGGGTTGAGCGGAAGGGAGCTAATATAATAACTGGCAATAAAGAGGGGAGGGAGAGCTTTCTAAACCTCTGAGCTAACGGGCATAAACTAGTTTAGATTCATTATCCCAGTTACAGATAAGGACGGATAAGAAACATCATTACAAAGCCCAATCACAAAACAATATCATAAAAGTCAACTGCATTATACAATGCAAAGTCCAACAATGCAGTTTTGACCTTGCTTTCCAAATGTAGCACATAGCCATATTTTAATCCGATAAGACAAATGTTTATGTAGATTACGAGAGATGATATGAAAATCTTTCTGTGTTTTGCTATGTTTACATACATATTATGCATATATAAAATTGCCATTTATTATAGAATATGAATTGAGTCACTTGTAAACCTTTTAACATTCATTTGACATTCAATAGTAATACGAATGAAACTTATGGGCAGTGTAAGTATACCGAATTTAAAAAGCTGTTTAAAGTGTGTTGGTTGCCAGACTGCGTAAGTTTGTTTTCCCTCCTTCCCTCCCTCCCTCCCTCCCTCCCTACCAACCTCCCTCCTTCCTTCCTTCCCCCGTTACCTCTGCCTGCCACCGTACGCTCCACCTTTCGTCGCTACCTTTCTTTCCTCCTCAATTCCTCCCTCCTTTCCTTCCTTCTTTGTTCCTTGCAACAGGAAGATTTGAAGTACTTTAGTGTGTTTTTCCATAAATGAATACCATGATTTAAGTGACTATGTGGCAAAAGCTGTAATAAGATCCTTAGCATGAAACTAACAGTAATAATTTTGTTTGAAATTTAGTTAATGAGTTAATCAACTTAGCCTAGTCCAGATTTAGATAGATGCCTTGGAAAATATAGGGTAATCGGTGGCCTGACTATGACCTAATCTAAAATTCAGTTTTTCATTTTTTCAATTTTGTTAATATTCAAAGAAGTTTTTCATCCTGGTACAAGCTTTCTGCTTATTAGAAATATTTTCAGTAGTCATATTGACTACTGTTTTTTTTCTTGTTCCATTTATCGCCTTTAACTGCTATGGTCATATCGGCGGCCGTTCTCCTTTGGAACATACTGAAGGTGTCAACTCGTTATCTTTTGGTTTTTAATCATTACATCACGCACACATTCACACTCTCATTCATACTTCCAGACTCTGTGGAAGATGGGGAATTATCTTGGACGGAGAAAAATCCCCACCCCCACCGCCGGGAATCGAAACCGGAACCCCTAGCATGGCAGACATTTGCTCTACCAGAAATACATTGTTTATATATAGTATGATAAATTATTGTTCTTTGCATAGGCCGATTGTTACAGGGATATACAAATTTCATGTCTGAGTTAGGTATGGAGAGAGATTAACAGCTAAAAGTGCCTAGTTTAAATGGGCTTTACTCAGAATTAAAATTTTATAAGCCTTCCTTTGTGAGAAAAATGTATTAATCACTAAAATTACTGGCATTGAAATTTTTAACTGACTTTTAATTATTTCTAATAATTAACTATTCGTAGTCTCTTTCACTACTAGAATTGCCATGGTATATCTGAAGCAATAAAGAACCTTATTGAATAAAATTGGGTCAGTGAACTAATATCAGTCAAATGTGTTAAATGATTTCTGAGGTAATGGTTCATGTAATTAATAAATTTAATATTGGGGATATTGTTTTTATTCCACTGAGGAGTGATGTCACTTGAATTTGTTGATATTTAATCCAATTCATATGCAATATTGCCCAAGTGTACAGGTGTGTGGCCTACATACACGCCAATATCTAACCAATCTGTAGAAAGCAGAAGTAGACGTGATAATATGAATCTGCTGACACAAACTGTTCGGTACAAATCCAGGTAATAGAACATAATATTTATTGCATATCAAAACCCCGATTGGAGGAACAGGCACCAGAGTATTATGAAGAAATAACTTGGACAATTTTGATGTCTCAATAGCTGCAATTGAATGGGGATATTGAGAAGCCCCACATGTCCATTTTCTTACAAAATTGTGTTTTTATGACATTGTACCTACTTTAAACATGTATGCCGATCATAATGTAGAGAAACCTCTTATGTTCTGGCTTCTGTGTTGTTATGCAGCCATTATGTCACCGAAACATTGCAACATTCTACAAGTTCCAATTGGCTGAACCATTTTTAATTCCACCAAACCCAATAAGTCAGGCTTACAAAGATAATGTGCCTATAAATGAGAACAAAATGCAAGACCTAAGACGATTTGTGTCATTCTTACCAAAAGATGAAATCATTCAGAGCTTCTACGACGACATATACAATTGACCATGTGTCAAAGAATGAACCTTGTGTAGAATATAATTCCAAGGAGTTCTCTTTCTCACAATTTGTTTAATTTTTGTACTTGTCAGCAATAAAGTGTGGATTAAGTAATAATTTATGCATATTTATTACAAAATTTTGAGAAAGCCCACAAGAAAATGAATCAAGAATGTTTACAGTACAGTGGCATGCTTCCCTCTACATTCATTTCAACGAAAAATGAGGACAAAAATTGACTTTAAGCATAATTTTAAGATCTGGAGTGTTTTTTCTACCTCCTGAAAAAATTGGTTTTTCCGACATGTGGGGTTTTTCAATATTCCGATTCAGTTAGTGTAATTCAAAACAAGTATTAATCTACTACAATGTCAGGATAGTTGAAATATATTTACTATCTTGTCAGGATAGTTGCAAAATAGTGGATTGAGTTTTAACTAAAATACAACTATATTGGGAAAAGGTAACCAATTTCAATTTCTTTTCCGTACTGTCACATTGTTGAAAGTACAAGTTTCCATCAAATTACATACTGCGCTCTCTCAGGTTTGTATTCGACTAAAAATCACTAAACCGTTGTAGATGAGAACCCTAACTCTATCGTAAAGGTCAATGAACACTATGGCGCTTGTTACAGACAACGAAAACTGACTTTGTTGAAGCGGCATGAATATTTCAACAACTGGAGAAAATCTCATCAGAATATAATCCAGAAAACAGCACAGAAGGACAAAGGTTTGTGCGTCTCTTGGACGTTGATGAGAACAGCCTTGGTGGATATTAAATCCTAGATTGCCATTTACCAGTCCGCCTCTGTGACACGAAAGAGAGGTGATAGCCCGGAAGCAATTCCGGGAAACTCTGCTTCGCTTTGCTGATGGAAATTGAGGAGCCGGAAGCTTAGTCGTACTGTAATGAAGTCGAGATTGAAAGTAGGAGGGGTGGATCTCTGTAGGAAACGGGTTGAGAGAGAGAGAGCGAGAGAGAGAGATTGTGAGAGGGTGAGGCACTGTGAGCATGAGCAGAGCGAGGGTGGGGAACTGGGCGAGAAATGTCTGCTTAGTGCAAAGCAGAATGTAGCGAGATGAAAAGAGAAGATACGTGTACCTTTGAAATAACTTCCTAGTTTTAGTATAAGATGGAAGTAAGATTACATCTTCTGCATATTTTGATTTGGCCAGGTTTTAGGGCAACAAAAACAATACATTGGAGTCGAATTATGGACCGAATATGCGAGTGTTCCTCACGCTGCAGTGCGAACTAACCGTGCACACACGCGGTCCATGGCCTCGCCATAAAATGACCGCACCGTAGAAAAAACAGTTAAAATACACGGATTGGCTGTTCGCTGTTTTCAAAAGTACACAACTGCACAAAATATTTCTTCTTTGTTGGATCCTGGTACTGAATTTGCCAACTTCTGCAATTTTGCAGCTATAATGTTTAAGATATCTTCACACACATCTCTTAATTGATGTACAAAATCAGACGTTTTTGTGATAATTACTGATAAAAGATCAAATAATTTCTAAAGCATGAAGAGAGAACGTGTAAATTCTTAAATATAATTTTTTAAGTTTAGAGAAACAGGACTATTTATAAGTTTCCAAATCGTAGGTTTGTTTATGCTGATTTAATCGTTCTACAGTTCTTCAATAGCTAGGAAAGGTGGGCGTTTTATTCCGCTCAAAAGATTTCACTGTATACACCTATAAATTTTGATAGCCCCTGAATCAAAGGCACATTTTAGAGAGAAAAAATCCATATCTGTATGTGAGTGCGTGTGTTAAGAGCACAACCCATAAAAGAAAACTTGGATACATGAAAACGTGGTAGTTAAGTGAAGGTGCCTTAAAAATATGTGGCATGAATATTTACAACAAAATTCCTTCCTTCGAAACTGTCCTTTAAAATGGAAAATGCTCAGTGCGTGTTCTAAAAACAATGGTTCTTACACTTTTGATTAACATACCATGTAGTTATGATATTTACGTTTAATTAAACTGTATATACTGAACCTCAGTACTGGCTTTTGAATTTAAATAAAAACTAATTAATTTGAAGGAGCCGACGAGCTTTTGTATAATGAATCTGTACTGATTTGTGATAACATTTATATTCGCTAAATGTTCCTGAAAGTTAAATCATCAAAATGTCCCTCATGAATGAAAAATGTGACAAACAGAATGTTTTAGAATAGTTTCGCATCGGTTTAACAGCTTCAGACAAAGCCACGCCAATGCAGGACAACCAGATATGAAAAATGTTTAGGAGTTATAAACTATAGATCATTTTAAAGGGAACACTGCTTAGAATTGTATTAGTAAGGAAGTATCTTCAATTTCCGGGCCCCATTGATGCATGCTCGTGTATTTAAACCTTATTTCATCACTGCTGTTAAAACAGCTATTCCTAGCCAAGGGCTTAATTTTGTGGAATGAGTAGTGAATGCAAATAATGGAGAAACAGATGACTAACCGGCCGTTTTATCCTCTCTCGCCATATACGACTGTAATTTCATTCTTCCGTTTTAACAGAAATTCAAAAGAATATGAATTGGCAACACATTCCGTGAAACAAAGAGCCAGTTTTTAACCCAGAGGCCGCAGGTTTATGACAGAAAATATTGACACAAGCGACTAGGGAATCTCATTCGACAACAGATTAATGCCGTTCATCAAGTGACAGCTGTCTGTACTTTATTTGGGTGGGGCTTAGGAAAAATTAGTGGAAATCAAACTAAAGATAAGGTCGCCACGCATCTGGCAGCAGCCATCGGACTGATTTAATTAGCTCTGCCAACACTGATCCATCTTCAGGGGAACACGATTTACCATGGGCTTAGCCTGCCGAGAACTGCCGTCAGAGGATGAAGCAATAACTCGTTGTGCAGACAGCGGCAACACTTAACAATGTCACAATACATCCTTTCCCATTACAACACGAGAGTAGTTCCTACGTGCATTACATATTAATTTAAATATTTTCAATGTATAAAAACCAGTCAACTTAAGGGAAATATATACCAAAATTGACAAAAAAACATCGATGACATCTCTCTGTGTGTGATACTTTTTGATCAGTGTCTCTACCTTTGACTAATTAATCTTCTACCAGCTGCTACAGTGGCGAACCATATGCTTTCCTCCCCAAAGTATGCAGGGTGGATAAACACAGACAATACTTGACTAATAAATTTAATAAATGCTAATAAATGAATGAATTATCGACTATTTGAGAATATAGAATGAGCTTTAGCACCGAAATTGAAGTAGACTGCTCAGCAATTTAAAAATTTAGTTTTGATGTTTAGGTTCGGAATGACATTTCCCTCTAATTTTTGTACACTGATTCCAAAAATGTCATTCATTTTCTTGTAATACCTCCAGATTTTTAAAAAGGTCACCATTATGCTCAAGAACATGGTGTGGATAAAGAAGTACGAGGGCTGTTCAATAAAGAATGATCATAATATTTTTACGGTCATAATTTTTTGCACTTTTTTTCGAGTAGAGGAAAAATCTATTTATGGATTTCCACTGTGTTGGAGGGCACAAAGGGGTATGTGGGCTTCACCTCAAGGGTACTACTCCACTAAGAAACCTCCAAGGGATTGGGAAGGAGAAATGTGCTGCGGTACCGCCTTAAGCACCCGCGCATTCCAGGAGATGATCTTAGTTGTCTCGCAGTGCGATTCAGCAGAGTGGGTTTCTGATGCAGGGATACAGGCTTGACATGAAGCCCAGCCTGATCCACTGCCTATTGTGGGTGGTATTTGGTAGGATTCCTGGTGTTATTTGTTGGGCAGTTTAGGGTAATTTATCATGCCGTAGCGCTATGTCTTAAGTTTAGGTGTTTCATTGTCACTGCAAGTAATACTTGCAAGCATGTCAGTTGTAGTCTATTATACTTACTGCTACCTTGCTAAACCTAAATATAACTCTATTTTGCATTATCGGCATTTGCCTTTAATTGTCAGTTGTAATTGTCTGCCGTCAGCATCGTTAGTTGTATGAAAAATACCTTCTCATATTCCATGTGTCTGCTTGGTCGATATTTTGGAGTGCGCACTCGGTGGGCGGCCTAAAATTCAATCTTATTATATTCTATTAGCTTACCTAATGTGAAACAAACAAGCCGTAGAAGTTTCATAGTTGGTACTCCTGGTTCCCGCTTGTGAGAGCCAGGTAAATTCAGACAAGTTCAGTATCGCCTACCGTTGCAATACAGGTAACACGCGAGTAACAATATCTGGCATTGAAATTCTGCTTTCGTCTCAACAAATCTTCAGTTGAAGCCTATAAAATGTTACAGGAGGCCTATGGAGAGTCTGTTCTTCCCTACAGAACAGCTCGAAGGTGGTTTAAAATGTTTAAAGAGAGGAGACAATCAATTTCAAAGGAAGGTGGACCCGGTGCTCCAGTTACTGCTCTTACGGAAGAAAACATTAACACTGCTGCTGCAATTGTAAGAGAGGATCGACGAATTACCTTAAGATAACTTTCTGAAATACTGAACATTTCATTGGGTGCCACCCACACGTTGGTGACAGAAACATAACACATGAGACGTGTTTGTGCGCGATGGGTTCCGAGACTGTTGGCTCCCGAACAAAAGTACATTCGCATGCATGTCTGCATGCAGTTAAAGTTGATGTTAGAGGAAGATCCGTAGCTTCTCTCAAACGTAATCACTGCTGATGAAACTAGGCTACATCATTTTGGTTCTGAGAGCAAACAGCAAAGCTCAGTGTGGAAATCTCCTTTTTCACCAACCCCCCAAAAAGCAAAAGTGATTCTTTCTGCAGGGAAAGTTATGGTTATCTCATTCTTTGATATTCATGGAATGGTTTATCAGCATGTTGTACCTGCACACACATCAGTAACTGGACAATACTACAGGGATGCTGTGAAAACAAAGTCCGTATCAGGCGCAAAGGACCACATTTCCGTGAGCAGGCTGGATGCTGCACCACGATAATGCGCGGCCACACAATGCCAATGTTGTTGCTGAATATCTTGCAAAAATCAAAGTGAAGAGCATTCCTCACCCTCCCTATAGTCCGGATTTAGCCCCATGTGACTTTTTTCTGTTCCTAACTTGAAGAAACGCCTTCGTGGGAAGCATTATTCATCATCAGAAGCAATGGTGAAGGCTGCAGAGGCGATTTTGAAGGATCTCTCAAAAAATGGTTTCCAGCATGTCTTTGAAGACGTGCAGAAACGCAGGGATAAGTGCATCGCATTCAGGGGAGACTATTTTGAGAAGGACCGTCAAAATTATGAGGATGGGTAAAGGTACGCCATAAAAAACTGAGATCATTCTTTATTGAACAGCCCCGTATATAATTATGTCATTTTAAACACAATGTAAGCACATTTTACAAGTATTATCAACTTTAAGATAGAAAAAAACAGTGACCTAACTAGCAAGAAATTTTCTTCTTTTTGCACGTCTTCCATGTGTATCAAGATTACGTTGCCTTTTCAGACACCAACAATATCCTGCCATTATGTTAACATTCCATCCGCCATGGTACTTCCTTTATATGTCTTTCAAGTCCTGGTGGAAACCTTCACTGTGTTCTTCACTGTAAAATCCAAGACAGCAATCTGGAAAATAGTCATTGTGAGCATGAAGGATGTACAACTTCAAACTCATGTTACAACCAAGTTCTCTAACATGGTGTTCACTTTATATTTGTAATCTTGACTTCTTGTGTCTCCTAAGAAGTAGTTTATTACATCTTAGAAAAGCGTGCCTGGCAGAGCTACAATGTGGTTCATTTTATTTTCAAAATTGAAGTCACACATTAATCTTCTGATCTGTGGTGCTTTAAAAACACCTGCGTTCAGCTGATCTAGGGTCATCCTGTTATAAGTATTACACATGTGCTTAAAACACTCACAATATAATAGTGTTATACTTTAGCAACAGAAACTTTCCATGATCAAATATGAGATTTTATGAAATGCGAATTCTATATTTTCTGAAAAACCTGACGTGATAGAAAAAACGGACTGCACCATTGAACTGAGGGCAAAATTTCCGTTTAGGAACATTTGGTCATTGAAAAACACCATTTCTGATGCAGAGCAGTAGTATTAACTCTTCTAACTTCTGATAATTCATAAATATCCTGGAAATGTGGCATTACAGAGGGAATGGTTTGATTTCCTGAGAAAGGAACGCTGGAAGCTAATCACATGTAGCCAGAGAGGTTCCATGAAGCCTTGTATCACGTGATTTGAGCTCCCTTACAATGGTAATTGAAGTGAAACATAAATTATTTATTGTTTTGAGACACCCAAGATACTACAGAATCTTCCGTTACCCCTAGACACCCTCCTTACCGCCCAATGAATGGAAATCCTCAAGAAATGTAAATAAAAAAATATGTTTAAAAACATAAAAAAATAAACTGGAAATGGAAGTATTAGTTTAAAAGGGTAAAAAATACGAAGATTTATATTTATTAAATTTCTCTTCCACATTCAAGATTTGTTGGTATGAAAAAAAAAGAATAAAAGAATAACCAACAATTAAGGTTGGAGTAAAGGAATACAAAAAATGCGGAACGCACGTTGCACAGTAACTACAGATTTGGTCTTAGCAAACTCCAAAACACATACAAAACTCCTAATGTTTCAAAAGGTTACGGTTTAAAATAACTGTTTGCTTAATAAAAATGAGAAGCAAAACTGGCTTGAGCTGCTGAAATGCTTTTGCGTTAACCACTAAATATGTATGTATCACCCAAGCGTGGTTCTCAGGCGCTAGGCTCTGACAATAATCGATAACAATAAAACATTTCTGTAAGACACGAAAAAGACAAGAATTTTGGAAATACACGCTTTTCATCAACATTAGTCCAACCTACTTCATCCCTACCCTTCCAAAGGTTCTACTTTACGCTACTAAATGCTTTTATTCGCATTTGAAACACAATTTCTACACTGTTACTTGCTGAATTATAAGAATTCTGTTTCTTTTTCTAATTTTCAGAACTGGCGTATAGCAACTTGACTTCTGAATATCCCAAATTGCAGATACTGGATCCTTAAGCTAACAGATTCCTTGCTGACTGAGTTTACTGGAACGCCTAATTGACTTAGCTACACCTATCTGGAACTAATCGCCTCTCCTCGTCACATAACTTTCCTTAATAATGACGTCTCCTCCTTCTAATATGCGACATGGTGATTTTTTTCTAATTTCTTCACACTTTTTGAAGATTTTATACACAACCATTATTTTTATTATAATTTCTTCGCTTTTTAGTACAATTTCGTGTTAGACGGCATTCTTTTAAGGTTATTAACTGACTATTTATTTACCTACTGCGTAAATGCAGCTAAACTATGCTTGTTTCTCCACTGAACGCAATGCTGCCAACAGTCTTACTTGTGCCATAATTACACTACCTAGCAGAATAACACAAAGTAGTACCTAAATTGGGCCACATAGCTAACTAAACACTAACATGGTTTGAGCAGGCTAAGTTATCCCCCGGTCAAATTTTGTTACTCATGCACTGCTTTGTACATAAGCAATCCTACGACACGACGATAATGGAGTGCTCCGTAGGAAATGTATGAGTTCACGGACTGTATCGGACTGGTTCGGCTACTGCCGTCAAGTGTGCATGATGTCAAATGACACCAAGTATACTGCAAGGGGAAAATTGGCGGTCCCGGTCACTTAGTTCAAATCGACGAATGCAAAATCATGATTATCATCATTATCATTATCATCATTATCATTACCATTATTTACATTACCATTGTTATCATTATCATTGTTATCATGTTATCATTATAATTATTATCATTACCCTTGTTGTTATTATTATTGTCATTATTACTGTCGTCGTTATCGTTGTCGTTATCGCTATTATTATTATTATTATTATTATTATTATTATTATTATTATTATTATTATTATTATTATTATTATTATTATTATTATTATTATTATTATTATTATTATTATTATTATTATTATTATTATTATTATTATTATTATTATTATTATTATTATTATTATTATTATTATTATTATTATTATTATTATTATTATTATTATTATTATTATTATTATTATTATTATTATTATTATTATTATTATTATTATTATTATTATTATTATTATTATTATTATTATTATTATTATTATTATTATTATTATTATTATTATTATTATTATTATTATTATTATTATTATTATTATTATTATTATTATTATTATTATTATTATTATTATTATTATTATTATTATTATTATTATTATTATTATTATTATTATTATTATTATTATTATTATTATTATTATTATTATTATTATTATTATTATTATTATTATTATTATTATTATTATTATTATTATTATTATTATTATTATTATTATTGTTATTGTTATTATTATTGTTGTTATTGTTGTTATTGTTGTTGTTATTGTTGTTATTGTTGTTATTATTGTTGTTATTGTTGTTATTATTGTTATTATTGTTATTATTGTTATTATTATTGTTGTTATTGTTATTATTATTGTTGTTATTGTTATTATTATTGTTGTTATTGTTATTGTTATTGTTGTTATTGTTATTGTTATTATTATTATTATTATTGTTATTATTATTATTATTATTATTATTATTATTATTATTATTATTATTATTATTATTATTATTATTATTATTATTATTATTATTATTATTATTATTATTATTATTATTATTATTATTATTATTATTATTATTATTATTATTATTATTATTATTATTATTATTATTATTATTATTATTATTATTATTATTATTATTATTATTATTATTATTATTATTATTATTATTATTATTATTATTATTATTATTATTATTATTATTATTATTATTATTATTATTATTATTATTATTATTATTATTATTATTATTATTATTATTATTATTATTATTATTATTATTATTATTATTATTATTATTATTATTATTATTATTATTATTATTATTATTATTATTATTATTATTATTATTATTATTATTATTATTATTATTATTATTATTATTATTATTATTATTATTATTATTATTATTATTATTATTATTATTATTATTATTATTATTATTATTATTATTATTATTATTATTATTATTATTATTATTATTATTATTATTATTATTATTATTATTATTATTATTATTATTATTATTATTATTATTATTATTATTATTATTATTATTATTATTATTATTATTATTATTATTATTATTATTATTATTATTATTATTATTATTATTATTATTATTATTATTATTATTATTATTATTATTATTATTATTATTATTATTATTATTATTATTATTATTATTATTATTATTATTATTATTATTATTATTATTATTATTATTATTATTATTATTATTATTATTATTATTATTATTATTATTACAGTCATGATAGGGATGGTTAAGAATATGAACATATTTATATTTTGTTGCTCAACAAGTAATCTGCTGAGGACAAACGTCGCTATTAAAGAGAGCGAAACGATGGATGGTATCTGCGATATCTTTCGACAGATCCTCAAGTGGCCAGTACAGAGAAAATTACTTCCCCATCGTTTACTTTTCCTCCCTCCAGGACGGCAACTTCTCTGGCACCAATGTAATGTGTGTGGTGGCGAAGCAGGGGCTAAGTTATCAAGCAAACAAAGTTTAATCAGTGGCCGAGCACCGTTGCCTAGCGACGCTGATATAGCACGTATGTTTGATGTTGCTATAAACTCTCTACAAGGGCTGTAAAATCACGTTACGTTTTAAATCAAGTTTCCTTTTTCCATTAAAGCCTGATTAGAATTGCTTCGCGAAAGAAACATAAAACTTAAACACTAATTTAAGTTTGGGTTTACGAAATAAGGAGAATCACGGTCAACGTTGTAAAATAAGATGATAACGATTATTATGTCGCGTGTATTTCAACCAAGGCTAGGCCTAGGCCTCTTAGCCTCTGAGAGGAAGGGATGAAGTGGAAGAATGCCGTTACAGACTTAGCGTTACTTGACCCACTGATTTTTAGATGGAATATTGCTGGCCGCTTCCTAGAGTCCCCTAACCTCACGAATACTTTTGGACAGAAGCTTCGTGCAGGGGTAAAAACTGTTACTTTCATAAAGCACTTCCACCGCATGCACCACCTTTCCAAGCCTTACAATTCACGAAAATAAAGTAAATAAATCATATCCCGATGTTCGCTTAACCACATTTAATAACCATGAAAAGTACCAGTATCAGGATAACCATACCAGCGGAAGTTGAACCCAGGATCTCATGAATGCTAGCCTCGGATGGCTGAACCAGCCCACTTGATAACAAAGAAATTAGCTTTGAAAGATAGAGTCAGACGGAAAAATTCAATGCCATAGCCGGGATTTGAACCACGGGTCTTCTGGTTGCCGTCCAGCCACTCTGACCCTTGAGCTACTATGCCCAACGCGCCGAAATGACATTAAATTCTCTAACTGACCTGTGTTCTTCCCGGCAAACCACTTAGGAGTTCTCATAAACAAATGAGACAACTACCTTAATGGTAGACTTACTATGCTGTAAGTACTTTAAGGCCCAGGCTTTATAGTTAACCACTATTAGGTGAATGAATGGAAATTAATTGTTCTCTCATACTAGCCGTGTGTAGGCTAAATTATGGTAATATAGAATCAGAGTGAAAAATTCAAATGGTTGTTCAAATTCCGGTTATGGCATTGAATTTTTCAGTCCGATTCTATCTTTCCATACTTTAGCCTACACACGGCCAGTGTGAAAGAACAATTAATTTCCAAGAAATTAGCTTTCGCTTTATTATTTCTACAGATAGTTTGTAAACATGTCGTACATATCGTACCAAATGTTTGTAACTCGAGTTAACATTAAGAATACAAAAAACTATTAACTTATAGCTATTAACTAATAAGGATTGGAGAATTGAATCATATTTGCCAAAGAGGCAAATCAAGAGGCCATGGCCATTATTTGATTTGCATGATTTTAATTCAGCACCTGACACTCAAACACGGCTTTTAAGATTTCTGGTAAAATTCCTGCAAAATATAGCTTGAAAGTTCATGTTGTTGTCATTGGCCGTGGATACAAAATCTCACTTTATTAAGATGTTGTAAAAGTAAATAACATTTGAAGCATAAAGCAATAATGGATTAAATTCGTTAAAAGAGACCCAGGTTTTAAACACATTGTCAAAGATTAGCTAAGGCTGGTGCTGGAATATATAACGAAACCATTTAATACTCTTTTTATCTGTAATTTACAAACAAAAATGCTACCAACTCAATGGTATAAGACATAATCATTCTCCTACACAAGAAAAGCTCCAATGATTAAGCAACTACAGACCACTCAGTCTGCTGTTCAATAGTTACAAACTCTGCTTTGGTTTTATCCATATTGGCAAAATGCAACAGTTACTGGGAGCGGAGATTTAAGGAGACTTTGGCCATTTCCTCCGAGAGGAGCACGCTTAATCGTGTAGCAGGATTCCTCCGTTGTTGTGGATTTCGATGCCCTAAAGTTGCGGCAACATATATAGCAAGGTTCGTGCCGCTATCTCATTTCCCTTCTTACTTCGTCGATCTTGCCTTCGTCCAGAATACTCGTATTATGACTTGATGAAGAAGATGATCCTCGAAGTTATCAGGAAAATCCTTAATTATGCCTCGGCTAGCTTTTAATATTATTCTGTTATATTCTTACTTACGAGCAATGAAAACTCTAAGTTACAAGGGTGGTAACGAGTGAAGAAATCATTAAGGGTTTTAATTTGAATTTCTATAAGAAATCAAACATTTGTTTATTTCTTTTAACACCAAATCCATTACAATTCTTACCACAAAACTTTATACTGTGATCGGAATCAATCTAATACTTCAAATTGAACTAACACTTAAATATTTTCGAGCAATTTAAAAAGCATCCGATCTGTTCGGCGTTCCAGAAAGAAAGACGAACTTTCTTTCGGTTTCTACACCAAAATTATTTAATCCTTCGTTATGATCGCTACCCATATATTACTTTTATATGATTGGTCGATTTACTTCTACGTGACTACATTACGTAATACAATTATTACTACTGCCAGTCACAAACTTACATATACTTTTACATAAATGAAAACAACTGTTACGATCGTGACGCTGGATTTCAGTTCAGCTCCTCTTGAAAACCGGCCTTAAAATGAAAATCCGTCGACTTAAGAAGCACATATCAATATAGCTTGATAATCAAGTTAAGTAGTTACGTTTATTTGACCTAATTAATTTTCTATAATCACGCCATCTCCTGACCTGGCTTTTAATTCACTAAAAAGTATTTTGTTCAGTAATGCGAATTTTGATAGTGTTTTGTCTTTGTTTATATTTGTGTTATATCCAGTTTTGTGATTATAAAATTTAATAAATATCCCATGATGGGAGAGATACACACTGCCGAAACGTCAATTTGTAATCGTCTTTTCACCTGACTTGCTTCCCGAGAACAACTTGAGCATATTCGTCGCTAGGAAAGCTTCAGGTATTATTTTTATAGGTTTTCTGTTATAAAATGCTTATCTAGTATCTGTGCTCAATCCTTTCAATTTGATCTGCATCCTGGGACATCCAGTATATGCCAAATGACTTTGAAGAATAATGACTCTCACTAATATTACAATTAGCTCAGTTTCGGAGTCGACTATCTGCTGGCTGACTTAAAGTGACCACAGCAGGTCAGCTTACATCTTGTGCACTTCTCATCTTAAGTACAATATTTTAGGACTGCGTTTTATAAAATTGGGGTTCCATTAATATGTTTCTGATAAAACTATTGGTTTTTGGGCGTAGAGTAAAATATAATTAAACATTCCAGAATCCCATTTAATGCAAACAAGTAAAAGTACGTCCACTAAGTTAGAAATAAGGCGTTTTTCTTTCTTGATTTAAATAAAAAAGGTTTTAGCAAGTGCTTTATTTGTAAAAATTCTATTTTCAGGGTAAGCAGCTGGACAACTTTTATAAAAATATATGTATAAATAACATATTGGGGCGCACGGTTGCCTAGTGGTTACGGCACTAGACTACAGCCAGGAGGTCCCGGGTTCGATTTTCGAAGGTAGCATTGGAAATTATTCCTTGGTATAATCATTCTGGTCGCTTTATGGCCCTGGGGTTCACACAGCCTCTAACAGAAATGAGTACCAGGGTAATTCCTGGGGATGAGGGCGGCTGCCTCGTGGGACTGGCAACCTCACAGATCTGGTATGCCGAGTTCTATTTAGACAGGTGCTGTATCCATACGTCGCCCCGATAAAGGTCGTATGGCCTAGCATGAGGGTACCTTTAAAAGAATATATATAAACAAATAGCTTCACATTTGGCTAAATGACATTAGAATCCTTGTGAATAATCACTGTAAAACATATCGCGTGATATACTTACCTACTTCTATTTAGCTGGATGCCTTTTATATTTCATATTATTTTACATCTTTATTTCAAATTAGATATGTTTCGTTTTACATTTTCCTGAAAATTGGACAAATGCTGCTACCTTTTATATACTGATATACTATATGTGCATTAACAATACCATTATTTTCAGCTTCACCAACACAGTAGCTACTTAAGTAAAATTTTCCTTTAGGTGCATTAAGTTTTCCTTTTGTATTTTACTGACATATATATCCTGTACAAATTGTGTCTAATTATCTGAAAAATCATAGGATGTTTTCAGGCATATTACCTCTAGAACTGTCTCGATACTTTCTCTTTCAATGATCCTCGCTACCCTGATATTTATGTTTAGAGGGTACTAAAAGAGAAAGTTATGAAAATATATTTGAGCAATTTAGGTGAACTTAAGATTAATATTCATCGAGAAATTGCTGTCACTCTTCAGATGGAACAGCAGAATTTAACTTGCCATTTACTAAGCGTTGTTAGAAATACTTGAACAAGAAGGGAGACACTTCCAACATCTCCTTGCTGGCATACGTGAATAATGTGCATTTCTTTCTAATGTTTATGTATTTCCGTTAGAAAAAACTTACGCAAGAAAGCGTAGTATGTTTACTGCGGACTTACTGCCATCCGCACCACCGACAGAGCAACCAGTCTCGCCGGCCCCACCAAGAATTATTCATATGACGTATGAGATATAAAAGCATTGACTAGTTTGCATAAGCTTATGTCTCAATTCAAGAAATTTTCAACATTCTAAAGCTTATATCGAAATGTGGAAATAAATAGCAGAATATGCAACTGTTTACAAAATTAAATACTTGTGCATTTCTCCGAAAATCACCAAATTGTGCTAAATAAAGTGTGCAGTATTTTGTTAGATTTATTTTTAAATATAAGAATACCTACATACCCCATAACTGTGACCACCCAAAAAAAATCAGGAGTTTAATTGCAAATCCTGCAACTAATCCTGACAATGTTGTGTTAGTAATGAAGCAGATGAAATCAAAACGGTGTAGTAGGAATTCTACTACAAATATTTGGATTATAAGGGGCGCCGGGGTAGCGCAGTGGTTTCGTACGCGGCTCCCGTGCAAAGGGTCCCGAGTTCGATTCCCGGCTCTGGGGTTAGCGATTTTAAGTCGGCCCTACCTTCACCTCTGTCTAACACATCTGAAGTGTCCCCTATGCCCAACGTGATTCAGTCCATGATATAAGGTCCTCTCGCCTCACCGTCATCTTCACTATCACGCTACCATTGGAGGTAATGGATACCGCCCTCTGGGTGCCTCCACAAAGGGTCCGGTCATCACGTGGTGGGGCGAGGTTACCCCGAAGGCCAAGGTTGCCATGTGGGGCGTGTTGGTAACCAACCATATTTGGATTATACTAATGAATGGTATTAGCTATAGCAGAGGATCATCCACTCTTTGCTCCGCGGTGAACAGGCAAGATGCTTTCCTACTCAAACCAGTTCTTGAAATAGCTTATAAACAGACGGAAGGCAGGAAGGACAGATCAGCAGTGTCGCTACTCTGGAACAGGTAGATTAATCCTTACAAGGCAATTTCAACAGAAAGAGGAACATTTTACAATGGCAAATTGCGTTTTTATACTCATTAAATACATTCGAATAAAATAGTTATATTTTAGGTATATATGAATAATGAAATTAATTTTATGATTTTAAATAAAGGAAGAGGAAAGGAATTGTATCCATATTCTAATGACAGGCATTTTCGATAAAAATTTGCAAAGAGTAATGATAGTTATTACACCTGAACTTAAACAAACTAAAATTCCACATAATTGTTGTTTGAGTATAATTGAGTACATTTATATAAGATATGTAACTATTCTTTTTTTCTCTCCTTCTCGTCAATGCTGACGTTAGGAGGCGCTTGGCTTTCCTCAGTGCGAGGGAGCTGAAGCATCTGACCTTAGAGACGAAATCAGGGTTAAGGGGTCGGTCCAACGCCTGAGATGAATGATTCATGGGGCAATTGGTGGAACTATGGTAGGGGAAACCGGAGAACCAGGAGAAAACTCACCCCAGCGCTATGTTGTCCACCTCAAATCCCACTTTGCGGTCACCTGGGATCGTACCCGGGCCGCCTAAGTGAGAGCCAAGCAACCTAACCACTCAGCTATGGCGTGGCTTTTGTAGCTACTCTTAATTTATTAAATGTAAAAATGTAACCTATGGCGTAATAACCCAAAGCGGACCTGAGCCTGCCAACCCGACTGCCCGCCTCACGCCCACATTCGCAATTCAGAGATGGGCGATCATCCATCCGATAAGGTGAAGAGATGTGGTCAGCATCTCGGCACCCCCAGCCGGAAAATTGGCTTTCCAGACCAAGGTTCGCTACCTAGCGTAGTTCCTCAATTTCCTCACGATGCTGAGTAGGCACCGCTCTTATACCCGGGACTTAAAATCAGCCCTCGAGGAGTGGGAAGAATCCCGGGCCGCATTCCGGACTGGCTTTGTTTGACTAAGAAACTAATATTTAACTTGGTTAATTTACTATAAGATCCTTTTCTCAGCTTAGGAAGTCACAAAAAATATTTATTTTGTTTGTAAAGTTGCAACAGCATAAATACAAATACCATTAACTGTAATATCTAATTTCGTTTAGCACAATTTTTAATAAAAAGTACTTATTCTATATACCAGTTCAGTTATATTGCTGTACCCCCCTCCCCTTCTCGTTTGTTCTTTGCACTACCCAAGCAGTTTTCTAACCCAGCAATAGAATACCGCTGCACGCGAGTATGAGATATGTTCCACAACCGTTGGTCGGACATTAGAGAAGAATGGGCTTTGTCATATACGAAGGCTGTTCAATAAAGAATGATCATAATTTTTTTGACAACGTACCTTTACTCATCCTCATAATTTTGCTGGTCCTTCTCAAAATAGTCTCCTCTGAATGCGACGTACTTGTCCCAGCGTTTCTGCCAGTCTTCAAAGACATGCTGGAAACCTTTTTGAGAGATCCTTCAAAATCGCCTCCGCAGCCTTCACCACTGCTTCTGATGATGGATAATGCCTCCCATGAAGGCGTTTCTTCAAGTGAGGGAATAGAAAAAGGTCACATGGGGCTAAATCCGGACTATAGGGAGGGTGAGGGATGCACTTCACTTTGATTTTTGCAAGATATTCAGCAACAACTTTGGCAATATGCGGCAGAGCAATCGTGGTGCAGCATCCAGCCTGTTTCACGGAAATGTGGTCTTTTGCGCCTGCTATGAACACTTTTTGTAGTTTACGTTCTCCGACGTTAAGCCATATCGGACGGTGAATGAATTGGGTGAAATGATGCTTAAATAAGTCCAGAGTCCATGGAGCTTAGAGTTACCCGACATCCGCTTTGAAGGATAAGGGAAAACCCCGGAAAAAAACGTTATCCAGGTAACTGACCCTGACCGAGATTCGAACTCGGGACCTCTTGAATGATATGAACTTGCAATGTTTGGAAAGAAACGTTGGAAAGAAACTCCGGATCTTCCTCTAACATCAACTTTAACTGCATGTTACCTCCATTGCAGCGGTAGACGTTACTGAACATGTCTGAATTTGCCTGGTTCTCACAGGCGGGAACCAGGAGAACCAACAGTGAAACTACTACGGCGTGTTTGTTTCGCCTTAAGCTAATAGAATATAATATTGAATTATAGTGCGAAAAAGTATGACCGTAAAAAATTATGATCATTCTTTATTGAACAGCCCTCGTATGTTGCAATGTACTGTAAGTACTGCAGATATTTAATATTATTGTTTATTTTTTCTAAAAATGTGTAAGTATTGTAATATGTATTTCTTCAGTTTCATTATAAGTATGAAGTATTTTGAGTTTTAATCTTTATTGTATGAATGATAGTAGTTGATTTGTGGGGATTCAAAAACACCTGCGTTAGCTGTTTTTGAAACCCCCTGGTTAAAACTCGACGCGAAATCCGCCTGTCCAAATATCGAAGAGGTTGTGTGTTGGTTGTGTTAGAATCCCCATGTTAAAATATCGAAGGGTTGGTTGTGTAGTAACACGTGTGTCACGTGTTAATGAAATCCGAGCCTTGAAAGTCGAGTAGAAATCTATGTTTAAAAAAATATATATATTGGTGTGCTGGCGTTCGTGTGCCACCCCCCCTCCAGGAGCTTGACGACGACGACGACGACAACGACAAGGACGCATCTCTCCCAAGCCTGCAAGGGCAATCGTGTCATTTTGTTGTATGTATGTGAAATGTAATTAACTGATGAATGTAATTACTGAAAAAAAATGTGAATGGATTTCAGTATTCACACACACACACACACACACACACACACACACACACACACACACACACACACACCGCTCCGTCCCCCCCGGCACGCATGCAAATCGAATGGAAAAAATGTATTTATTCACGTAACTAAGTATACATTATTAATTAATTTATTTGTTTATTTAAGTATTTATTGAGTTATCCATTACAGTTATTGGGCTCCTGAGGAATCTGGCACTCTATGTGTGCTAAAAAGCGATCCTTTCCCTCTGTTCAAAATATAAATGCATATGCAGTGAAATGTTAAGAGAGTCAAGTAAAGATTTAGCGAGGATGAATGTTTATTGCTACAGCTGTAGCCACCCCAACGGAACAGCGAATCCATATAACTTACTTGGGGTGAAATATTACACACACCTGCGCTAGGAATCAATTAACGCAGCTGGATTCTAAAAATTCACTCGAGCGTAAAGGAGACAAGCCAACGAGATATCTATGCAATGAAATAAATAATGTAATAAGAATAATTGTAATGATATAAATCAGCTTAGTAGAAAGATGCCAAAACGTCGAAAAGCCGTGCAAAGTCAGCTATAACAATCCTAGTGCTTCTTAAAACGTCTGTACACCAAATAGGCGTATAACTACGAGAAAAATGTTTCTAAATAAATCTAATAAAATGCAGTAATCGCTCGAGGCGTTAGACTTAACGAATTGAAGTTAAAAAAGGATTCTAAAATAGGATTCGCAAAAATAAAACATTAAAACCAATTTTACTTAGAGATAATGACAGTAGTCCGCTAGGCTTAACGCGTCGAATATAGCATATATAAGTAACTAAGAATGCAAATACGAATTGGACAGTATCAAACTTTTAATAATACATCAAATGTTGTAAGACTATGCCGTCTCTGTCCCATCGTCGACGTTTTCAAAAGGCAGCGCAGGTAGGAACGTCGAACTGAAAACTTGTATTTATTTAGCTACCTATTTATTATTTATCTGTTAATGTATTCAGTTATTGGGAGCCCGATGAATCATACTCCATGGAAATGTGTGGTAAAACCGAGCCATTCCCTCTGTTAAAAATAATGCGCATGCAGTGAAATGTTAGGAAAGGTAGGTAAAGATTTATTGAGAAATAATGTTGTTCGCTGCAGCTAAAACCACCCCAACGGAAGAGAGAATCCGTATAACTTACTTGGGGTGAAAAAATTACGTACACGTGCGGGTAGGAATCAATTAACGCGGTTGGGTTCTAAAAATTCACTCGAGCGTAAAGGAGACAAGTAAACGAGATATCTATGCAAACGTAATAAATAATGTATTAAGGATAATTGTAATGATATAAATCAGCTGAGTAGAAACATGCCAAAACGTTGAAAAGCTATGCAAAGTCTGCTATAATAATGCCAGTGCCTCTTAAAACGTCTGTACATCGATTTGGTGAATAACTACGAGAGACACGCTTCTGAATAAATCTGATACGAGAGACTAATCCGTTCGAGGCGTTAGGCTTACCGAATTGAAGCAAAATATCACTGGAAGGAATAAAAACATAAATTATCTAACGGTCACACTCAAACGGTCCTTCGGAATAATACAGTTGCATTAAGTAGCAATACAAACTCGAAATGCAGCTTGCAATAATTAAAATGCAATAAAAGGTTATACTCATATTATAGATGGCATTATGATATTATTAGTTTGCTGCAATACAAATTTGAAATATTGTTCAATGAGGTAATTACCATGAATGCACTAAGGTGAACAGTGGGTGTGACATATTCCACTTCATCCAAGCTAGCCAATCAGGGTGCAGGTAGCAGTATCGTAATAAAGGGTATAAACGACCAATCGCCACACGAGTGCGTGCGCAACGTAAAAGGGGTGGAAACTTTCTAAAGAGTATATATATACTTACAGTTAATAGCTATAGATCTTATATTATTTAATTTTTAGTTACTAGATACATAAGATGACAGGTTAAAACTCTACTCTAAGTTTAATAGTTTATAGCGAAAGAAGCAGAAGCATAAACTTAAGGATGTGTGCAAACAGGTTACAGCCAGAATGGAAATTTTGGGAGGGGGTGCTGAGGTAACAAAACAGTGAACCGAGCGAATAAAACAGCACATCAGCAACTGAAACGTAGCAGACAGCATCAACATGAATGAAGGTAAGCAATATGCATATGTCTATGTACAGTAATTTCCACGTAATGAATCGAAGCGTTGAATAATATGCGTGAATTTATAATTCCAGAATCGATTCTTCACGATTTAAATCAGCTTGCGGAAGGAGGTTCCTATCTCCCGACGAAGAAGTTACGAGAGATTCCCCGAGACGTGCCACAAGCCATACACGATGTCAAAATCGTGAAGACGAGATACGGTGATAGAGTCGTACTTAAGCTGCAAGAATGCCAGGTTTTTTTGCCCGAGAGATTTAAGAAGATGACAGCAGCTCAAGTGGATGCTGTTAATCAGGGTGGTTGGAGTTTCGTGTATTCCGGTGAAGAAACTCTGGAAAATGGATTCAAGAAGCACAAATTAACTTTTTTAAACAGTCGGGAGTAACCAGTGAAGGTAAGACTTTACAAAAAAACTAAAATCGTGCTGCACTACTGCTATGAAGTGTCAATCTCTTGATGTCAAATATTTCAGTGTAAGTTAAAGTAATTAGCGTTAATCTGTTAATATTTGTGAATGGAATACCTAACGAATTAGTCATTCTATATAAAAGGCAAATCGATAAGAGTAATAATGCAAGCAAATTTAACGTTTTAAAAGTCATTAATGCATATCTGCAGCCAATCGACGGGAAGTTGAGGAATTCAATTAACTAATTAAACAGCCAG
Source organism: Mantis religiosa (assembly GCA_030765055.1). Lineage (NCBI taxonomy): Eukaryota > Metazoa > Arthropoda > Insecta > Mantodea > Mantidae > Mantis > Mantis religiosa. The sequence goes on from CM060948.1 coordinate 33,346,809, forward strand.
TAGCCATATACAAATGAGTATATTGTGATGATGCATTATGTATAACGTTTTTTTTTTCAGGGAAACATGTTACGTGTATAATCTTATTTCTTTTCCAGAAAACATGTTACGTAAGTCAGGATAAAATTTCAATAAAATACAGAGGTGCAATTTAAAAAAAAAAATCAATAAAAGACAGAGGTGCAATTTAAAAAAAAATCCATATTAGGGAATGCAGTACTCTGAATGTTCTAAATCTTTGTTATTCAAAAGATACAGTTATCATTTAATTCCACTGCAAATAACATGCAACTTATTTCTTTTAAGGAAAACATGTTATGTAAATCAAATTCAAAGTTCAGCAATGTTAATAAAGTAATCATTTTAAAGCTTAAAAATATAGCATTGCCATGAGTGTTCAAATGTTTATTATTTTAAAAGTGTAATTATTCGTGTTTTCTGACATGTTTAATCCATAATTTCAGGAGGTGTAACGAGTCGCAAGAGACCGGGCATGCAAGATATTCAAGCAAGTAGTGCAAAGCAGGCGAAACGCAACGACAAAACATTGGAATGCATTACTGTAGAATCAGCGTTCCAGCACAGGATCTTCACAGGTACCATAAAAAATTCTATACACGAGCTAGATCCATCAACGTTCTTGAACTTGTGCAAACCCCTTGTTACCAGTGAAATCCAGAAGGCCATAAGAACTTACAAATCAGGAATTAAATTAGCCGGTACTTTAACATGCCAATATATAATAACTTCACCCGATAATGAAACAGTTGAATCGATTAATTTTAACAGTAAGATGGATGCTATATTGCAATCGACAAACAAATCTGAATGGTATGAAATTAAACTGAAACAGCCTATAATCACCCATCTAGAAAATTTTGAAACAAAAGCCAGTTCGAAAGCGCTTTACAGGATAGATTCGCTAACTTTATACGCATGTCAGTACGATCCGTTAAACGCAGGTTGCTTTAAGCCGCTGCCATCGTGGATAAAATCAAAGAGAGCTGTCGTGAATATTCGGAATACTGACTTTAAATGTTTTGCATATTGTATGCTGGCAGCAAAATATCCAGCTCACCAGAACAGGCATAGAGCTAGCACGTACAGTAAATATGATATATATCGCGAATTCAATTTTAAAGGAATAAACTTCCCCATCGCCCTTCATGACATTGAATTATTCGAAAAGCAAAATCATGATATCTCGGTGAACATATACGGGCTAGAGAGAGAATCCATTATCATCTTATATCAGACGAGGGAGCAAAAGATAACCCATGTGAATCTTCTAATGATCAATTCGCATTATTCTCTCATAACCGATATGTCACGTCTAGTAAGTAAGCAGATATCCAAACATAAAAGTAAAAAATTTGTGTGTGAATCTTGTAATGCATGGTTTTCGACTGAAGTTATTCTGAAGAAACATAAACTGAGATGTATGAAATGTCAAATTATTAGCATGCCTCGCGAAGGAATAAATGATGTTATCGAGTTTCAGGCTTACTCAAAATGCGTTAAAGTCCCTTTTGTGATATACGCTGATATCGAGACTATGTTAATAAAAGTGCCATCGTGTCAGCCCGATGCGATGCATAGTTGGACACGTGATATGCACGTGCACGAGGCGATATCCGTTTCGTTGCACCTGGTCTGCAGTTATGACGAGACACTAACAAAATTCAAAATATTTAGAGGTTCGCATGCAGTTGAAGAGTTTCTTAGAGAATTAACTGTGATTGCCGAGGATGTGCTTAGGATATACGGTGATGTGACAGAGATGCATATGAGTGATGAGGATGAATTAAATTTCAGAAATGCAGTCCAGTGTCACGTATGCAAAAAGGATTTCGATTCTGACTCGATTAGGGTGCGTGACCACGATCATCAGACCGGATTATATATAGGGGCTGCTCATAAATCATGCAACCTCAATAGAAAAACGCCAAACTTTATCCCGATATTTTTTCATTGCCTATCAAAGTATGATTCGCATTTCATAGTAAAAAAGTTATCGTATGACAATGAACCCATTACATGTATTTCGCAAACATCGGAGAATTATCTGTCATTTAGTAAAAGATACACATCTAATGGTAAATCAATATTCCTCAGATTTCTTGATAGCTACCGCTTTCTGGATTCTAAACTGAGCGATCTTTCTGATATGCTAGAACCTCAAGATTTTCGGTACACAAATAAGATGTACGTTGATCCTAAGCAACGTTTGTTAATGCAACGGAAAGGTATTTTCCCATATACATATTTAGATTGCAAGGAAAAATTAAATGATTCCAAATTACCTCCTCAAGAGTGTTTTGATAATATAAGCAATGATGATTACATGCACGCATGCGCGGTATGGAGAGAATTTGGTATACAAAATCTCGGTGAATACTCTGATCTTTATCTCAAGACGGATACGATCTTATTAACAGACATCTATGAAAAATTCCGAAGTTTAAGTATCGATATGTATGGCTTAGATCCTTGTCATTACTATACAGCTCCTGGCCTATCATATGACGCAATGTTACGAACGAGCCGCGTGCAAATATCGCTGATTACCGATCAAAATATGCTGGAATTTTTCGAATCTGCGATTAGAGGCGGTATCTGCACTGTATCAAAACGTTATTCCAAAGCAAATAATAAATACATATCTGCTTACAATGAAGCGGAATCGATTAAATACCTATCATACTTGGATTGCAACGGACTTTATTCACACATTATGACTGGGAACGCTTTACCGTATGCTCAATTGAGATGGTTAAACGATAACGAAATTAATTCTATAGATTTTTTGAGCATCAGACATGATTCAGATACAGGTTATGTTTTAGAAGTAGACCTGGAATATCCGGAGAACCTTCACGAGTTGCATAACGACTTGCCATTATGTCCGCAGAGTGAGATAGCTCCGGGTGATAATTACAAAAAGTTACTTGCAACGTTGAATCATAAGGAAAAATATATATTACATTACAGAAACTTGCAGCAGTGTGTAGAGCTCGGTTTGAAAATGAAGCGTATACATCGAGCGGTATCCTACAAACAATCCTTTTGGCTTAAGACGTACATTGATTTAAATGCTGCTAAACGTATTGAAGATAAAACAAAATTCGGTCAAAATTTATGGAAGAAAATGAATAATTGCGTATATGGTAAATTTATTGAGAACGTCAGACGTTACAATTCCTTTCACCTAGCGAGCAATTGGAAACAGGCAAGAAAGTTAATATCACGACAGACATTCATACGATACGTAATTTTTGACGAGAACCTTATAGGACTCGAACTGGTAAGGGAAGAAATTAAGATGACGAAACCGATTTATATAGGACAGGCCATTCTAGATCTTTCAAAACACTTGATGTATAATTTTTATTATAATATTTTGAAGAAACAGTTAAAAGATGTTATGTTGAATTATACGGATACCGATGCATTTCTGTTTGAAACCAGTAGTGACATTTATGAATTTATTAAATCTAATATACATCTCTTCGATACATCTAATTACCCGATCGATAATGTGTACGGTATTCCGTTGATGAATAAAAAAGTCGCTGGTCTATTTAAAGATGAATTATCGGGTAAAGTTATGACAGAATACGTAGGTTTACGTTCAAAATTGTATTCATATCGATACGATGGCAAAACGGTCAAGAAATCTAAAGGCGTTACGAGTGATGGCATGCGGTGCATAACGTTTGAGGATTATCTATCCTGTGTAAATGATATGACAGCCGTACGTCATGCTAAACAGACGTGCTTTAGAAGTTATAAGCACGTTGTTCGAACCATCGAGAGTAATAAAGTTGCTCTTAGAGGATTCGACACGAAGCGATTTATACAGAAAAATTCACATGAAACCTTGGCCTGGGGTCATCATTCTGTACCATTGGATAAGTAATCGTATAAAAAATATGTGAAAAAATCTTGTAAAAAAGTTGACAATGTATTTTAAAGCTAGCAAAAACGTGTGAAATAATTTGCTTTTTAATGATTTGACACAAATATTTAATTTTTCAACATGTGTACATGCAGCAGTGCAAGCGTGATTGAAGTAATGCTTTTTGTGATTTGAGATAAATCTTTACACTTTATAAAACTTATGTACATGAGTCATGATGTCATTTTAAGCAAGTCTTGAAATACGTTGTCAAGTTTTGGTGCTCATTCATTGCTTTGAGTTGCTGATGGTATGTATAAATACCTTTGGAGGACTATAATCCCGCTTATGTATGGGGATATAATATGATATATAATATGAGATTATTGCATCTCTCAATTCCTTAAAAGAGGTAACAATTAATTTTAAACTTATGTTTAAGGACTTTAACGTGCATAATACTTAATTTGTTTTATGTATACATGCATATTGGGATAAAGCTATAATTTGGACAGGTGTTTACTATTCTATTGATGCGTCGTTAATTTCTTTTTTTTTTAAAAAAAAGTAACCATTAATTTGAACTTAGATTTAAGGATTTTTCAAGTGTAAGACACTCAATTTGTGTTTATGTATGCACGCACATTGAAACTTTTTAAAATGTAAGCATCATTAACCATTAACTTTACCGGATATTGATTGGATAATATTATAATTACGGTGCTGGGGACTACATTTTCGCTAGTACGCATCTTTAAAATGTAAGCATCTATTTGAACTTGGATGTAAGGAGTTTTAACATGTGAAAATACCTAATGTGTTTATGTATGCATGTGTTCTGAAGCTCATTTTATAAAGAATGTGAGCATTATTCTCTATTAAATTGAAGTTAATTTAGGGGGTTTTAACCTGTTGCGGATGCATTATCTCTACAGGATTTATTTAGAATAAAAGTATGGTTTCTTGGGATGGGTTACAATTCTGCTTATATATGTATGTTTTAAGAAAATATATACATTATTCACTATGAACTTTGAACTTAGGTGTAAGGAGTTTTAACCTGTTGTCGATGTATTATATATAGAGGATTTAGTTGGGGTAAACATATAATTTTGGGGGGACTGCATTTCTGATTATGTTTGTAGGTATATTGAAATTCTTTTGAAGATTAAACATTAATTTGCAGTAATATTAAAAGAATTTAACATGTAAAACACTTTACTTTTATTTATATGCACATGTATTGAAGCTGTTTAAAACACAGTGTAAGCATTATTTTTAGAGGATTTAGTTGTGATGTTCTACTGAAAAATTTCTGTTTATGTAGCCACGTGTACTGAAACTATTTAAAAAATATAACCATTATGTTTAGAGGATTTAGCTGGAAAGGAATTATAAAATAAAAACACTAAATTTTTGGGAAAATATCTTGTGTATTTATTTATTTATTTATCAATAAAACATACATTCCTTTTTACACAATATCCTTAACATCGATCCATTCCTTTGTAGGAAAACCCAGCCACTTAACGTACGCACGATTACCACGTCGGCGTATCACTCTCTCAACAAGGTATACATTAGGATGGCGTGTTTTTAGTAGTTCGTGACCATAAAAACCGCCCTGTATTTCATTTCCTTCTGCATCCTCCAGAAAATAGACAACTGGGTTAGTATTCCTTGCACGAACAATCCGAAAGATCTCCGTACTCCAATTGGGCGTGTAACCTTTCTCAAGTAGTCCCTTGTACCTGGAAATCCTTACACGATCACCGACATGAAAACTCCTTGCATTCCTTTTCTCTCGACGTTCACGCCCGCCATAGCGATATACACTAAGGAGCAGATCGTTGTTGCTGACGTCACGGGGCTTCATGCGAATCGTCGTATGGTAGGTATTGTTGTATGAATCGATGATTCTAGGTAGCATTTGTAACCACTGATGCGAACCCTGAATCAGGAATTCTCTATGCATGTTCATTTTAATTGTTCTAATCAACCTTTCCACTGCTGCAGCCTTGATGCTACTGAAAGTACTGTAATGATTGATTCCATTCCTAAGCATTAATTGCCTGAAATGACGATTGTAAAACTCCTTCCCATTATCACTTTGAACGTTCTTAGGAGGTGAATTCAACTCTGATAGGATACCGTGCATAGCTCTTGTCACGCTAATGCCACTTTTATCTTTCAATGCTCGTGCATAAGCCATTTTAGAATAGAAATTAATAGCAATAAGAATATACTTATAATTTCTATTTTCTTTTGCATAAGGTATCATTTCAATAAGATCTATTTGTAGTAGATAATTAAGACCTTTACTTATTATTTTACGGCGTAAGAAGCGCCTTCTTGCCGGCGAGTGTAATTCGCTTGCTATGACACGTTTAATCATGCTATGATTTTTGAGTTTTTTAATTCTGTGATTATTTCCTGAATCTCTGCTGAATGGTTAAAGTTACCCGCATCCCTCGATGCAATGAGTAATCTCAATCTGTCTATTAGAACGTTGGGATCGGTCCAATAGATGTAATCCAGTTTTCTGCCGGGTACGTGCTCCTTCCAGTAGAGAGCCGAGCCCGTGCGACTGGAAACAAGATCTCGAATAATATTGCGATACTTGTAACCGCGGCTTGCTCTTATACGCCCGCTCCTAGCGTATCCCTGCCTGTAAACCTGAGTATTCTGCAATATCTGCGAATAGGCGTCCAGATCCTCTTCGGTATATGATGAATTGAGCGGCGATCGCTTGAAGAGCAATTCGTACAATCCAGGACTTGCATCGTAGCTCTCTTGCCCTATCTGAATACCGTCATCGGTGAAATCGATAGTTTTATTCCCCAGTTTATATTCTCCATCTTCATACCGCACGCCGTAGGTGGCATCCATGTCGCTGGAGCTAGCGGTTCGAACCTTCTTCAGGTACTCTGCAAGTAGATCATCCTCCTCCTCATCCCCATCCTCTTCTGCATCGTTAACGACTGGTTTTGACTTGTCACGATCCCTGTTGGCTATAACCTTCAAGGGCTCGGTTACAGGCTGGAGAACCTCGGACATGACGCGGTGAGTTTCGAACTTGAGACCTTTCAGGGAGCGTAACTTTTCTCGTATTGCCCTACTGTGACGAGCGATTGATTGTTTGAGACTTATACCTTCGGCATCCATATTGTACTGAATGTATAATTAACCTACTGCAGATATTTTATATGAAATTATAATTTCTATACTTAACATGTGACCATCCTTAGCACGTTCCACTGGTGCTGTGAAAGTGAGTAAATCACCAGTTCGAATAGGGACAGGATACCTTTCAACTAATTTATCGTTTATTGCAAACATTGTGTCATGCGCCGTATGAGGGTGTATTGATGAAAGCATAGAACAAGAAATTACATTCCCATTTCCTGGAGACTTGTAGAATTCGAGACCCGAGGATAACGTATACCTTAACGAGGGACCTCTAAAGGGTCGTGTATGCAGTGAAATGATGAGCTGACCTTTCAGTTGTTGTAACATGCCGTTTACGACATGTCTCGTCTGTATTTTCATGTTGTCAATATCGTTCACTGCACTGGTTAGATTCTTATCCATTTCCGTCTGTCGCTCGGTTATATCTTTCACGGCCTTTTCCACCGCTGTAGATATAGTTTCGGCAACGGTTGTTATCGTTCTAGTTAAACCGGTTTGCAGTTCATTCTGTTTCTGTATATAGAACCGATTAACATATTTCATGGTTGCAGCATCGTTATCCTGTGCAGGATCGGCTATATCCTTTAATCGTTTCATTCGAAATGATAGATTAGCATCAGACTCTAGAATTGGCATTCTGGCATCTATATACTTTTTATTGATAACATCGTGATCGTCAATGGGATGCAATAGAACTTTCATCCTTATAGCATCCAGAATGACATTGTTATCCGAATCACGTTTAAATGCATATTTTGTTAAGTATTCCATTAGATGTTCATATTGGAGGTCGAGGGATTTTTGTATGTGATTCCTAAGCATAGCTTCAAACTGGCCCATGCGTTGATATGAAGCCTGTTCGCTGAAGATCTGCATTCGACTCTCGACATCACTCGTACACGCGTCCACATAGCTCTTAGTTGATGCGTCATCACTTTCCTCAGGATCGTGAACGTTGCGCAATCGCTTTCCCTTGAATTGATAGTTTCCCGATCCATCTCTACTTATGGTATACCGGTTAATCACGCCCCGGGAGGGTATGACTCTCCGAGATCCGAACCTATCGATACTCATGACTACAATGAAGGATGCGCGTTATTTATTCACTCTGATAAAGATGCCGAAACCGTGACGGTAGCGTCCTTCGTTCAAAGGGAACTCGGGTACTATGACAACGAAAGGTCGCGAGTTCGATCCGTCATTACTCTCCCAAACTTGTTTACACATGTCCTTAAATTCCGCATACGTCATATCTGTGTTTACGTAATCATCATATATATGCTTTAAGTTGAGGTTATCCTGTCTGAAGAGCACAATCATATTTGCATTATCTCTAATTAAATGTTTAGGCACCTTCGCATATGACTGTGCTAAGTATACGGCATCGACATTGCGATGTCTACCCATGCTGTAATATGACGCTATTTTTCCATGCTTCTCATTTATGACATCATCGAATACGAATATGGAGTTTCCTCGGGCTTCGGATGGTTGAACCACCTTCTCGCCATCCTCGAACGTGAAAACTCCAATATCGGGTATGGTTTTTAGCACCTTGAGCAAATACTGGTATTTCGGTTGGTGCAACGATTTTGAATATATGTAGAGATTCTCGAACCTAAGACCATTTTCATGGATGAGCAAGTTCAGTAGAACGTTCGTCTTTCCAGCATTCGAACTACCCAAGAGGAGTGCTCTGACGTTGCACGGGAAGAGCGCGCCGTGTCGTCCTTTGCGTATGTCGTTGTCGAAATCGAGCACCTGTATAGGCAACTTGCACTTTTGCTTCACTACTTCCATATCGCAACTAAACATATAAATCATAACGTTTGCTTTTTTATTTCATAGTAAGCCATGAACTCTGCAGGCGTAAAGAAGGGATCCGGAATCCTTAATTCGCTAATTAATTCTCTTCCGTTTGAGGCTCATTTACCAGGGTACCGATTCTGTGGACCTGGAACGAAACTACATAAGCGTCTGCAGAGAGGGGATTCTCCCAGAAACGCTTTGGACTCAGCCTGCCTCGCTCACGATCTCGCTTACGCCACTCATCAGGACGCAGATTCGCGACGTTTGGCCGATAAGGAACTCGTTGAAAAGGCTTGGAGTCGAGTAAAGTCTGCTGACGCATCTTTCGGCGAGCGACTTGCAGCCCGACTTGTAACAGCCATCATGAAGGGGAAAGTTGCCATGGGCGCTTGAATGCGTAAGCGACGCAAGAGGATCATACCGAGCCCTCGAGGCGGTTTTTTACCTCTGATCCCGCTTTTGGCGGCTTTGGGCGCTGCAGGTAGCCTAGCCGGTGGCGCTGCTCAGATCGCCACGGCTGTGAATAAGAAACGTTCCGTGGAAAGACAGCTTGCAGAGTTGAGTCGTCACAATCAGAGCATGGAGGGTTTAGCTAGGGGTAAAGGCATTCGACGTAAGAAGCGCAAGGGCAAAGGATTGCATCTTCGTGCAAAAAACTCGGGGCGAGGCCTGTATTTATCCCGGAAAAAGCCCTAAGTGCTGCAGAGATCGATGCCTATGCACGACGACTGCGCATTCCTCATTTTAGAGGTGTGTACATGATAGACAACTTACCTTCACGTCCTCGACATGTAGAAAGGATTATCGTAAATTTGGATATCTCGCGTAACCCGGGAACACACTGGGTTGCGATACGCAAGGATGGAGATGTTGCATTCTACTTTGATAGCTTCGGTAATCTAAGACCACCGAAACAGATTGAGTCCTACCTCGAGGGTGTTAAACTCATGTACAACACCAAGAGGTTTCAGAATTTTGGATCTGTGATTTGCGGTCATCTGTGCCTGCAGTTTCTCTTATAAAACGGATTTACCGACTTGAATGTTTGATCAAAATGAGTTACACAATCACCGTGAGCGGTTCGAATGCCAGCTTCTCTAGCTTTCTCAACCCGCCTCTTCATCTGGATCCGAATGGACTTTACGAAATAGCTCTATTGAATTTCGAAACCTTTTATTCCATTCCTAATGTGGATGAGAGCAACAACTTATTCCATTTCGCTCGTAATGACAAGAACGAGAGTATCGAGATTCCTCCTGGAACTTACGAATTAGATGATATCGCGCATTTGCTCAAGGGAGCCCTCGACGTCGAAGACGGGTTTATCTTACGTGCTAATAATAATACCATGAAGTCTGAGATAAAATGCCCATATACTATCGACTTTACTCAAGACAGATCAATTGGCTCTCTTCTCGGATTCAAAGCACAGCGTTTGATTCGACCGAACGTGATGACTGAGTCTGATGATTTGGTGAACATCTTCAAAGTTAGCATCATACGCATCGAGTGCAGCCTAGCCACGGGATCCTTCATTGACGGTAAACACGGTCATTCTCTGTACGAGTTTTCCCGTCGGTTCCTCCCGGTTACCACATTTCGCAAGAACCATCTAGCCCTATATATCTACCAATCATCGATACGAATCTCATTGATCATCTCGACATTAGAGTGGTAGATCAGAACGGTGACGTGCTCGACTTCAGGAACGAAACCATAACCGTACGATTACACATACGTCGCAATGGGAATAAATTTTAAGCATCGTTCCTATATTAAGAAGCCTCTTTCGAGATTGGGCTATACTCGCTCATTGACAGGGCGTCCGATCACGTCGTCTAATCGAAGGTTCCTCGAGGCTTTGGGATTCAAAGTGCTATAATGGATGTCCTCGATGTAACAGGAGTACCGACCTTTGATGATAAGATTAGTAAAGAGGAGGAGCACGTCTTCCTGCCATACAATACATCGGCTCTTGACGCGAACGATGAAATTAGAATACCGTGTCAAGCAGAAGATTTGTACACTCTTCCTAGTAGAAGTTATCTCTACATAGAGGGCTCTCTCACCAAAACAAGTGGCGGACCCTCCTCCTCAAAGCTGACCAACAATGCCATGGCATTTCTGTTTGACGAAATTCGTCTAGATATGAACGGCATTACTATAGACAGAACCAGGAATCCGGGCATTTCTTCAACGATGCGCAACTATGCATCTCTGAATGCACTGGAATCCGATCGAATGCAGAATGCCGGATGGACCTATCCGGGAGTTGACGTCGACATCGTGAATTCAAAGAATGGTGTCTTCAATGCTGTAGTTCCTCTTTCGATGCTGCTGGGCTTTGCAGACGATCACAAGGAAGTCATTCTCAATAGCAAATTTGAACTGGTTCTCATTAGATCTAAAGATTCTAATAATTGTATATCGGGCAACGAACCAGCTATTATTCAACTAACTAGACTCGAATGGAGGATGCCCGTTCTTCGACTTTCAGATGGAGAGCGAGTCGAAAAGCTTAAACTCGTCAAATCCGATAAGCCACTGCACGTAGCCTTTCGAACCTTGGACCTTCACACTCAACCTGCGGTACCGCAAACTAAGGCCTTCACCTGGAACATTGCAACTACAACGAAACTTGAGAAACCTCGCTTCGTCATAGTCGGTGCACAAACCGACAGACTGAATAAGCTTAGTAAGGATTGCTCACTCTTTGATCACTGCAACATCACCAATCTGAAGCTTTATCTCAACAGCGAGTGTTATCCTTATCACGATATGAACTTGGATTTTGGAAACTCTAAATTTGCATCTCTGTATGATCAGTATTCGAAATTTCAATCATCCTATTATGGAAAAGAAAATTACCCACTTTTGAAGAGAAGTGACTTTCTGAATTATGCACCGCTCTTTGTCATCGACTGCTCGCATCAGCCTGAGGAGACCGTGACCGGGGCCGTGAATGTGAGACTGGAAGTTCAAGCCTCATCCAACTTTCCTGCACATACATCATTATATTGCCTGATTATTCATGATAAATTGTTCACCTATAAACCACTAACGCATGTTGTTCAATCTATCATATAAGGATGTAATTTTGTGGAAATAAAAAAGAAAACGAAACTCAAATTTATGTTATCTTTTTATTGATTTTAACATACATTTCCTTAACCTTTTCCCTGTCGCTCCTACTTTTTGCATCGTATGAACACATTGATTTATATATGTCATGTAATTGAAATAAGTTTCTTTCAATATATGGGATTAGTCTCTTAAGTCCTCTTATGGCAATGCTATTTAGATTTATGCTGTTTAAGTTTAAGCACGTATTCACAAACGTTACTTCATTCACTTTATTCATGCACAGTAATATATTGTACGCATATATTATATTCTCACTGTATGACACTTTTGGATGCTTACCATCTTTCAAGTAAGTTTCCAACGCATCTATATTTTGCTTTATTATTAGCCAGTCTTTCTTTGTGATGTATACAAAAGTTTCATCTGTAGCTCTGATATAGAGGGATGGGAGTTCATGGTATAAGCCTATGTTCACACGGTGCCCGGAGTTGATGGGGATGTCGTCTACCATGAACACACTATTCGCCATCACTCTTTGTCACCTCTTCAGGAGCGGGGGCCATGGGTTCGAACATCATTATTATAAAGCTGTCCTTGTCGAAGATCCTCTTCTTCTTGAGCACCCTCGGCTTACAGCTCTTCTTCTCTGCTTTCTTGTCGGACCTGCGAACATGCACGGCTATGAGGATACGAATTATTACACGCTTTTATATTAAGTGTGACGTTTTCTTTTTACTCACTTTTCTTTATCTAGTTCTTTGGACGGGCCGGCTTGTTTCTCGTCACGGATTGGGGGTGTTATGTCTTCACCTTCCAAGCTTCTGTAATTACACAATGAGAGAAATCTTTTTTACCCGTACACAAAACACTATAGCTCACTAATTTCCAGTGCTTTTTCTTTCCACTTACCTGAGATATACCTTGCACTGCATCCCACACTTGCCGTATGAAGTGACTTTGTCATGATGTGCAGGATTCTTGCAGACGGTTTGATGAGTCTTTCCATCACACATTTCCTCGTGATGATCCATCCAGTGTTGCTGCATGCTCTCGTAATCTTGCAGATGTTCCCAGAAGTTGATATCGCTCTCCACTCTACTTGTTTCGCTGCTCATCTTGCTGAGTGTTAGATGACAACTGACAGATGGAAGTGATCAATCGCGCACCCTCCCTGCAGTACATTGGTGCACTGCTACGGATTCATCTGATCACGGAATCGGTTTGCATTCCTTATTGCGTCGTGTAGGAGGGGAGGATCCATAGAGTGTTTGATTCCTACGGCTCCCGATAATAAAATCAATACTTACTGATTTAAATAACTACACTCGACGCGTTCCTTTTTGCAAATGTCGACAAAGGTGAAGGCGATTGACAATTCAGTCTTACAGCATTCACATATAAATAACATGCATCACCCCTATTGCAGGAGTGCCGGGGGGGACGGAGCGGTGTGTGTGCGCGTGTGTGTGTGTGTGTGTGTGTGTGTGTGTGTGTGTGTGTGTGAATACTGAAATCCATTCACATTTTTTTTCAGTAATTACATTCATCAGTTAATTACATTTCACATACATACAACAAAATGACACGATTGCCCTTGCAGGCTTGGGAGAGATGCGTCGTTGTCGTCGTCGTCGTCGTCAAGCTCCTGGAGGGGGGGTGGCACACGAACGCCAGCACACCAATATATATTTTTTTTTAAACACAGATTTCTACTCGACTTTCAAGGCTCGGATTTCATTAACACGTGACACACGTGTTACTACACAACCAACCCTTCGATATTTTAACATGGGGATTCTAACACAACCAACACACAACCTCTTCGATATTTGGACAGGCGGATTTCGCGTCGAGTTTTAACCAGGGGGTTTCAAAAACAGCTAACGCAGGTGTTTTTGAATCCCCACAAATCAACTACTAATGATAATCAATGAAGCACGTGGTTTTGATTTATCATGCGTTTTGATAAATAGGCATTCTAATTTTGTCAAAACGAAGTATCAGCAATACCCCATTGCTGTAACAGAGGGGTAGCTATGTTACGCCACAGGAACCCTCCGCTGCCCATCGCCCTGGACGTCACACGCGGCTTACCCACACCTGTTCTAAATAGAACAACTGTTACTGTAGTGTATAATATTACTCTTCTTCTTCTTTTCGTTTTACCCTCTTTGGAGTACTTGAATCAATCATTTCCCTATGTGCTGTTCCTTTCCTAGTTCCCAGTACTTTTTCATTCTATCTGATCCTTTTCCCCCCTTTCTTCTGCCGAGATAGCGGGTTTGGATTTTAATGTCGATTTATCTTTGAACCTTAGTTACCTATTACCTTCGCTGTCCCGTCAAGTAATGAATTTTTTGTGATTTATAATTCTGCTGAGTCTTTTTCAGTATTTTTTTAAACCAGTTAGGTTTTGTTTTACGGTTGCAGAAGAAATCAGAGATTTGTTTAGTTTATGTGCTGAGTTAATTCTGAGGAGATGGCCATAAAGATGTATCCTCGTTTTTCGCATAGTATCCCAGAGTTTTTTTTTTCAATTTTCTTGTAGAGAGTTTCATTCCTGACGTAGGAGTAGGATTAGGACTTCACTACGGAGGGGATTCGGTACGTAGGTCACCATGCTGGGCCCATTGGTCCTATGCCCCCAAGTGGGGGCATACCCGGGAGCAAGTATGAGGTGAAGGAGCCACGACAGTACAGTTGACAGGGTCTCTAAAGTTTACTTAGATAGAGACTTCCCCCGACAGGCCAGGACAACGAACCCGCTCCCCTACTGCGGGACGGCAACGAGCCCAGCAGCCGAACCCCAAAGGTCCCTGGCTGGCGGTCCCGAAATGGTCCCAGCAGAGGAGCGGAGACCGGCAACCGACCTACGGGAGGAGGAAGTAGTTTTCCTCAGAGCATATCATCCTGCCATGCACCGCCGAGACACCCGCCGACACTTCTACCCTGAAAGAGACTACCAGATGAGAGATGATATGAAATGATAATGGAGATGAAATGGAGGGACAGGAAATTCGGGGGATGTAATTAACCAACCCATCATTCGCCTAACGACCCGGGAAAACCACGAAAAACCAATGGGTGAGGTAGGTCGGCCAGGGAATCGAACCCGGGTCTCCCGACTACGGGCCACAGACGAAACCGCCTGAACCGTCCCGATCGGCCATTCTTGATGTATATTATCTGATAATCTTGAAATTTTGGTCTTATGATCTTCCTTAATATTTTCCGTTCTTTTAATTCTAACTTCTCTATCTGATCCTTGAAATTCATGTTAAGTGTTTCTGATTCGTACAGTGCTTCTGGTTTAATCACTGCTTTATAATGTTTAATTTTGTATCCCTATGATAGTGATTTCTTGTTATTAGTATCTTTTGTTAGTTCAAAAGCTAATTCACGTTTAATATTACTCAATTTCTTACAGGTTTAGTTATTTTCTTTGTTGTATAGGCATAATTCTTGAGCGAGAAAACAAATAGTATGTTTAAAAAAAGATGAAAATTGGGTACTAAATGGCAAAAGGGTAGAAGAGCTCAATGAATTTGAATACTTAGGAATAAGGTCGATAACAATGTGAAGTGGGGAGCATACAGGAGAAAAATTGAAGCAAAAGGAAGGGCGGCAATGAATGGAATAAGAATATGTAAATATAAGCTAGAAATGACTACCACGTGGTTAGAAAGAATGTATGAAGCTCTAGTTGAATCCAAAATGTTGTATGCAGTAGAGATCTGGGGGGGGGGGCCACAGAGGTAAACAAAACGGTGGACCAAAACTACAGAAGGTTTTGTAAAGAGCTATTAGGCTTACCAAGATCAGCACCTAGGGAAGTAGCTTTAGTAAAATTAGGAAATGGAAGAAGAAATGGAATAATAATGGAAAGAATAATAAAATTTTGGTATAGATGTTTGGCCAAAGAATAAGGGGAAATTATGAAATTATTCATGAGACAGTAAAAAAGATTAGAGAACTCAAATAGTTCGTGGGCAGAGATGGGAGGGGTTGTAGAAAAATAGGAATGGGAGATATATGGAGATTATAGGAAAGGAATACAAGCGATGTGGGTAAATTAGTAAAATGCAGAATAGAAGATATAAAAAGACAGGAAATATGGGGAAGTATAGAAAATATGAAATCATTACAATTTTACAAGAAAATAAAAAGAAATTGGGGACGAGAAGCATATGTAGATTACTGCAATAGGCAAGAGAGAGAAGGGTTAGCTTGGATGAGAACAGGAACAATATTTCTAAGAGGGATAAGAGGTAGGGAAAAGGGAATTTGTGAATTGTGTGGGGGAAAGGAAAGCATAGAACACTATATAACAGAATGCCAGAAGGTCGCAATACGTTTTGGAGGAAAAACGGGATAAAGTAGAGAAGAGGATAGTAGCTATAAAAATGTTAACGGGCAGGGAGGAAAAGAAGGTAAGAAGTATTGGTAAGTTCTTGCAGAAAGTAAAACAAAAATGGGTAATAAATGTAAAGAATATAAGAAAGGAATATGAGGGGGAAGAAAGGGACTAATTAAGTAATCAAGGGGGTATGGAGGTTAAGAGCTACCTGGCAGAGTAGAAGACCAGGGTGTCATGTAAGCCAAGGTAGCAACAAGGTAAAGACAAATAAATGTAGCCAAAAGTTGTAAATTGTAAAATTTTGGAATATGCACAATAAATATATCATTTGGTGATTAAATATAAAGTAAAGGACATCACTTACATGCACATTTTGAGGAAAGGTGCGTACAGAATCGTTTTGAAACAACTTATATAGTATGTACATCCAGATGTGTTTTGAGAGAACTTAATACACTTATTTTATAAATCTCTTTGGGAATAGATTGGAGGTCACTCATCGACGAAATGACCACGGTAAGGACCGCTTAACCTTGAGAGTACGGTACTTGAAGATGGTACAGTAGCGTGATCTAAGACGGAGCTCATAAATGTTCCAATAAATTGCATTATAGCTGTCGAAAGCTCGGCAGGAAGTTATGGTTTACAATGTTGTCGAACACACTTTCGGTTGCGTCACAGCGGGACATGGAACATTACAAATAAAACCACGGGGAGCATTCATTCGTGAGTTACGATAAAGCATTGCTCTTTTATTTTCCTTCCCAAACTTTGTTCTCACATCAAAGCTTTTGAAACGCTTCCGAACTCTTTGGATATTTCCTATATATGATTACAATATTATTTAATACATATTATCATATTCACCTTGTAATTATGCCTTATAATTATTCCAATTTGGCATTGCAATTTTTGGAATGTGGTGCTTTATAGTTTATCCTTGTTTATCCTTTACATGTAATTATGTACAAATTCCTAATAAGTGATGTTAAAACAGTTTATAACAGTCCTATAACAGAAAATGTTATGGAATGGTTCAATGCTAATGGTTTAAGCCTTAATTTGAACAAGACACAGCATGTCGAATTCGATCTAAGAAAGGCTAATGATAACAAGGCTGTTAAACTTCTAGGCATTTACATTGATAGCAGTATAACCTGGAATTGTGTATACAATTTTGTGTAGGAAACTTTCCAGAATGCCCGTCTCGGTAGCGTGGTGGTAGCATGTCTCCCTCACGTTCAAGAGGTCCCGGGTTCGAATCTTGGTCATGGTGAGTTACCTGGATAATTTTTTTCCGGGGTTTTCCCTTATCCTGAAAGACGAAAGTCGGGTAACTCTAAGCTCCATGGACCCCGGACTCATATGAGCATCATTTCACCCATTCCATTCATCGTCCGATATGACTAAACGTTGGAGAACGTAAATTACAACAACAACAACAACAACAACAACAAGCTGTCCAGAATAATATATCTACTAAGAAGTTTGAGACAGAATGTATCCAAACCAGTTTTAATGAATGTATATTTTTGTCACAGTTTTCTTAGATATGGTGTAATTTTATGGGGCAACAATAGTGGAGCCAAGGATGTATTTTTATTGCAAAAGAAAGCCATTCGTATTATAGCTAATATACCTTCAAGAGATACATGTAGAAATTGTTTTAAAGAACTTTTCCGCAATGACCCTTCCATCAATGTATATTTTTCGTTGTATTTTATATGTCCATGAACATTTTAATGCATTCACTTCACATAATGATGTACATAGCCACAATACAAGAGCATGCAGTAACCCTCAATACCATCATGTATACTAAGTAAATCATTGAATAATCATCCCTGTATTAGTTTGAAACTTTACAATAAACTTTCAAATTCTGTGGAAAAACTCTCTTAATTTTAAAAATAGTCTTAAGAAATTCTTAGTTGGCAACTGTTTTTATAACTTAAATGAATATTTGGATTTATAATTGTTACAGGTTAGTTACTACAATGATGCATGTATATACTGTATGACAAAGCCTATTACAAATTGCATTTGTTCAATGGCAAATAAAATTCTACCTACCTACCCACCTACCCATCCACCTACCTACCTACCTACCTACCTATCTACCTACCTACCTACCTATCTACCTATCTCTCTGTCTGTCTGTCTATTTGTCTATCTAATCACATTCATCAGAGTTACTAAGCATATATTATTGCTATTATCTCAAAATTAATTTTTGATATATTAAATAATTAATCTATGTTATTTCGTTTGACCTTTATCATTTTTCTTAGCAGAACTTCAGCATTGATATAACAGAGACCATAAATAACAAACTCAGTCTGACAAAGGTAGCTTCCCTTTCACTATTATTGGCAGCGTCAATTCTTTTGGAATTCCTTTCCACCCTTTTTGTATTAGATAGGTTCCTTCAGCAGCAGAAATTTTATTCAGGACCGGAAGAAGATAGGTAATGGTAAACATGAACCAAATAGCTTAATATGAGGTCAGCCATATAAGCCTTCTCTGGTTCATATATGATTCACTGAAAGTCCTCTATTTTTATATCATTTCCGAAAATAAGCAGCAAGTCTTGCGAGAGACAACTCTTCATTCGCTGAACCGCATCAGATCCTGCAATTTCTGGAATTAGCAAGATATATTTTACAGGTCCGCTTGCATTTTCAAGATTTATTTCTCTGTGCGTATTATCCTCGTGTTAATTTTTTGTGATTTAATTATCATAAATATTGCTTTAGTGCGTATGGATTGGAAATATCTACAGTCTGCATTAAGGCCCATATTTAATAAATCAGTTTCTACGGGACAGCAGTTGGTAGGTTATATGTTTAATGTTTATTTCATTACAGGCGTAAGGATTATTCGTTAGACATTTTAAAGTGTTTATTGGGTCTATAATACAATATACAAAACCTGGGATCGAAGCCAGTTCACTCTATCAGCATGATATACCTACTGTAGGTATAACCGGGCATAAGTTTAGCTGTTATGTGTCCTTCGATGGCTGTGTTTGACAAACAACCAGCAGATATCATATTGAAAGATAGAGTCAAACTGAAAAATTCAATGCCATAGCCGGAATTTGAACCACGGATCTTGTGGTTGCCCTCCAGTCGCTCTAACCATTGAGCTACTATAGCTAACGTGCCGATATGACATTAAATTCTGCAACTGACTCGTGTTTTTCCCGGCAAACCACTAGGAGTTCTCATAAACCCATGAGACAGCTACCTTAATGGAGACTTACAACGTGTAAGTACTTTAAGGCCCAGGCTTTATATTTAACCACTATTAGGTTAATTAACTTCCATATATTATATTATTACTTAAATAAGAGTTAAATTATGGAGCCAGGGACTCAAGAACTTACAATAGTAAGTCGCCACAAACGGTGTATCTAGAATACGGGAGCTCCCAATTGTTTACCGGGGAAATATATGAGTCAATTGGAAACCAGTAGATCCGTGGTTCAAATTCCGGCAGTGGAACTGAATTTTTCATGTCGACTCTATCAATCCAATACCTTAGCCTGTATACGGCTAGTGTGAAGAAGTGAATAATTTCCATCAATTAACTAAAACAATAAGAGTTAAATGATGAAGCTTGGGACTCAAGTACTCAAGTAAATCGACACAAACGGTGTATCTCGGAAGCGAGCGTCCCTAGTGGTTTACCGGGGAAATAAATGAGTCTATTGGAGAATTTAATATCATGACGGCAAATTGGCCATGGTAGCTCAATGGGTAAGAGCGAGTGGATGGAGGCCAGAAGATCCGTGGTTCAAATCCCGTCTATGGCATTGAATTTTTCAGTCTGACTCTACCCTTTTATGGTGCGTCCTACACACGGCTAGTGTGAAAGAACAATTAATTTCCATAGAGAATAAAATTTAAAAAATAAATAAAAAAGAGAAATAATATAAAGGTAAAAAGAATTAAAAAATAAAAAATAAAAAAGGTTTTACACTTCCTGGAGCAAAGGAAAAGTGGTATTAAATTATTAAAAAAAAAAAAAACTCTATGGAGGGCAAGGAATTAAATCTGCGGGTGAGAATTGAACTCGCTGATCTAGTGTAT
Organism: Mantis religiosa; assembly: GCA_030765055.1. Classification (NCBI taxonomy): domain Eukaryota; kingdom Metazoa; phylum Arthropoda; class Insecta; order Mantodea; family Mantidae; genus Mantis; species Mantis religiosa. Next base: position 33,367,240 of record CM060948.1, read on the forward strand.
GTTCCTACAAAGGTATTATTTCAAAACAACAAAAAAGATAGATTCCGTTCCATATTACTTGAAAGTATTTCTTTCATTTTTTTCCCCAATATATGTTGCTTTGTTGATGGAACCTTTGCAAGAGTATCTGTGAGAAATAAGTTAGTTTCTGGTGACATAAGCGTATTATAATTTTCAGAGAGAATAAGTTCATAAGTTATATTTCCTAAATGTTTTGTACAAGCTGAAGGGGTGGATATATCCATAGATTTAGGGGTAGTTCAATTGCTATACTTAACAAATCAATGTATTAACATTTTGTTTCTCTGGACACAATGTTTCACGTGCTTTTGCATCATGAGTTTGAATTTTAAAATACGCTTAAGACTGTAGACTAAATGGTTTCTGCCTCTACATTTTCTTTGTAAAATCTACTGTTTCACACAAATTAAATGAGGTGCTGAGAACCAACCATAAGGGCCCAAACCATAGAAACATAGTTTTGAAAGAAATAGATGTTTTTTAAAATCAAAATTGCGATTTTCAAGCAAATCCCCCACCACAGACTACACTTACAATGGAACATTTTTCGAAAACTTTGTTTCTCAAAAGTTGCTCTGATTAAAATAGCATATATTTAAGACATTTTTGAGAGAAATTAAATGTAGGAATATGCTGAACTTTCTGGGAATGTCTTCGGAAATGCTTTTGATTTTGGATAACTTTTATATAACTCATAAAACGTACGAGAGAGAGAGAGAGAGACAAAATGTTACTACACAAAAAATGTGAATCTCATTAAAATACGCAGTTTATATCTCTCATTTTTTGAGTAAACAATGTTATGTGTTTGAATATAGGAAATCGTATTCGCTTTTTGTCTTTTAGTCACCCAAAGAGAACGGAATTTCAAAGCCGTATTCTCTTGCACCTACACTAAAATTAGCAATAAAATATATTCTGAAAATGTTTATTTTGTATAACATGAAGTAGATAGGGGAATAAGTATTTGTAAGAATAGTTTTTATACAACAGAGAAGGTCATATGAGTTCAATACATTAAGTTCTTATACAGGTACTTAAGACAGTATTTACTTTCATTATGTGTACGGAAAGTGTGTTACAAAATGAACATCTGCGATGGCATCAACGTATCCCCTCGTTCTTGTTCATGAAGACACTTGGGATACCTGGCAGGTACAAGGATTTCTCACAGTTTTAGGTGAAAAGCACTATAACACGTCATAAACTTTTTACAGATAAAATCGCCGACTTCCTTATAAAGACATCGCTACAACTGCTATCTTCCTTTTAAGTTCCCGATAGTTTTTGTGATCTGCAACAGGTAGCTGATGGACAAAGTAGAACCATAAATCATATTTGCCATCGAAGGTAACGGTATAAATTAGAAACCGAGGGACTACAAACGGAAAACCGTGGGAATATGCTGCACTGACCTCTGTTTTGAACTGAACACTGTTCATGAATAGTGTTACGTGTTAGCCCAAACTTATTTGCTATCATGAGAAGACTGATATAATTTAGATATGATATATGCAGTGGAAATTTGGGGAGGCTGAGATATAAGTAACAAGTTATTCTGTAAAGAGGCTCATGGATTGACAAGGTGAAGTGGCACTTCTTGAAATGCGGAGGACCAGGAGAAAAGGAATAATCTTGGAGAGAATAGTGAAATTGTGGTTTAGCTCTTCGAGTAAGGAGGATGGAAATATTTTAAAGGTATGCATGGAACAGCAGAGAACATTAGTAAATAAGAATAGTTGGTGGAAAGTGGTAGAGAGAAATGTGGACAAAATAGGAATGGAAGATATATGGAGGGCAGGTGAAGGAAATGAGAGAGGATTTTCGAAAAAGGTAAGGACAAGAATGGAAGACATAGAAAAGCAAGAGATATGGGGAAGCATGGAAAACAAAAGTTCATTGAAGTTTTACAGGATATTGAAAAGGGACTGGGGAAGAGAAGGTTATATAGACAACTGTAGTAGGATTGAAAGGGATGGATTAACATGGATGAGAACAGGTGCAATATTTATGAAAGGATTAAGGTGGAGTGAGGGGGGGGGGAAGAAAGTGTAGAACATTACGTAGTAAGATGTGAAGGAGTTGAGAAGTGGAAGAAGGAGGCATGGGAGAAAAAATGGGAGGAAGATGAGGGTAAAATTGTAACAATAAGAATGCTGACAGGGAAGCGACGGAATAGGAATAGAAATTTAGGAAGATTTCTTGGTAAAATGAAAGATAAGTGGTTGAGGATAGTTAGAAGCAAAAGTTATGAAGGAGGAGGGCGGAAGGAAAAAGGGGAGGAGGAAGAACTTTGCAGGGAAAAGTAAGGGACACAGGTAACCCCTCAGTGAAGCATAAGGCTGTTATGCCAAGCTGGCTGAGGGGTGAAAGAAGGTAGTCACCCAATTCTTCTGCGTAGGTTAAGGAAGGATAGTATGTAAATAAAAAGGTTTTCTGTAAGTTTTCTGTAACATAATTTAGATCAAAATGACGACGGAAACGATCACAATGATACTGGTGATGATGATGATGATGATGATGATGATGATGATGACGACGACGACGACGAAGACGACGACGACTTATGCACACCAGCAGCAGCTGCGTCACTAGCACCATCGGTTAGTTTATTACCTACTAGTAATTCGGAAATTATTGATGGATAATATCATTATCGTTATAAATGAACGACAAAGAGATAGACAAACAGTTCCAATTAACGGGCGCCGGGGTAGCGCAGTGGTTTCGTTCGCGACTCCCGTGCTAAGGGTCCCGAGTTAAATTCCCGGCTCTGGCGTTAGCGATTTTAAGTTAGCCTTATCCATGCCTTCACTTCTGTCTGTCACATATGAAGTGTCCCCTATGCCCAACGTGGTTCGGAGCCTACGGTATAAGCTGTAGGTCCTCTCGCCTCATCGTCATCTTCACTATCACCCTATCATTGGAGGTATTGGACAAACCCCTCTGGCCCGCCTTGGTAGTGTACTGGTAGCGTGTCTGCCTCACGTTCAAGAGGCCCCGAGTTCGAATCTCGGTTAGGGCGAGTTACCTGGATAAGGTTTTTTCCGGGTTTTCCCTTATCCTAAAAGACGAATGTGGGGTAACTCTAAGCTCATTTGAGTATCATTTCAACCATTTCATTCATCGTCCAATATGACTTAACGTTAAAAAAAGTAACCGCCCTCTGGGTGCCTCCACCTGAGAATTGGTGTTTGGACATCACGTGGTGGGGCGAGGTTAATCCGAAGGCTAAGGCTGCCCTGTGGGGAGTATTGGTAACCAACCACAATTCCAATTAATAACTTACATATGTTGAAATCAATACAAAATATAAGAAGTAGACGCTGAAATTAGTCATGCACGGGCACTCATGTTTAGATTAGATTGATTTTCCTTTCAGTCAATTCCCTAGAAGTCACAAAGATCTATGAACGAATATGAGAGATAATACTAACTTTGCTGGTCTTTTTAATTTTTACGACGTGTTTGTACATTGGAATAAAGTATTTAGCTTTTTTCATAGATGATCGAAAACTTCTGACCGGTAGTGTACATATGAGACAACCAGCTTAAAAAAAAATACGTCCTCCAACGTTAAGTCATATCGGACGATGGATAAAATGATGTTCAAATGAGTCCAGGGTCCATGGAGCTTAGAGTTACCTGACATTCGTCTATCAGGATAAGGGGAAACCCCGTAAAAAACTTATCCAGGTAACTCATCCTGCCTGAGATTCGAACTCGGGACCTCTTGAACGTGAGGCAGACATGCTACCATCTACGCTACCGAGGCGGGCAACCACCTTAATAGCCAATTACAACGTGTAAGTACTTTAACTCCTGAGCATTATATTTAGACCACTATTAGGTCAATTAATGAAAATTAACTGTTCTTTCACACTGACCGTGTGTAGGACAAGTTTAGGAAAGGTAAAGTCAAACTGAAAATATGTTTGTTTCTCTTACTGAGGCCAAAGCAAAATCATAAACCAATGTACATAGTAAACTCCGACAAGTGAAACTAAACACATCTCCTACTCAGTGTCTTTGTAAACATACAAGTCAAAAACAACGAATATTACTCTCCAGACTTAGAATTGGACATACAAAGCTTACACATGAATACTAGGGGTAGTGATATTTAACACTTTGAAATCAGAAGCATTTTGATTTTTATATTTAGCATTTTGTTGCATTTATACATTTGCAGTTTAGCATTTTGTAGCATTTTGAAGAAAGTTTGAGTTAATTTTGTTAAATGATGAATATTAATATTATTTATATGAAATTTAAAAGACGGTTAGTGAAAGGGCATAAAGTGACAATTTATTTCACATTAATATAGGTTAAAGCAATACACAGAAATATAGAACAATCTGATACAGACTAAAGCATACTACATAACACAAAAAAGGATAAATCCATACTGATGTAAAACTAACACAATAAAAAGAAAATGCACTAAATTAGCCTAGTTTATGATTCAGTTATCCTGTTGAATGAAAGCATTGAACATATTTCAACATTCTGTTCTGTCAGTTGAGTCCTCCTGTCACTCACAATCAAATTATATTTACTGAAATATCTTTCAGCGTCTACGCCGTTGGTAGTATCCCAAATAAATTACAGAGCTGCTCCGGCAAACTCTGACAAACTTAACAGCCACAGCATTTGCAGACAGTTCACGTCTTTATTATTCTGCATTGTTTGTATCAGTTATGAATGAAAATATTCATATTCCTCAACAAAACTATGCATTTTAACATCACGAAAAAACGGGATCTTACTTTTGCTTTCACTTAAAATCGTATAATTTATTGAAGTTACTCTGCCAGTAGTGACAGGATTAAAAAGCTTACCAACGTCTTGGAGAAAGACATTTGTCACATTTTCCGTCTCTGCCCGCTGTTTGATATTTTCGCTCTCACCATCTTCACACTTAGTGACGTCACCTACGCATAGAATGACTGAAAGTTGCGCGTAAAACCGAACAGAACAATGAAACTCGGAACTTTGGCAACTGAGAACTCCAACTGGAATTAACATGTGTTTATCACTTCCTTAAAATTAGGATTGCTATTGGTTTTCAGAGACCAGGATTGAAATTTTCCGTTAACTGGGTTGTGAAAATAGATTTTGAGAGTCATGACGCGTGGTAAGAGGGATTTCTTTTGTGAAACAACTGAACTCGCTTCATGTACAAACATACCTCATATGGACAATGGTGGTACAATAAGCTAATTTAGAGGGAAGGGCTGCTTTCCACATTCCAGGTTCTACAGACTCTTCAGTTAAAATTTCTAGGAGAAAGAGCATTGGGGAAAGATAATTACTTGGAAAAATCTTAAATTTCGCACTTATATAGCATTTTGAGTCAATTTCGCACTTTATCGTGCTATATCGCATTTGCGAAACATCACCACCCCCCCCCCTAATAATTGCCTAGTTTCGAGGGAGAGGCCTCCACACTGTGAACCATGCAACCAAATATTATCAGTAAATCGTATTATAAATGAATGTACCCACTTCTCAACCTATAGGACTCTTCATAAAATTCCTACAAATTTTCATGCTCTACTAGATGAACAGAAGAATCTACAATCACTATATTTATTTCTACAAGACTGTAAATTAACTTATTCAATGTGAAAATCTATTCAGTGTTACCTGATTTCGGTGTATTCTGTGAAGTGAGAATAACTATAATTAATAAGTAATATATAACAAGTATTAACATAGTGCTGTGCAATACCGATTCTTCAGTTCTTTATGAATGTATACGTGGGCTGTTCAATAAAGAATGATCACAATTTTGTTTGACAGCGTACCTTTACTCATCCTCATAATTTTGATGGTCCTTCTCAAAATAGTCTCCCCTGAATGCAATGTACTTGTCCCAGGTTTCTGCCAGTCTTCAAAGACATGCTGGAAACCATTTTTTGAGAGATCCTTCAAAATCGGCTCCGTAGCCTTCACCACTGCTTCTGATGATGGATAATGCCTCTCACCAAGGCGTTTTTTTAAGTTAGGGAATAGAAAAAAGTCACATGGGGCTAAATCCAGACTATATGGAGGGTGAGGGATGTACTTCACTTTGATTTTTGCAAGATATTCAGCAACAACATTGGCAATATGCGGCCGCGCATTATCGTGGTGCAGCATCCAGCCTGCTTCATGGAAATGTGGTCTTTTGCGCCTGATATGGACTTGCAATGTTTTCAGGACATCCCTGTAGTATTGTCTAGTTACTGACAACATGCTGATAAACCATTCCATAAATATCAAAGAATGAGATGACCATAACTTTCCCAGCAAAAGCAACCACTTTTGCTTTTCTGGGGGATGGTAATGAAGAAGATTTCCACACTGAGCTTTGCTGTTTGCTCTCAGGATCAAAATGATGTAGCCAAGTTTCATCAGCAGTGATTAGGTTTAAAAGTAACTCTGGATTTTCCTCTAACATCAACTTTAGCTGCATGTTACTTCCATTGCAGCGGTATGCGATAGTGTACATGTCTGAACTTCCCTGGTTTTCATAGGCGGGAACCAGGATTACTAACAATGAAACTACTACGGCATGTATGTTTCACATTAAGCTAACAGAATATAATAAGATTGAATTTTAGTGCGAAAAATTATGACCGTAAAAAATAATGATCATTCCTTTTTGAACAGCCCTCGAATAGTTTATGTGAACTTATGTTTATACTGTACCGTAATATAATAGTTCCTAAAATGTTAATTGTACTGACCAAGTGTGTACAGAATTTGTTTTACCATCTTATAGTTGTCGTTATAAGACCATTGTTGTTTGGCGACATTAAATAAATTTATCTTTGAAAAATCATAATTTTCCAAATTAAAACTAATCAGAAACTGCCGTATAAGTTCCATAAATGAGTGACTTTTTTATTGTCAGCACAAAATGAAAGTATGTAATGGATTAATGTTGATTCCTTTGCCGATGTTCAATAATGAAACACAGTCTTCAGATCTAAAGTATGATCACAATAAAAAGGAGACTTCGTGAATATAGGTTCATAATTTTATCAGTATGCTTTACATGTAGGGCACAGATGAACACAAACTTACTGGATCTGCAACAAAACAGAGCACCAACAATAATGCAAATTTGTACTGCAGTATAGACGAGTTTCAGAAAGGATAGGCCACACCAGTTTAATGACAGTGGTTCAGGTACAACATCTGACCAAGAGATGGCACTATCTCACAGCAATGTGCATAGTAGTTCCCAAACTGATGTTTAGATGTCGCTAGCACTTCCAATTGAAGTTCAGCCTACTGCGGTACAGGTGCCGCTAGCGAATGGGCGGAATAAGGAATTGCGACTATGCTGCCATCTTTAGAGTAGTAGCGTTATAAGCGGGAATTCAAAATCAAATAGGCAAAGTCTGCCCGATATGCAAAGTATGAAATGAGAACCATATATTTTAGATATTGAAGGCGATGCTCATTAGTGATTTAGAGGGAAACTTTAGGAAGGTGGAAATGCAACAACACTTAATCCCGGTTTCACAACAGATGTTAAGACTTAACACGAGTTTAGCAATAGTTATAACCAGACGTCGGAGCCCGTCTTTAAAAAGATATAAAGTTTATGAGTCTCGCAGTTTATAACTGCTGACGTCAGTCCCGGGGACAACAGGCAGGGATAGTCCTGTTTGTAACGCGTAGCTTTAGTTTCATTACAACTTCTGCTAGCCACGTCTTTTCTCCCTGTCTTCCAGGGAGTGCAAGGTGTTTGACATTTTGTATTAATGGCATTACTTTCACAACAATTATTGGACAATCTCCTGTGTATAAACCAAAAGTTTTGGGTATTATCAACAACTATTACACAGCTTGAAGAATGTACATTGAGCTGTCTAAAAGCAGTTGAGGAGGTATCTGCAAAAATTAACAATATAGACAATGCACCACCTATCAAACCAACAAAAACTGAATTGTCCAGTATTCAACACAAAAATACTGGATTTTCGGTGCTGTGTAATATAAGAAATAAACTAAGGCTCGGACAAACATATGAAAATTATTTGTACTACTCATTTGCGCCATCAACGACATGAGACATTGAACGAACTTTCTCCCAATATTTTTATATTGTTTCAGCGAGAGGTGCAGGAAATTCACACTCGACAATTTACAAATGTACATGGTTGTTCACTGTAATTCCCGCATCGAAAGCAATGAGAAAGTTGGCATATTGTAACGTAGCTTACACTTTGTATCCGTACCGGCGTATACACACACACAGCGCTTCGGTATACTTGTTGACATCGGACGTTTGTTGATGTCGCGCTTGACCTTGCGCGTACATTGATAGCTAAGGTGTATGAAATCCGGTGTCTGGTTATAAAAAATATTGCATCTCACCAACAAGTGTTAGCTTAACACTCCTGTTAAATCTCTTGTTAAACCAACAACTCATATTTCTGTTGCTAAGTCCTTAAAATTGTAAATAGTCAAGATGGCGGGCGTGAACGCAGCTTTTGATGTCGATTTGCTATATTTAAAACTATCTAAATGACATTCGTATTATAGTAGGGCCTATGAGGAGAAATGATTCTGAGGAGCTATCAGAAGAAAATTTTCTACAGAGGTATAGACTGTCGAAACAAGTTGCTATGAAGTTTACTGCGGAAGTATAAAAGAGGTTAGAACATGCATCGAAAGGAATATGCCGATCTCGCCTTTGCTTCAAGTATTAATAAATTTACGATTTTATAATTCACTGAATTATGTGGATAATACACTGTCCACCTCCCGACCTGAAACGTTCAAGTCACTCGTCACTTGTCCTTCTTCGCTCCTCGTTTCAAATTTACGTAATACTGAGTTAGAACAAGCATCGAAAGGAATATGCCGATCTCACCTTTGCTTCAAGTATTAATAACTTTGCGATTTTATAATTCACTGAATTATGTGGATAATACACTGTTCACCTCCCGTCTTGAAACGTTCAAATCACTCGTCACTTGTCCTTTTTCGCTCCTCGTTTTAAATTTAGTAATAGCTACTGAGTTAGAACATGCATCGAAAGGAATATGCCGATCTCGCCTTTGCTTCAAGTAGTAATAACTTTGCGATTTTATAATTCATTGAATTATGTGGATAATACACTGTCTGCCCCCTGTTTTGAAACGTTCAAGTTACTCGTCACTTGTCCTTCGTACCTCGTTTTAAATATACATAATATTGATGAAGTTGTTTCGAGCTTATAATAGTGACACATGCATTTGAACTAAATTTGTTTCCAATCTTTTCCCACGTGACGTCTTTCTCTTTTACATTCACCGCACCCGTCCTCTTATTTTCCATACTACGAGCAAGGACCTTTCCCCAAATTAAAAAAAAAATCATATACTAGAACCGCAGTAATCCAAGAACCACGCAGGAACATAAAACAATTGAAAATATATCTGGCCAAATACTATATAAACATATAGCTTAAGGGTCCAATGCAGCATTCACCATCGAGTTACGTAGGAGTAGAAACATTGGATTATTAACTGGACATAGGTATTTAAAAATGTACCCATAAACTATGGTTATCCTCCACGGGAGTGCTACTTGCAGGGTTTGTGGCCAGCGTGAAGAAACCAGCATCATTTACATTTGGATCGCTGGTCCAAGGGACTAGACGATATCTGCCCTTTAAGGCCCCAGTACTGGATGGAACTAAAGATCCTATCCCAGGAAAGGGAGCTCCGGAGCTAAAAAGTTCTAAAGAACTCAAATTATTATGACATAGGAAGTAGCAGTCGCACAAAATATTGTCACATCATGTTCGCGTGGCCTTTAGGGAGATTCCGTCGGCATTGGTGTCTGTTTTGGAGGGAAAGAGTCAAGTCGTGCAACTTAGCCGCCATCTCCAAGAAGCGGCAGTAGGGGAATCGCCTCGTTCCTTATTGGATGTCATGAAGAGAGTGGCACGTCTTCAACGCGATGCCGGGGCGTCGGGGCGTTCAAATTATTATGACATAGGAAGTAGCAGTCGCACAAAATATTGTCACATCATGTTCGCGTGGCCTTTAGGGAGATTCCGTCGGCATTGGTGTCTGTTTTGGAGGGAAAGAGTCAAGTCGTGCAACTTAGCCGCCATCTCCAAGAAGCGGCAGTAGGGGAATCGCCTCGTTCCTTATTGGATGTCATGAAGAGAGTGGCACGTCTTCAACGCGATGCCGGGGCGTCGGGGCGTTCAAATTATTATGACATAGGAAGTAGCAGTCGCACAAAATATTGTCACATCATGTTCGCGTGGCCTTTAGGGAGATTCCGTCGGCATTGGTGTCTGTTTTGGAGGGAAAGAGTCAAGTCGTGCAACTTAGCCGCCATCTCCAAGAAGCGGCAGTAGGGGAATCGCCTCGTTCCTTATTGGATGTCATGAAGGGAGTGGCACGTCTTCAACGCGATGCCGGGGCGGAACTGTGTTGCTGCTAGGCAAAACATCTTTCTAGACCGTGTTTCCATAAGGACCCATTTCCAGAAAGTTCTACCGCGCTCATTAGGTATGTAAAAGCCGATAGAAGGTATAGAGTCAATCAGAACTTTCCGCCACCACATCAGGGACCTCTCGGCAAAGGTTCAGGGGACAATTGTTTCGCTGTATCCAATGCTAAATCGGTTTCAATGCTGGTCGGCTTGAAGTTGCACCTCTTCCGAGCGCTGGTAATCCTGTTGGTGCTATATGCCTGCGAGATCTGGGGCATGGCCGCAGACAGCTAACATGGCTTCAACGTGCACAGCATAGAGGACTTCGGTGCATTTATTCTGTGCTTACAAGATTACTTCACAAAGCCTCGGGTCTTCCATACGTAGAGAACGAAAGTCCTCGTGAACCTGGTGGCGTCGAGCATCAAATCTCTACGCTACATTACCATCCCTTAAAAGCGTCCTAGTTAAAACTTTGGGAGATTATGACCCCACTAGATGCGGACTTAGGCTGTTCCAGGTACCCCGCATGGCTTGCGGGTACCCAGATAACAATTGGGGTAACCCATACAGCAGCTAAAGCTCAGTTCTACATAATCATTCCAAGCTGTTTGGCATCAAAATTTAAATCCAAATTAAAATTTATAAAACAAAACACCAGGGTGCGTAGTTTTTGTAACCTTTCCTCCATCCCGAGTAACTTTACACTTATCTCCTAAACAAATTTATCCTCAAAACACCATCCTTCCGATAAATTCCTTATAAATATCCCTATCTGCGTATAAACCCATAACGTGTGGGCACGCAGTAAAAGTCTTCAGGCTATATACAGCCTACCAGCATCCAAATGGACTGACTGGAGTCAATCAGTTTGTGTAGGGTAATGCAGTGAGTAGTAGAGTGGTGCTTCAAGCGTACGTTCCAACCTCCGCGGTACGGAGTCGGCAAGCCGTAGAAAGGTGCAGGAAGCAGTTCAGAGGCAGTAAGTGCGGCTCTGGGCGAGGGATCACCGAGCTGTGGAACCGGCAGCGAATGTGAATATCGTAGTTGTGTTCAGAATCGGCGTGGAGCCCCGTGTTAGAGGTGGATCTGTGTGTAGGTCAGAAAGAATGTATCAGCACAAAGCCTGGGTGTTATAGGGCCGTATTCATAGTAATCACTTTGGTCTAGACTATTTTCCGAGTAACTCGGTCCGGACCAAAGGCGGTCTAACTGTTTTGGTATTCGTAAGACAATAAATAACCCCGGACCAATTAAAGCCGTGGATCAGCATTGAGCAAATGTTACACAACCTAGAAAGGTTCTTCTGCGCATGTGCGAGTCCCGTAGAGTGCTAAACAAACCACAGTATACCTACAAGTTTATAAATCTCTGTGGTAGTTTCGCAGCTGTTTCTTAATTGTTCTTACGGTCGCTGCTGCTGTTCGGTAACAAAGTTTGATATGCTGTGAATATGGATAACACTAAGAAGCGTGGTATCAATTGGTCAGAGGAAAACCAATGTTTTCTCAAGTCCAAAAAAGAATGGACATTACAGAAAATAAATCCGTGTCGACGAATACAAATATGAGAAAGGAGGAGGCACGGAGGGAAATTTGTAACAAGTTTGCTGATAATGCGGCTGACTGATGTAGGTCAGCAGTGTTGTCTTGAATACCGAAGTGCTGTTAGGATTTGAGTGTCAATTGAGATACCCAGGCCTCGGTTATCGTCCCTGACGTACAGGTTAAGACGAACCATTTCTATCAGCTTTCTGGCGTTCGCTTTATTAAACCTGTATCTGCTTTTGAAGTTTAGGTTGTCATGCTTCGTAATAATTTCAATTCTTGGTGGATATGTTTTCCTCCGTCGTCTTATTTCACGAATTCTACACACCACAGCTACATTCATCACTTCAGTCGCCCATGTTACAAAGCTAGTCTGCCTTTAATCTACCCCTCGGAGGCGTACCAAAATTTGAGCCCGACCAACGTGTTTGGTCCCCAGACTATCGCGGTTTATGAATAAGCAAATCGATGGTTCACCGTTAATCCACCGGAAGTAGCAAGTTGTCCGGGCTAAGTGTGATATGAATACGGCCCATAGAGACTTAAGGAAACATTGTAGAGACGTTTTGAAGTGTTGTATTTGCGTAAAGGAATGGCTGATTGTACGTTAGCAATGGTTTAACGCTTTTGGTGAAAATAAACCAGTTTGAGGTGAACTTTTTGTTGTCTTTGTCACAATATTTATAGATCGAGGTGCTGCTTCTGCTGCTATTTCTTTCAATTTGCAGTAAATGCATGATTCCCGACCATTCTACATCGTCCATTGGTCGATATCTTATTGTCAGTAGAACGCTTATGCTTTAATTTATAGGCAAGGCCCGCCAAGTTAAACTCAAGCTTTATTCCTCTCATCGAACACCACCGGAAAGTAGCAACGAGAAGATACCACTGCCTAATTGAGTTGCAAACTTTAATCTCCAACCTCATAACCATCGCTTTATGGTCCGGCCATCGCAGTCGTCTTCTTTTATGTTGTACCGTCTAAATACATCGTAAACCCTGTCAGACGCTGGGGGCGTTCAAGAGCGCCGCTTCCGGCGCTTAAGGAGCACGCTTACCCCATAGTTGATCTACAGGTGCAAGAGTGTTAATGACAAACACTTTCGTAGCCAGTAGGGCTGAAAATATGAGATCTTACACATTGCATCTACGAAACTCAAAGATTTTTAAAGAAACACCTGGACACCTATCTCTGTTTTAAAACTACTCTGTACATACTCACTTAAACTAATTCCTGAATTGTATTATAAGAACGATTATTAATACATGCAAATTGGAGCTACGAATAAGGCTGAAACAGTAGAAACGTGTTTGAGAAATGGTGTGGTATTTCTCTTGGGGTGGCCTTTTGGTGTGGGATGGCAGGATGGTTAAGGATTGCGTGTCGGTAAGCAGGAGTACTCTCTCAGGGTCCAGCAGTTATCACCAGTCAATAAAAAGTCCTGCTTCAATTTCCTGTGGATTGTTTATTCCCACAGATCTTACTTGTCGGATTGCTCTGCTTTTCTCACTTGCTATCACTTTCGTTGCGTCGCCTTGTCTCTTTGCGAATACTTTAACCCACCACGTTTGTAATCTAACTCCACTATTACCTCACCATCAGATATTAAACTAACGCGTCTTCTCCCTTTCATTGTAACCACCAGGGTGACGCTTCTCACCTCGCCCTACTCTCGGCTTCTTCCTAGATTTGTTTGTCTATCTCCACCCCTTTTCTATACGTTCTTTTTTCACGCCTATCACGTGGTTTACGCTACATTTTACTGGGGGAGTTTATTTATACGATTTTACCTTATTGACCATTTCCATTCACCTTCAACTGTGCAGCAGACCGTCCGACCGACCGACCGAGGTGCTGGCTAGCTGTATATAGCCAGAAGGTTTTTGCTGCGTGCCCACTCGTTAAGGGTTTTACCGCAGGTAAGGTATTTGGTTTCGCGATTTTGTAGGATGTGATATGGGTTTTGAGATTGGAGAATTCTTATGAGGTTACAATTTTGTACCTGCGGGTTGAAGGAGAGGAAGCAATACCTTGCACCCTGGTGTTTTAATTTTGCTTAAGTTGGGAATAAATTTTGAAACCAAACAGCTTAGAAGAATTATGTGGAGCTCAGCTTTAGCTGTTATTAGGATTAGTTCCTGGGTTATCTCGGGTGCCAGCAAGCCATGTGCGGGTTACCCGATGCAGTCTAGAACGGCGTTTAGTGGGGTCATAAGCTCCCAATGATCTAACGAGGGCGCTTCTATGTGTGGGTAAAGTTGCGTATAATTTTGATGCCTGACGCCTAATTTCATCCTCCACATATGGCAGACCCGAGGCTTCGTGAAGCAACCTGGTAGGAAAGTAACGACCCACAGAATATATAGACCGTAGTCCTCTATTCTGTGCACGTTGGAGCCATGCCCCAGATCTCGCAGTCATATAGCATTACCGGAATTACCAGCGCTCGGAAGAGGTATAACTTCAGGCCAAATGGCATCGAGCTCGACCCCAGCATTGGATATAGGGAAGCAATTGCTCCTTGTACCCTTGCCGCTAGGTCCTTGATGTGCTGGCGAAAAGTTAGGCTTCTGTCCAGTGGCACTCCAAGGTACCGGACAGAGTTACTCCACTCTAAACTTCGACCTCGGAAGCTGAAGTTGCGGCAGTTTGCAGGGGTGTGGCGATTTGTGAAAAGTATGGCGTGGCTTTTGTCCGGATTACAGACATCCACCAATGCCGACACAACTGTTTGTGAGACGGAGGTGGCTCTGTAATGGGTTGAAGGCTCTGACGATGTGTTTGTCTTTGCAGAACAGTAGCACGTCGTCAGCGTATTGTGCCATTTCGACTCGTGGCTCTGTGGGAAAATCTGCCATAAAGACGTTGAATACGGTGGGAGATGGTACAGAGCCTTCGGGGACTCCGCCTCTCACTGGTCTTGGTGTTGATCCCCGCAACTGTGACTTTAAAGGTGCGGTGTCGCAAGAAGCTGTGTAGGATGTTGATCATCTTTGTTGTGAGCCCCAGTTGGATCAGTTCACAGGTCCAACCCCTAAAGTTATATACCCCTTGGCATCATAACGGTACTGCATCCTGCCTCTACATATTTTCCTTAAACCTCGTTATTGTTTCTGGCTCCGTGCTGGCGAATGAATTTTGGGCCTCTATTGTCCTATTGTTTACGTATCCGGTCTCGTCTATCCGTTCTAACTTAACGCAACGTTTTCCCTATATTTACTTCATTTATACGTTATTACTATTACACTAAGAGGGCGCCGGGGTAGCGCGGTGGTTTCGTTCGCGGCTCCCGTTCTAAGGGTCCCGAGTTCGATTCCCGGCTCTGGGGTTGGCGATTTTAAGTCGGCCCTATCCACGCCTTCACCTCTGTCTAGCACACGTGAAGTGTCCCCTATGCCCAACGTGGTTCGGAGTCCACGGTAAAAACTGTAGGTCCTCTCACCTCACCGCCATCTTCACTATCACCCTATCATCGGAGGTAATGGACACCGCCCTCTGGGTGCCTCCACCTGAGAAATGGGTCCGGTCATCACTTGGTGGGGTGAGGTTACCCCGAAGGCCAAGGTTGCCATGTGGGGAGTGTTAGTAACTAACTTACTATTACACTATTCCTTTTGACTTTATTTCTTATATCATATACGCCCAATTGCTTATTAATAATTTATATGGTTTTATTATCCCTTTCTTACGTTCTATCGAAAACCTGTGGTTTCTGCTTCAGAAACCAGTCTGTTCCGCGTATCACCGATGGCTTTCTGATGGAGAAAAGAAACTTAATACTCCAAAGTATTCTGACTTAGTCTGGGAACAATTAACGAGTAAGGCCAATCATAGTAAATAGTAAACACACAAGAGAAATTTCTTGTTAATAAATATATGTTTTCAAATTGTATGCATTTTTCTCTGTGCCAAGTGTTTGCTATCATTTAGGGTAAAACTACTAAAAATAGTTGACAAACGTTTTAAAAAGCTACATAATATACACTTTTATACTTCACACTAATTTATAAAACGTAGGGGAAGGTCGTGCAGTATCGGCCAGATTAAGGTTTTTGAATTTACTCAGTAGCTGCGATGGTTAATCGGAATCTTAATATATTACTCTCTTACCTCCAGACATGTTCTATAGATAGTATAATGTAATGATTTTTATTTTTTATTTATAGTACTTTATTACATCGAAAGTAAAAAAGCTAGAGCTATCAGGCTTGTAGAAAGTGTCTTGTAGTATCGGCCACTGATATTTCTGTTATAATATAGATTATCAGCGATACATTACAGAGCCACATATAGAACAATAGTAGAACGTGAAAGCTTATTGTTACTATTTCTGCTCAGTTCACAAATGTTTAGCTCACTGGATTACAGAGATCGCAAATATAGCGCTGCTATAGGCCTCAGACAGGGACGCATTTAAGGGGGGGGGGGGGGGTTCCAAGGAGTCCGGACCTCCCCCACCCCAAATGAATTATTATTTCAAACTTCTAATAAATATTTGAAATAAAACTTAGTTTAAAATAAATAAACAGAGATAAACGAAAAGTTACTGCACAGCAGCTGTAGAACTCGTTGAAATACACAAATAATGTATTGCTAATGCTCACTTTCTTCTCGGGCAACAAGCCAGGTGAAAAGACTATTAGATATATTAGGGGAATTAAGAAGGCTTTGGCGACTTCCTCTGAAAGGAGCACGCTTAATCGTGATGCTGGGTTTCAGTTCAGCTCCTCTTAGAAACCGGCCATAAAATGGAAATCCGTCGATTTAAGAAGCACAGATCTATACAGCTTGATAATCAAGCTAAGTAGTTACGTTTCTTTTACCCAATTAATTTTCTATACTCACGCCATCTCCTGACCCGGCATTTAATTTACTGAAAACAGTCTTTGTTAAGTAATGCGAATTTTGATAGTGTTTTGTCTTTGTTTATATTTGTTTTATATCCAGTGTTTCATTTGTGGTTATAACATTTCATAAATATCCTGATGATGGGAGAGATGCACAATCCCGAAATGTCGATATCTAATCTTCTTTTCACCTGGCTGGCTGCCCGAGAAGGAAGTGAGCACATTTGTCGCCAGGAAAGCTTCAGGTCTTATTTTAATGTATTGCAATTCCGATATATTATAATTTGTTGACTAGAATTCCCAGATACTTACTTAAAGATATGTAATTTTTAACTTCTAAGTTCCTATTCCCTTTTTCATTCAAGGATAACTAATACTTCAAATGCATCAATCAGTGGTTCGCTTTCTAAATATCTGATTACTGCTTATATCACTTTATCCCAGGTATAAGAACAAAAAAATGTGCAAAGTGCAAGGCCTTTCTACAGACTTTATTCACAGAAACAAGACAAAAACAAACTTTTCTAAGGACAATTTGTAGAAGCTTGTGTGGAGAAGGTCACGTGACTATAATATATTACACGTGTCTTTATTTCTTACTAACATGATAACAACACATACCTGATTAATTATTAAAAGGAAACATTTCAACGTAGATTATTTGGACCCCCCCCCCGGAAATTGACTTCTAAATACGTGCCTGGCTTATATCTTCCATGCCAAAGGACTTGTAAATATTACAGCTATAGAAGGCTATGGATGAGTCGTACTATTTTCTGAACGTACTGCGATTCGCTTTTGTTTTCATTTTTGTCTGCACACAGCCAAAAAAATGGCGGGTAAACAAAATCGTAAACAAAAGACGTAAGAAAAATTTCTCATCGATGGAGAAAGAACTGTTAATTGAATTGGTGACGAAGTGTAAGGATTTCGTGGAAAATAAGAAAACGGATGCGGTGAATGTAAAAGAGAAAGATGTCACGTGGGGGAAAAAATTGGAAGCGAATTTAATTCAAAAGCATGTGTCACTACTAGAAGCACGAAACACCGTCAGTAGGTATTACGTAAATTTAAAACGAAGTGCGAGGAAGTGACGTGTGACTTGAACGTTTCAAGATGGGAGGTGGACAGTGTATTATCCACATAATTCAGTGAATTATAAAATCACAAAGTTATTAATACTTGAAGCAAAGGCGAGATTGGCATATTCCTTTCGATGCATGTTCTAACTCAGTATTACGTAAATTTAAAAGAGAGGAGCGAAGAAGGACAAGTGACTTGAACGTTTCAAGACGGGAGGTAGACAGTGTATTATCCACATAATTCAGTGAATTATAAAATCGCGAAGTTATTAATACTTTTTCTATAATTTACGTCCTCCAAGGTTATGTCTTATCGGACGATGAATGAAATGGGTAAAATGATGCTCAAATGAGTCCGGGATCCATGGAGCTTAGAGTTACCTGACATTCGTCTTTCAGGATAAGGGAAACTCCGGAAAAAACGTTATCCAGATAAGTCGCCCTGACCGAGATTCGAACTCGAGACCTCTTGAACGCGAGGCAGACACGCTACCAGCGACGCTGCCGAGGCGGGCAAGTTATTAATACTTGAAGCAAAGGCGAGATCGGCATATTCCTTTCGATGCATGTTCTAACCTCTCTTGTACTTCCGCAGTAAACTTCATACCAACCTCTTTCGACAGTCTATACCTCTGTAGAAAATTTTCTTCTGATAGCTCCTCAAAATAATTTCTCCTCATAGGCCGTACTCTATTACGAATGTCATTTAGACGTCTTAAATATAGCAAATCGACATCAACAGCTGCGTTCACACCCGCCATTATGACCATTTAAAATTGTCAAGGACTTAACAACAGAAATTTTGCTTGTTAGTTTAACAAGATATTTAACACGAGTGTCAAGCTTACACTTGTTGGTGAAATGCAATTTCTGTTTTAACTAAACTCGTATTAAGTCTTAACATCTGTTGGTGAAATCAGGCATAATTAACTAAAAATAATGAATAAATATGGTATCTAACATTAAGTCTGTGGCAATTTAAATCTGCTCCCGCTACTACTATGAAGTTCTTTATTATTATGACAAATAAAATTCTATCTTTATAACCTTAGTTACACGTAAGGGTCAATTAGAGCCGATAAAAGCTATTATTATAAAATACAAAACTTAATTTCATTTGGATAATTACGAAAGCCTTTCCATTCTCAAACTAATAGTAACAGTTATTATAATTTACAGACTGACAGCAGTCGTGGCAAGGCGATATTAATTTAAAGCCTATTTCAAATTGGCACTTGAGCATTATGGCGTGATGTGATACTTCTAGCTCGTGGGGTCTAGAAGCTCATTTATGTTTAGAGAAAATAAATATGAAGGGATATTCAATAAATCAGCAGTAGATAAACAACGATTCTTGGTGAAAATATTGAGAAATGGCATTAGGAAATGTTTACTAATGATTTACTGTGGATATACTCAGAAGTAAAAAGAGTTAGGAGACGGAAGAGGGTACTAGAGCTATATGATAAAAAGATTCACTTGTCAGAACAGAAGTAATATAGGAGGAATGAAAAATGCTTTGCATGTCCCCATGATATACCTGGGAAAGTACCGTGGTATTTCAAAATATGAATATTCTGAATGGCAGCGACAACAGATGTGACAAAAGATGAATAGACGAAAAAACAGTTTAATGAAAATTATCTTACGAACCAAAGGCGATATACATATAAAAATGATAAGCAAATATAAGGATAAATAGTGGAAGAAAATTATAATATATACAGCAGAAAAAAATCAGAAATGGAAGAACTAGCATAAGACAATAAAATGTGCACGTGATATATAGGTTATACAATGTAGGAGACACCGGGCGCACTGCGTTTACCGAAGAGGAAGGGATGAAGTATGGGAAACACAGGAAGCTACAGGTCGTAGGCAAGTCGAGGCAGCCCCTAACAAATCCAGACTCTAATGCCCGATTTCACCAACAGATGTTAAGACTTAACACGGGTTTAACAATAGTTATAACAAAAATTGCATTTCACCAACAAGTTTTAGCTTAACACTCGTGTTAAATCTCTTGTTAAACTAACAAGTCAAATTTCTGATGTTAAATCATTAACAATTGTAAATAGGCTGGCCGTAGCTCAGTCGGTAGAGCACCTGCCTGCCGTGCTAGGGGTCCCGGGCTCGATTCCCGGCGGTGGGGGTTGGGATTTTTCTCCGACCAAGATAATTTCCCATCTTCCCCAGAGTCTGAAAGTATGAATGAGAGTGTGAATGTGTGCGTGATGACCATAGTAGTTAAAGGCGGGGTATAAATGGAACAAACAAACAAAAATTGTAAATAGTCAAGATGGCGGACGTGAACACAGCTGTTGTCGATTTGCTATATTTAAGACCATGTAAATGCCATTCGTAATTGAGCACGGCCTATGAGGAGCTATCAGAAGAACATTTTCTACAGAGGTATAGACTGTCGAAACAAGTTGCTATGAAGGTTACTGCAGAAGTACAAGAGAGGTTAGAACATGCATCAAAAGGAACATGCCACTCTCGCATTTTCTTCAAGTATTAATGACTTTCACTGAATTATGTGGATAATACACTGTCCACCTCCCATCTTGAACCGTTGAAGTCACTCGTCACTTGTCCTTCTTCGCACCTCGTTTTAAATTTACCTAATACTGAAGAAGATGTTTCGTGTTTCTGGTTATGACACATGCATTTGAATTAAATTCGTTTCCAATTTTTTTCCCACGTGACACCTTTCTCTTTTACATTCACCGCAGCCGTCCTCCTATTTTCTACAATATCCTTATATTTCGTAACCAATTCAACTATCAATTCTTTCTCCATCGATGAGAAATTTGTTTCACGGCTTTTGTTTACGATTTTGTTTATCCGCCATCTTTTTAGCTATGTGCAGACGAAAATGAAAACAAAAGCGCATCGCAGTACGTTCAGAAAATAATAAGACTCATCCATAGCCTTCTATAGCTGTGATATTTACAAGTTTCTTGGCGTTAACACGTCTTTGTTAACATTTTCAGAAAACAGGTTGGTGAAATGCAAGTCATTTAACAGCTTTGTTAGCGCTGTGACATTTGTTACGTTACGTTTGTTAACGTTGATATTAACATCTGTTTGTGAAATCGGGCATAAGACTTGTCCCACTGCTTCAGCTATCTAGAGAGGAGAATGAAGGATCCTTCGATTAAATACCCATCTAGTGTCTACGGGGAGTACTCTTTCATATAAGCAAGCATCTGCACCATCTGCCCGTTACGCCAATGTGCCACGAAACCTAGAAGTATGCCTAAAAGAAGGAAAGGAATTCATTCTAGACGGTAAAACACTCCAAAATTAGTCCAACAACCAGGTAAAACAATAAAAATAACCAAGGTCGGTCGATGTAAATTGAACCCGGGACATATTATTAGATGAGCACACAAGCCTAATTGTAATTTTTGTTAATTATTAAAAGAAAATCGGATGTGAAACACTTTACCGAGAAGACGTCGCTCTCGGAGGTATACGTGGTGTAATATATCTTCAAGATCTCAACAACCTGACATTTCTGTATCTCGAGACCTCAGCTGTGGAGGTGGTGTTTTCTGTTGTGAAGTACCCACATCTATACGCGATTCAAGACGGATACTAATTACTTTAATTTTATCCCCAGACCACTTCGTGACGTGATGGTCGAACAACAGTGAAAACAAAAGTTTTATGTGAACGGTCTGTATCCCGCTATGGAAGCAGAGTCATGTTCGACAAACATCGTAAAACCTTCTTCAGCAATGTGATCTGTGTGAAGCCTTAATTGGATTTGTCCAAGGCACTGGGCGCTAATTACAACATTGTTTACACTTCTTCCTTATCGACTCAACAATGATATAAGGGGAACGCTCAGCTTCTAAATCATATTGTTCTATATTCCCAAATCAAATGGCCAAGCAACTGCATTTCCATCCTATTGCAGAAGTCGAAGAAGAGTAATTTACAAGAAAGGTTCTGGGCTACAAAGTTCAATAAGAATAACACTCTCTTGTGCCCGACTCATAGAAATTTATATGCTCATTAGCGGAGGCAAGATTATTTAAAAAATTCGCATTAATAATTTTAATTGGTGGTGTTTTGTGGGTTTTTTTATCATAAATTCGTATTAATTTCGTTCAAATTTTGGAGAAAAATTAATGAGTAATGACATGGCTGAAATGAAAAGTAACAGGTAACTAAAGTAACACAACTGTTAAAACCCATCTTTTCCAAATTAAAATATTATGACTTTGTGGGTTCGTAGAAATAAAAGTCCAATTTGCGGAAATTCAAATCGTTCTTTATTTGCGTAAAAATACACTTCGTAGCAGCAGAATTACATCACATACACACAGTCTACCAAGGTCGATGACCACAATAACAGCTTCCGATTACATCAGTTTACAACATCGGCTCTCGTTACGACATCTGCTCACGACTGTTTACTGCTTACGACTGCTCTGTTTGCGACTCTGCTCTAGCGTGTCACAATCTCTTATATATACCTCCGTTGATAATTTCTAGACTCCTCTAAAACAAACCAGAAACTGAATAATCTCTATCAATCAAGAAGTCACTAGAAATTTCCATTTGCCTCACTTATCTGTGTCGGTAAGTCTTTTATCTCCGCTATCTTTATTTGCTGACTCTTTGTGCACACAAGCCGCGCTATCGCAGATAACGGGTTCGCGACAGTATTATATTTGAAATCAGCAGACAGTAGGTAACATGAATAAACTCAAATATCACACATCAGATATCGCCAAACTGTAGCATACAACAAGTTGTGATATTTCCTCTGTTCATACTTGTTCTTTTGTCTGTCACAACTAAGTTATATGTAGAGAAAAATCTCTCACTGTCAGCGTTTGGCATCGGCAACCAAAGACATTGAAGGGACTTTTCACAGAAATTGCTGTAAGAATGAGCTTTTGTCTTCAATGCCAAGAGTGCTGTTACTACATCTAATCTGTTATTGTTACCATCATGGCTTTGCTGTTCGACAATGTCATAAAGCTCTTTGTAACAAAAAAGCAAATCAGAATCACAAGTAATACCAGTGGTTTTAAATGCATTTAGTTGTTTATATGTTGCCATTACATGATTTAAATCACATATACTTGATTTAGTAACTAGCCTAGAAGGCTCAAACAAATGATCTAAAGCCTTTATGGTTATTACATCATCACTTTCTTTTGCCATAATGAAGTTCATACAGCAGCAAACTTCTAGATTCTCTTCTACTGCTTCTCTAACACTGGGATTCATGATATGATCTACAAGTGTACTTACTCTGTTTCCAAAGTGACCACTCTCTAGTATTTCACATTTGGTTCTCAGCGAGTTAATTCGGGATGAAACAAGATGAGCCAAAGGTTTTTAATTGAAATTCTATTACTGGATCTGTTATCAATCTGCAATTTTCAGTGACCGCGCCGTGGCTCAGTGGTTAGACCGCTTGGCTCTCACCAAGGCGGCCCGGGTTCGATCTCAGGCGACCGCAAAGTGAGATTTGTGATGGACAACACGGCGCTGGGGTGGGTTTTCTCCGGGACCTCCGGTTTCCCCCGCCATTTCATTCCACCGGTGCTCCATCTTCATCTCATGTATCATCAGTGTCACCGCCTGCGGTGCCGTATGTGGTAAAAGTGGGCCTTAAACACTATACATTTCATTTCATTTATTGCAATTTTCAGAAACAAATATTGTACCTTCACAATATTGCAGCACTTGGCATCGCAAAAAATGATCATTTAACAAATTTTGCGCAGGAACTGAAAGCTTTGCTTTTAGAAAAGAAATCGACAATTGCATCAAAATAGCTGGCAATGTAAACTACTGAATTAAAGCAGCTAGACCAGCATGTCAGTTCAGGCAATGGCAACAGTTTAGCTTCCAAATCTGGGTGGTTTTCAGTGAGGTATTGTTTGTATCCGTTTTTTAACTTTCGGGCATTTCGGAACACACTTTAAAGCCCTGAGGGTCAATATTTTCATGTTAATGTAAGTCTGAGAATAACTTCCTACAAGTTCAGTACCTTTGGTTAGCATAATAGGACCTTTTTTGTTGTACACGGTGTGCTATCCATTAAATAACATTTCCAGTTAGCATACGACAAACAGTTCTTAGTATCACAGACCAGCCGGGTGCTGTGGTGTCAGTTAACTGTTGCACCGCTTTGCTGTTAGTTCAGTGCACATGTTGATGTCATTGTATTGGCTTTAATAAGTGTTAAATTTTATATTACTTTCGTTAAATTTGTAAACATTTTTTCATGACTTCTAGCTTCATGGTATGAAGACATGAATGTTAAATTAAAGTTATATTTATGAAATTTGAAATAAATTTAAAGCTTTCTATGCAGACTAAAAATAATAGAAGTTTTCTCGTTTATCGCTAAAAAAAAAAAATATTCTCGAAAACAGGAATAATTCGCGAAAAAATAGTTAAAAACAAAAACTCTTGCTTCTGCTCATTAGCTATCATACGTGGAAATTTTCATGTATAGGGAGTCCTTCAACAAGAGTGTCCTATCTTTAACAAGTGATAGCTGCCGTTGTTATTGAGTTATAGCAGTCATTTTTTTTCATATGATTAAAGTTGTTACTGAAAATAGCCATTGAACGTACAGCATTCAGCAACGCGTAGAAATTTGTGAAAATGTATTATCAAAATGGATCATCTATTCCCGAAACCTTCCGTGTATTCCGTGTGCATAATCGTCCCTGAGAGAACACAATTCAGCATTTGCTCGATAAATTTGAAAGAAGTGGTTCTGCCAGTGACCAAAAAATGCCTGGACGTAATCGACGTATGCGCTCCAACGAAAATATAGGCGCAGTTCGCGAGAGTGCACGCAAGAACGGAAACAAATCAATTGCTCGTCGAGCGCAAGAATTAGGGATTTTTCTCACCACAACTTGGTGAATTCTGTATCAGAACTTGAAGTCGTATGGACACAAAATGGTGTTAACTCAAGAACTAAAGCCCAATGACCATAGGTTGCGCCGTGTATTTGCTGGTTGAGCTATGGAGCAATTAGAAGCTGACCCGGATTTTTGTCGAAAAATCATCTTCAGCGACGAAGCTCACTTTTGGATGTATGATTTTATCAACAAACAAAAATGTCACTTTTGGGGCAATCATAATCCAATGCAGTTTCAAAAGATTACTGTGTGGTGTGGAATTTGGTATGATTGAATTATTGGTACATATTTTGCCAAAACTAAGATGGAAAAGCTCTAACTGTCAATGGAGAAAGGTACCGGGACTATTTGTGGCCTCAATTGGATGGTATGGATCTCAGAAACATCTGGCTCCAGCAAGATGGTGCCACATGTCATACTACTCTCGAAACAATCGATCTTTTGAAGGAGAAGCTCAGAGATTTCATTATTTCCCATAGTGGTGATGTTAATTGGCCCCCGAGATCATGTGATTTAGCGCCGTTGAATTACTTCTTGTGGGGTTACGAGTTTATGCCAACAAACCAGAAACAGTAAATGATCTCATAACATCACGCTTGTTATTCGTGATGATTGACCTAATTTAAGTTCTTCTGCCATTGAAAATTGGGTCAACCATGATGCAACTTGATTTTCACATCAATTGCTTATACACTGGCGAAGGTTTCTGCACGCATTGGTCGCTAGTTTGATGCAGCTTATTCTTACGTTGTAAATTTTCAAGCAGTGTGGCCTATCCTCAGGGTAGAACAAGAGTTCCGTCAAAGGGTATGCGTGGATATGTATGGGAGTAAGGATGGTTCTAATGACACTGGAATTCAAGTTTCAGACTGGTTTAATGACTGCTTCTTTTTATCATCACGTCAATCGCAAAGTTGCCGACCAAGGACTACCAATATATCACTGTTTAGAGTTACCGTATGTCAAATATATATATTACGCGATAGCACTTAATTCGTTATTTACGTAGGAACCGATAGATATCTTTTCTCATCGCTTCTGGTCTGCCTTCGTCGAAGACGCAACTAGATGACCGTCTTAATGGGCAGCCAGCCCCGTTCTGCCTGTCCTCACTGTAGCTGCGTGTGACTTTCACCTCTCGAAGCCTCTTTATTCACACCAAAACTCCTTTTGTGACTATTTTGTGCATTGTGATTATTAGTCTTGGTTATGCCATTATTAAGGGTCCGAACAATGCCTTTTCAAACGGAGTCAAGTGTTATCGACTGAGAATCCCTGCTAGGAACCCGCTTTCTCCCCTTTCTTTTGTTAAACGACTCAACCCACTGCACGTGTTTTAACAAATATACAATGTTACTTTGAAATCCATTACGATTCTTTATTCATTGCATCCCTTAATTTCAGTATCAACCGTATACGTGCAACCCAGCAAGTCGCGGCGGTCACTTAACTGATGTTCTCTTCCACATGCGATGACATGAATTGTATTTCAAAATAAAAAAGAAACAAACATCTATCATTTATACACGGTGTTCATTTTTATCTGTAGTTTTACCGCGCAAAATTCGACGTCATCATTAGCATAGCTGATTCCCCTAGCGGCTTGCGATCGTACTTGACCTGCTGACAGCAGCTTTTAGGGCTCCCTCTACCGGCAGGTTTTGAGGGGTGGGTCCTGCCAGTGTAATATAAAACTGCGTAATTTCGGCTGGTGCGTAGATACGATAACTGTTGTAGTTTGTTTTAATGAATGTGAACACTAATATACGGATAAATGCAAACAATATCTTGCAATTTGGTGTTTCTCTGTGAAGGTATGTAAATTATATAATTTAATAAAGAAATGTCAAATTAATAACAGTATTAGTTTCCAAACATTTTAGTAAAGAAACATACTTTTTTTCCTTTCAACAGTGCACGTCATATCGAACAATGAATGAATGAGTGAATGAATGAAACGGATGGCATGATACTCAAATGAGTCCAGAGTCCCTAGAGCTCAGAGTTACCCGACATTCTTCGTAGAATAAGGGAAAACCCTGGAGAAAAAAACCTTATCCAGGTAACTCATCCTTAGCGAGATTCGAACTCGCGACCTCTTGAGTGTGAGGTACACACGCTACCTCACACCACGGAAGCGGGCAAGAAACAGATTATTTACATTATACATTTATAATATTTACTTGTTATGTTTATTACTTCTAAATTGGGACCGTCACTTTATAGCGTCGAGTATTTCTTATTTTGCGAATAACTGATCTTGGAAATGTTTGATGTACCTATTGGTTTCAAAATACATAAGGATACCAACATTAATAGACATTTTAATTAAGCGCGAGAATGACAAAAAATTATATCGTATACTGATAAAACGTAAGACGTTTATATTGCAAACAAAAGTATGTCAATTTGACGTTACCTGGACACTTTTGACAACATTACGCTCCGAGGGACTTGTCTGAATGCCGGATAGCGTTGCATAAACTCCTCTATGCAGCGGTTTAAACTATATTTATATGTCGCACTAATTTTAATGCCGGTACGAAGGTAGCATTCAACATTGAAGACGCGGTGCTCTGTCTACATATCCACCTTTAGAGTAGAAACGTGCTACTTTACATATGTACTAGAATGATAATCATAATAACCGTAAAGAGGGGTGTAAGGCGAGGCCGGTTGTATTAGTTATCAGTTCAATCACACTCAGAGCGTTGTAGTTAGTTACCGTTCCGCAAACATTGCCGCTTCTCCTCCGTAGAGAGCGCTATGATTTCAAGATAGACGCACCAGCCAAGTATGACGTCATTCTTGCTCAATCGGAGGGCGGGAAATAACGAATAAAAATAAACACCTTGTAGAGCATGTTTTATTGAAGTTCAAACATAGGAAGCTCTTGTGTAAAGACCGTTTATATCCACTTTATGGCAATGGTGTAATTTTGTATAACATGTATTGACAGAATGTTTTTGTGGTATCAGCCGTTTTGGAGATCTCTGTTGTTATAGATTAGAATTTTTCTTTTTTTGAGTATGGTGTTTCAAGACCAGGATATAGCAAACATCTGTTTCTAAACTTCTGATTGCCGTTATTTCCTTTGTATTTTGATGCCGTCTCCGGTATCTCGGTCTTCAACGAATTGCTGCCAGCTGTTCCAGTAGTGAAGTATGAGCTATTTTCCTCGGAGTCTTCATGCACAGGTGTGAGGACAAACAGTACCAGTTACGTTGACGGATAAATTGAATTGATGGTAATATTCATCTATTTGAAACAAGTTGCCGATTGTTTGAGAATGTAATATTAACTGATTCTGAAACTTAGCCCGAGAAACTGCAATTGTCCCAATAAATCTTACGATTTATGCCTCGTAGCAATAATGAGGAACCTAAGTTGCCGTGGGTGGTAAAAATGCTACTCGGACAACCATCTGGAGAGAATTTCCTAGTATTTATAACCTGAGCAAAGTCTTTAGCACCACAGCTGCCTATAATCGATCGCAGTAAACACTTCTGAATGATTGTCAGACACGAAGGGGAAAACGCGAATTTTAGAAACGCCCACCCTCCTATTAAGTCCCACTTAATTTGTTATTTCCACCACCAATGCCCCTATATAACGTTTGAAGCTTTCCATTTGAATATGAAATATAAGTTTTCACTTACTGACTTGCTGTTTTCTGAGAACGTTATTCCAGTTCTAATTTTCAGAATTTTTGTCTATGTGGGATTTTGACTCATTCGCGAGCTATGGCCACGATTGGTTTCCAAGCATGACTTGAGTTAATGAATTTCTTGCTGAGTCAATTCGCCAAAATTCTAATTGCTTCAGCTTCATTCGCTTATACTAACTGCCTTCCCTTAACATGGAACTCGCTAAGAACTCTTTCATGACAAAATGTAACACTTGTTTCTTCCATTGATTTTAACATACGGAAATTATTTTTGATAATTATTTAACTAACTCTCCATCATTTGTTTAAAAAATATT